>OZ007520.1:15709332-15805790 GCA_963931895.1 Eupithecia pulchellata | reverse complement strand
CAGTGTCTAATTTATACTATTACAGGTACAAGAAACGACAGCCGCATCGAATACGGCAAGCTGCCTGGCCGGCAGTCGGAAGGCTTCGACCTGACGATCACCTTCCGAACCTTCGACAAGCATGGAGGTCTATTGTTCTATGCACGAGCCGAACGCGACCCCACCCAGTTCTTAGCGTTCTATATGAAAGATGCCAAGGTAATTTCACTCTTCAGTCTAAAATAGCAAATGAAACATCAAATGTAAACATGTAAAATAAAATTAATGAGCTTCTTCATTAAAATTTTCTGAATAATCTTATTTTGTAACAATTCAACACAATGCAAAAATATTTTATTGTACACCAGAAAAACAAAATACTAAAAGACATAATATGTAAGACAAGTACAATGGACGGTCTTATATATTTGAAGCGATCTATAAGAATAATATAAACTTTTAAATATAATTCAAAATTACATGAATTTTGAAAAACAAATAAATAAACACAATAAAAAAACGTATAAAATATACTTACTCAGAAAAAATATTTTAATTAATAATTAGACTTAGAGTAACGAACTATGTATTACCAACCACAGCTCCACGCAGCTTTTATAATATACCTATTTATTTATTTTATTTTTACAATCTTAGAAAAACTTACAGCTAGATAAAGAAACAAGAATATTTATCTTAAGGCCCATTAGATGTTTGTGTGGTGCCGGCATAGAATTTCATCACCCCAACTCTTACCGTGGGTGTCGTAAGAGGCGACTAAAGGAAACACACCAGAACAACTCCACCGTACTGCGATCCCCAACCCGCATGCCCAGCGTGGGGATTATTGGCAATAACCCCCAAATGATCAATATCAATATCCATCTATGGCGCTCATTAGGGGAGGCGTAGAGGTCCAGCAGTATAGGCTGGTGATGATGAATTAGAAGTTTAGACTAACGAACTGTGTATTACCCCCCAGCTCCACGCAGCCTTCAACTGCGGCGGCGACACATCAGTAATAACCACCACGGGTGTGTACAACGACACGGAGTGGCACACAGCGACGCTCACCCGCAACGGCGGACACGCGAAGCTAGCTCTCGACTCTGAACACGTGTTCGAGAGCAGCGCGCTCTGTAACACACCCGCGGTGCTGACCGCGCCCTTCTACTACGGGGGCCTGAGGGAGTTCACTGACACTGTTGCGGGACATTTAGAGGTAGGTTAACGTAGAACTGTTAGAGAGTGCCTTGTTTTTTTTTTCGAATGGACTATAATTCTGTTGACCGCAGATGGCCATGACAGCGTTACCGGACTTTATAAGAGAGTGCCTTGTACAGTGCGCGTCACATATAAGTACCCCCCCCCCCCCTATCTCAATGTATGTGGGACACATAGTTGTTATTTTTGTGAATTTCAGACCTTGAGTATTATGGAAGGGCAGTTCGATCCTGAGCGGCGGCCTGATGAATTCTTGCATGTGAAAAATTGTGACAAGTTACAAGGGAATTAGAAGTAGTCGAAAATAGTTTGTATACAAGGGGGCTACTTAATTCTGACGCGCACTGTACCTACTGTACCTACTGTTACGACTCTGGGTAGCAAAGCAACTAAATCTGTATGAAATTTGAATGGGTTAGGTGCTTATTTTGTAAGCCTAAAGAAATAATTGAATTATGGAAATTATTTTATTATTTTATAATTATCAAAAATTATGGAAGAGCGGGGTTCTCTAACGCAAGCATATTTATGCTAAAAAGAGAACCCCAACCCATGTCAATGTATATCGCTCATGTACAGAAAATAAAAACATTAAACCACGTAGATTTCTATCTACCTACATGCATATAAACAGGGACTTAACAAATAAGTGAGCTAGCAGTGCGCCCTGGCTTCGCAGAAGTATTTAATATATATATTTTTTTAAATATGACTTTTTATATTCTTAGGTTACATTATTGAAGTAACGACTTCAAGAGTCCCTAAATTTTTTGAAAATATGCTATAGTTTTTGTTCAGTAGGGATAATGTAGGATTCTTATGGTGAATGAATCAAATCGGTCCATTAATAACTCTAGCTGCTTCGGAGCCTGTTCCATTCAAACAAACAATCAAATCTTTCAAGAATAAGAATAATTTATTTGCTTAAGCAAACTGATACTGATGTTTTAAAACATCAGTATAAACATGGTGTGAGCATTATGTTACAATTGATGAAGGACCTTCATGTTTTGCCACTTCTAGCATGCAAATAGGAGAGGGCATATTACAGTTTTATCACTAATGTGATGTCTTTTCTTATTATAGTACCTACGATTAATCATATTACAATAAAGAATCTCAGCTATACTTAAAATAATTTATAAATCCTAATAAGATTACAAAGTCAAAGTTTGTCCAGAAGAAAATCATTAACACTATAATAATATTTCTCTATGAGTACCTACATTCTTAAGTCTTTCCTCTTTATAATAAGTCCTGATATTTAATTTGTTTGTGTGCAGAATTTCTACCAGCCGTTCAAAGGCTGCCTCAAGGGTTTGCTGATGAATGGGCAGGCGGTCACTCAGATCTCGGCTCGAGTGAACTCCCTGCGATGCACGGACAGCATCGAGGACGGAGTCTACTTCGGAGCTTCCAGCAATGCGCGCAGCAACTACCTGAAGGTACAGAACATACTAAATGTTTATAAAATAATGAAATAAAATAATAATAAAATGTTTATTTACAGAAAGGTTTACAATATTCTTACTATCTAGCATAAACATGCTTAATATATATGCTATTAGGATCAAAGATTAAAGAATGTAACTTCTCGCTCTCACTAAGTTAGAATAACTTGTATACAAGGGCTCTTCCCTCCGGCTACAAATAAGTTCAACCAGCACCAGGTGCGACTAGAATTTTATTTTTACAGAGTTGTGAGTAAGGAATCCGTGTAAATACTTTAACATTACAACTACATAGAAGGAATTTAATAAGCTAATAAATACATCATTAGTACCTATAACACAAGCTCAGCTTAGCTTGGGGCTAGATAATGCTGTGTGATTTAAATATAAATAAATAAATAATGCCGGACAGTCCACACAGCATCATCTAGCCCCAAGCTAAGCAGAGCTTGTGTTATGGGTACTAGATGACTGATATACATAATACATTATTATTACATTTAAATATATTTTTTTTACTATACATATAAAACGTCCAGAACTCCCTGATCTACAGATCGTATAAATATTTGTCCCGAGGCGGGAATCGAACCCGCAACCTCCTGCGTCGCAGGCGGACCTTCGCCCACCGCGCCACAGAGGTCGTCAAAATAAACAAACAATGCTAGACAATTATTTAGCATTATTTATTTATAAAGACCATTATACAACCATTGTTCATGCAATGAGCCGTGTGGTGTCGGCATAGAATTTCACCACTCCCACTCTTCCCGTGGATGTCCCGTGATGTGTACCGAACTGCGATCCCCAGCGTGGGGATTATGGGCAATAACCCCCAGATGAAATAACGCCACCTTTGGCACACATAAGGGGAGGCCTATGTCCAGCAGTGGACTGATATAGGCTGATGTTGTTGTTGTTGTTGTTGTTGTTCATGCAATTAACTGATTATGATTATAACACCAGACTCTAGCTAGATTATCAAAACCATGACGTTTCAGCTGCTGGAAAACTTCAAAGTGGGAGACGAGATGTCTATATCTATGGAAGTGCGGCCTCGCAACTCCAGCGGGCTCTTACTCAGCGTCCACGGGAAGAAGGACTATCTGATCCTGGAGATGTTTGAGAACGAGGTCACCGCCACCGTCGACAACGGCAACGGACCCTTCCACGCGACATACAAGCTTTCCAACAGCCATATGCTGTGCGACGGGACCTGGCATAAGATACACGGTGAGACCTTAGTTATCGAGATTGGCTGCGTATAAATTCACTGAATTTTTTGTTGATAAAGTCAATGTTATTTGTATTTATTTATTTATTGGTACTACGCCTTAGTTGATAAAGCTCACTCATTTATATTTATTTATTGATACTTCGTAACTGGCTGGGGTAAACGTGTGAATGGAGACCGCGACTCGGTAAACGTAGTGTAGGACGCCCTCCTGCTAGGTGTGATGATATGCGAAAGATTGCTGGCAGATGCTAGATGCGACAAGCTGAAACAGGGCGCTATGGCGCTCATTAGGGGAGGCCTATGTCCAGCTGTGGACTTGGTTGATGATTTATTGAGGTTAACCACAGCGTTATAGTTAATATTAGTATCACACCAGTAATGGATTATGAGCATTGTTATGAGCAGCGAAGGCACCGTTTTCGATAGGGAGTAGTGAATTTGTAGACCGGCGGCGTGGCGCGGTGGGCGAAGGTCCGCCTGCGACGCTGTAGGTTGTGGGTTGCACTAGTTTTTCAGTATATTAAAAAATATCTATACTTAGAGGTAGTGCCAGATAGATAACAAGGTAATACAAATCGCTGTCCTTTACAAAAACAAGAAAACGGATTTTTTTTTAATCTTTCGTGGGTTATTCTTTATACTATTCTTTGGAAACTTATTAATAAATACCAGACTAGCGGTTCAACCCGGCTTCGAATGGATATTTAATTAAAATTAAATTTTTCATCCATATCCCAAATTTATTGAAAAGGTAATCTATGTTCATTAGGTTTCTAATGGTGAAAGAATTTTTCAATTCGGACCAGTACTTTCGGAGCCTATTCAATTAAAACAAACAATCAAAAATTTCCTCTCTCTAATATTAGTACCTACAGATATAAACCTCATTTTGAATTTAGGTAATTAATTTATGTTAAATCCGTAATAAAAATAGTTTATTCCGAAATGTCTTAATAGTAACAGTAGGCACAGTGTAAAAGACCTAAGTTGTTCCTTAGACTTAGTTTCAACACCTCGCTCTAACTAAGTTCGAAACTTGTATATAGACGCGAGGGATCTCGACCCCGGCAATACGTAAACAATATACATATTTTTAGACAAAATAATATGTAATAATATACGTATAATTGCCGTGTGGTGCCGGTATAGAATTTCACCACCCCCACTCTTCCCGTGGGTGTCGTAAGAGGCGACTAAGGGAAACACACCGGGGGGGGCAAGCAGCGCCCTCTGTAGAACAACTCCACCGAACTGCGATCCCCAACCCGCAGGCCCAGCGTGAGATTATGAGCAATAACCCCCTAATGATATATATTGCCATATTATTATGGTGCTCTCATTAGGGGAGGCCTATGTCCAGCCGTGGACTATCATAGGCTGATTTTTGTTGTTGTTGTATACGTAATTGTTCGTTTCCAGTGGTGAAGTCAATGTACGTTGTGTCTGTGGGACTGGACGGTCACTTCTCGAAGCCAGGCCTGCGCATGGGCCCCGTGTCCACCGACACCCGCTCCGCGCTGTACGTGGGAGGCCACGAGAGGCCAATCAGCAAGGTAAATGTTGCTCGCTACAATACATAAATAATGTTGGACGAACCACACAGCAACATCTAGCTCCAAGCTAAGCAGAGCTTGTTATGGGTACTAGATGACTGATATACATAATATATCTGATATACGTCTATAATAGATTACATAGATAGATATTTTACCAAACTCAACATCAAGGCTATAGGCTTTTTGCTTAACTTTTCTATGCTGTCACTACGGAATCCGTAGTGACAGCATAGAAAAGTTTGACGCCGGGCAGGGAATTTATGATTTTCAGTAAAAAGCCTATAACTCTGAAACCATTGAAGATAGGACCCATGATTTTATGGTTTTACTTGGTCGTCATGAACCCACCTGTCCTGGGTTTTCGGCTTGACGTTGAGTTACGGGACACCCTGTATATTTTTGATTTATATGTTACTCGTTCTCTGCCCGCGCAGTTACGTGCGTTTTTCCTTAATAAATATAGACAGATTGAGTTACGGTTAATAATTATTTATGTAGTTAATATCTATACTTTCTAATACACTTACATCACGGCAACATAATCTGGAATAATATTGTTTCATACCTATACTATGTCTACTATAACTCAACAGTAAGTAAATTCGTGGACGGGGAATAGGTATTTACTACGACATAGTCTATTCTCAGCATTGAGAATTAAGTTAACATCGTTAATGTTTTCTTTTTCCTATAATTCCTTCAATGTAAATTGACCACTTTAGTGGCGCAGCGGGCGTAAGTCCGGGAGTAAGTTCCTTGGTCCTGCGACAGAAGCATGAGAGTTCTATTCCCGTCCCCCTTAGATAATGCTATGTAAATTATCCAGCATTATTTATATATAATTGTACAGGTGCGAGGAGTGAAGTCAAAGAACGGTTTCACGGGCTGCCTGCGGAATCTCGTGATCGGAGAGTCGCCGGTTCACATCCCGCTGTCGGCGGCCGGCCGGGACACCCACATCGGCGTCTGTCCCGCCGACTAGTCACCGACACGCCGACAACTCACCAGCCAACGATATACGCCGATGTAACTGTCGTAACCTCAAACAAGTGACCTCACCAGCTCTGCTTTCTCTGCCTACCCTCAGCGCATACTTATTAGTCCACTGCTGTGAATGAATCTCACGCCCGGGCGGCGTTATAAGATAATAGGCGGGATAATAGAGAGAGCTGGTGTTTCTCCTCTAAGTTCTCTTTATCATCTCTTACAACATCCAGGAGGAGACATAGGTCGGTTCTTACGCCGCGACCGTCAGCGATAGTGCTGTGAATTACAAACTTGTTAGGCATTCGATTTATTTAATGTGTTTTCAACGTTCCACCGAAATCGCTGTTTGGGGTGAGGTCATGTTAAATGTTGCTTTGCTTATGAACCTAGCAGTGGATAGAATATAACCCCTAACTGATAAAGGGGTTCGAAGATTTTGGCTTAGCCAACCGTCCGTCATTTTGTTTTTTTTTTAAATGGTAGCGCACGATATTTCTTACTTATATATCTTGGAGACAATTAAATAAAAAAAATCTATAGTTCCCACATTTCTAAAGTGTCACGTTACAAAGTTATTTTTAAAAAATTTAGTTAAGTAATTAACTTTAAAAAAAAGTTACTGCCTAAATGTTTCTTACGCACAATATTCTTCTGAAATAGTTTCCATGGATTTTATAATTATTAAATTTCGATCTTTTTTGCAGATTCGAGAGAACTCTGAAATGTGATGCTTTAGGAGTATAGTGATCATATATTTTTTGTTTGTATAAATATTCCTAATCCATCTATGTAGATTATATCGTGCACCGCTATTTAAAAAAAAATCTAAATGGCGGAGGGGCCATAAGCCAAGCTTCGAACAAAAATCTTTGAACCTTTAACTCTTATCAGCTAGTAGTTTTGTAAGTGTCAAAAAACTGCTTCACAGTGAAAAATCTGAACCATTTATGACATAAACTATACCATCAGCATTTTCTGCCAGTATTTTACTAACATTCTGTATTACGTAAAATTCATTTCTTAGATTAAGGACCGTTTGCCCCTGTTTTATTTTTACCAAAGTCAATTCCGTAATTATTTTGTATAAGAAACATAAAGTTTGCTTCTAACCATAATGAATCAGGTGGTGAACAATGTGCCATATTATTATCACTAAGTATATAATGTATTATTTTGTACCTATTTCATATATAGAAATACATAATGATCGTAGCAGTTGGACGTACGGCTTGTTGAACAATATTGTACAAGAATTGAGTTCCCCATTGTAACCCTTCCCAATTGCTTCGAACGTTATGTCTCTCTTTGATAAACATACAGATATTTCTTTGATAGTCTTTTATATTCTGGGGGCCGAATTCAACTAAATTAATCGCTTCTCCACATCTATCAAGGAATTAAATCGAAATCATACGAAATTAAAGATTTTTTGATGAAAGAAACTAATTACGAGGGACTGGTGTCAAACTTCTTGTAAGGTTTCATATACGTCATTGTCAAATGAAAGCTGTTATAGCCGAATTCGGCCCAATTAATAAATTTTCAAGATTTTAATAAAATCTCGTTTATCAATTTATCTTTTATTTATAATACCTACGAATTCACACATACTAAAAAATATTGGTTAAGTAGGTGTCGAGTGAGGGGCAGTGTAGGGTTTCATCCCTATTGTCACATCAATAAGGTAGGTATAACCATGGGGTCTCATTCCATAGAAAAGTTTACTAGGTTTTGTGTGCGTTGTGCGTTACGTTTTCAGAGGTTACTGCAGCGGCATATTAATTTCTCAAATTACTCTGAAACCATAGTGCGCACAAATTTAATTTTTGGGCACATTTACAGGACGTAGCGCTCTAATTTTTCTTCATATTTTTTTTAGATCAGAGTCCACTTGCCGCTGCAGTAACGCACACCACAATGTGGCCTTATCACTGAGTAAACGCAACCTTTGCATATCTATAACATGCATCAATACATCTTTTATTCTTGACTGTGTTAATCCGTAGTGGTTATATTCTCTTTGGTGTTAATGTTAAATAAAATGCTAGATTACGGTAAAGTTCCTTGGTCAGCATTTTCAGAATGTGTTGCTGGCTGGACCTGACTCCCCAAGGCAGGCTTGCCATGCCACGCTTGGCAGGCGGATTGGTGATTGAAGGTGTTTTCTATGATATAACTTTTTTACATACTTACCTATATTGATCTCTATCGAAGGGATGTTACCTACTTCTTTAGGCTGGCAGCAGTTTTTTTTGTAATCTGTGGTCAGCTTCCTAATTCATCCTTCCTCTTCCTACACTATGGGTCAAAAAATAAAGCAAAGTTTGCGTAGCCAGCTTTTATTTTATTCATCCATCCAAGTTACACATTAGTTCATCAACCACAAATTAAAACATGGTGCCGAAGCAATGCAATTCTTATTATTATTCTAATCCATAATAAAACACATAATCGACATAACCTTCACCCTCAACACAAACACACCGCCTGTCGGTTCTTGCGAACGAGTATAACACGAATATAAGTATAACAACAGCAAATATAAGCATACAGGAATGCTGTATGCTGCAAGATAATGTAAAGATTATGATGACTGGTAAAATAATAAAAGGTTATAGTAACAGCCCTTCTGGACTCAGTCAGGCAAGTGATCATTTTGCGCTGAAGATCTAGCTAACCGACTAGGTTTTCCTCGTTGATTTGAGAAATATTTTCAATTCCACTAGCAATGGCATACAATTGCAATCATACAAGTTCTATATTCAATATTTGAAGGTCATCAGATCCTATTTTATAAAATACTCAAAAATATGTCCCTAAATTGTTTTATATCCATGGTGTTCTGCTGTGAAGACTGCCATCACTATGGATGTAGTCACAACCACAATCACAAAGATGGAGCAGTATATCAGCCACTATTAGGACTATATCATCAGTCTCTGCATCAGCGCGAGTATAGTGAGAAGATATTCAATAAATTATATTCATTGAAACATACCTAGTAGTAGGTTTGGTTTAAGTATAAGTACCTACTTATCAGCTCAATTTTCCCTCGTACATGTGCACAATATTGATTTTCAGGATGTTAAACCATCTAATTCAAATGCAATTCCTTAGCGAAGATTTAGAAAAGATTTTAAAAGATACAGATTATTGTTGTAAACCTACCTACAATAATTTTATGAGTACCTACCTAAATAAAATGAATCAAGGACTATCAAGGTTAGGTTCGCAAAAATGAAACAACATCATTTTAGGTTTTATTTATTTAAGAAACAAGTACATGGTTAAATATTTATCTATTGATAGAATAAAAATTATTCTAAATATTTGCCATGGACTTTCGTATAGCGTCCATGGTAAATCGCCTAAACTCTAACTAACCTATATCTAATGTATAAATGCAGGTAAGTACCTTACCAATTTTCTTGACAGAAAAGATCTGACTTACAGAAAAAATGTATCATGAGAAATATAAAAAAAAAACCTTACATAACTGCACCCCAACCGGGTTTCTGTTATAATGATTATAAATTTACGACTTTTGATTATAGTTTAGTGCCGATATCGACGACAATAGTAAACCTACTCTTATATCTACGAATGTAATACATGAAAAATGGAAAGTGATTCGATATTATTTAGTGGCGACAACGTTAGTGTTGTAGTTAAGTACGTGATGGATGATGGATGATAAATTGAAAACCAAAACTTTTCTGTTTCTTCGTAATGATCTACTTAACTGTGGAAAATTATATATGGTTTGAAGATATGGTAAATAAGGGAAAAGTTATTACTAACTGTTCTAGAAAATCTTCGGATTAAAATGTTTTTTTTTTTATATGGATCCTTTCCTAAGACCATTTTAATGTAACTAATTGCCCCGTACAAAACTCCACCTTGTACACTTTGCTATTAGTTAAATTCTACTGATTGATTAATATATAAAAGTGATAAGATATTTTATGAGTATTACGATGGTTGTGTACTAAACTACATCAAATTAGCCTGATAATCTATTTCTGTAAAAAAATAAATCATAGAAAATATAGAAAATAAATCAATCCTGACTTACAAAAACGTTATTCAAGATTTCTAAATGTTTATTCTAATTCCCTGTTTAGATAATTCCGAATAATGTGTCCCTGTTTAAATTTGGAATTTGAAAATATAATGCTTACATGATTTGCAGATGTCATGCGCGAAAAACTAAGTGCCTCATACCTATTTGACATTATTTCTAGTAACAGGTCCTTTATTAGCTTGGTGGGCAACAGCTAGAAGATGTGGCGAAAAAATTATTTGATGTCCACGTCGTGAGTCCCATCTGAAATAAGATATAACAGGTTCAGTACAGCAAACATTCAAAAGCCATTTAATTTTCAACGTTTTGTTTATCTCGTGCTATTTCTACTGATCTTTTGTAGTGTATTTTATTTTACGAATCAATCCATAATTAATTACAAGACAATCAATAGCCAGTGAGGCTATTAACCTCAGCTAAAATCATACCTTGCATTGTTCGTCGGCTTCGAGATTCGTTCAGTTTACAGTCTAGTCGAGCACGCTTCCAACAGAGATCGGGACCTGCGGAGGGTCACTGGTATGAGACGGGCCTGCCTCAGTCTTATCTGCATGAGACGGGCCTGCCTCAGTCTTATCTGCCTGAGACTGGCCTGCCTCAGTCTCGTCTGCCTGAGACTGCTCTGCCTCGGGATCGTCTGCCTGAGACTGCCCTGCCTCGGGATCGTCTGCCTGAGACTGGCCTGCCTCAGTCTCGTCTGTCTGAAAAGGGGCTGCCTCGGGATCGTCTGTCTGAGAAGGGGCTGCCTCGGGATCGTCTGCCTGAGAAGGGCCTGCCTTTGGATCGTCTGCCTGAGATGGACCAGGCTGAGCTGCCCGAGAAGGGCCTGCCCCCTCTTCCAGGATGTCTTGCATATCCCGAAAGAGGTCTTCGTTTAGATATAACTCCACCTCTTCAATTCCATGGTTCCATAACATTGCCTTGACATCGTTCCTTTGATTATCCAGATTTTCATTACAAAAAGAAGTAATTTTATCCAGTCTCATCTGTATGTTCATGGCACTCTTGTTAAGATCGGCACGAGATTTAATTGGCACAACTTTATTTGGTTTCTTAACAGGCCTTCCTAGAGAGAGTTTTGCCACTTGAGCAAGCGTTAGATGCGACACGGTCTTATCGTACACGGTTCTTTGCAATTCATCCAGCATATCGTGCACGTGAACGTGATTGATGGCAATCAGATTAAAATCTTTTTGGTCCACGGATTTCACTTCTGCAGCAAGATCTGCCAGTTCTCTTTGCTTGCCTTCAACCAAAGTCATAACCGTTAATGCCAACGAAAGCGTCTCCTGCAATTCTTTTAAGATTTTATCCAGTCTGGCAGATAAAGTAGAAATAGGCCGTGCTGCAGCTTGGTTGCGTTTCGATTTTCTTGGCCGACCTGCAGCGTTGAATTTGGCTGCTATTTCAATCACAGCATTTCTGACCAAAGTTTGTAAAGATTCCAGTTTGAATTGAACTTTAGCATGGTTTAGTTTTATTTCGTAGAGTGTATATGGGCCCGTCTTTTTTATAGCTGATGGTGCTTTCTTTGTTGTCTTCTTTTTCTCCAACAGTTGTATTATCTTTTGTAAACGTCGTTCAAACTTCTTTCTTTGGGTCATGTCTCTCAGGAATTCTTCCACGTACGCTTTAACTGAGTCACCTCTTATCTCAACGTTTGCCAAAGCATCTGTAACATCTTGAAAATATTCTGTTTTTTCGTCAATAAAAGACTCGACTCGTCGAGAAAACAATGCTTGGCGTATCTGAATTCGACCAACTAAATTCGTATCTTGCTTTCGTAGTGCTTGCACAATTGCTGGCACGTCGAGGTCCATGTGGAGGTCGTCCTCCATCGTGGCTCTGGAACGAGTTCCTGCTGGAAATAAGATAAAATAAGAATTTAATTAAATGCTGGCTCCATAATTTCCATATCTAGGTACATTATATTAACACAGTAAATTGAAGACATCTAGTTGTTTACTAAATGGTCTTGAAAGTAGGTACCACAGGATGTCCCATGCAACCTGTACCAGCGAAGGTCGGTTGGTCCGGAGACAATATAGATTGACCCCTATCATTGGATGGACGACAATAGATGTTGCGCGATTTTTTGTAAGTTTCATTTCATAACCCCGACTCATCATTATTATTATATAGGTAACCTATAAGGGTTCCTTCGCTTTTAAAAGAACTCCAAAATTTGTTACATTATACTTGAGCATATAGCATTTTCTATAAAACCGAGTTTAAAATTACAGTCGAAAATGGTTGAACCTTATGTCTTTTCACATTTTTCCGATTAATGTTATCTAGAATAAAAAATATTAGTGAGAAAAGATGTTGTGCGCAGTTTACAACGTGGCGCACATTGGCCTTAGGTAAAAAGATGTAAGTACCTACCTATCTGTTCGAGATGAATACGAGTGATTGGTACCAAACGAATAGATAAATGATTGAAACAAAATGGCTAGGTCGATCGTTTAAAGTTATAATTTACCTACATTACTTATACATATTAAAGGTTCTTCCCTAAGTTACATAAAGTAGGGAAAAGGCCAGAAAGACAAAAGAATTTGCGAAGGTGCAAGTCATAGGTACCATCATGTATCTTCGATGGAACCACGAGCCCACATTATGCTAAGTACTCACTTTTTAACCACCTCAAATATTTCTAGCCGGAATTAACTTCTTTCGGTATCTGCTGGTCGCTATAATGTCATCTTTTGAACTTGGAATACCGGACGGGCTCCAAAGCAGAGAATTTTTGATTGGTAGGTACGTATGCCGCTCTGCGCGCGCAGTCACAATGGAGTCAAAATGGAGGGATGGATGCAAAATAAAAATACTTCGAAGTCTATACCTCGTTGTTCTACAGAGATAAAACAGACGAACACTGTACCTACACGTAGTAATGAACACCTGAGTAATTTAACATTATCTTATATGAATAAACTAGGCATGTATTTCATTTGATTTGACTGTAGCACCACCGTCGCCGCCCGCCCTATTTGAACTGTCTTAACATATTCCATCATCGTTTTGAAATAAGGAACATGTACTTACCTCCTCTGAGATCACTTTGTATGTAGTAAATATTTTTGTTATTGACTTATCAATCTGGTTGAAACAGGCGCGGACCCACCCGAGTCGGCCGGCGGGCGGCGGCGGGGCGGCGCGTAGAGGAGATATCTACGATGATGGATGAGGTATGCGGGTGAAAGGTGAAATATAAACCTTGCCAGAACAGTGATGGACCCACGTGGTCACGTTTCAGTAGCCCCACTGTCGCTCGGTCCCTCGAACCTGTTTGATCCATATAAACAGGTTCCATCACCATTCTGCGTTTTCATTGATGATGAATACGAACTTACCTCCTCTGAAATCACCACAACCGCTTAGTGCAGACACAACACTTCACTTTACATAAATAGTGACTGAGTTAGGCGAATGATGTCGCAATAATGGCTGCTGTCTGGTCTCGGCGGCGCGGCTCCGACACAGTATATGTACCTATAGGTACTTTGGCTCGGATGCGGTACTATCGATCGACCTGCCGGAATGCGCGCGCAGGAGGGTTCAAAACAAAACACCGGCGTCCGGGGTGTCTTGCGCTAGAACTAATGCCGACTCTTATTTAGTATTGCAATAAGTTGCAAATTTGAAAGACAAAACTTGCTAAAAAGAGAGGCCCTTGATTTGTCCCTTTCTATTTGAGATTTTTTTTTACTCTAGGTAGGTACTTAGGTAAGTAAACACCTACTTGTTGGTTGGATTATAAATCTGATTCTCACATGAAAATGTCCCGAGGCACGCAAAGTCTGCGATATTGGGGTAGGTTAGACATATTCATGTATCTACCTATAGGGAGAAACGGTGTAGATAAACCTTGGGACTTAAATATACATCGGGACGACATGATGTCTTCAATTCCATTCTTTATCTGAGTACAATCTTTGATCAACAATGCAATTAACTACTGCTCGTATTCGATAAAACTTTTAACTGCGTAACTAATATAATAATTATAATATATAATAATGTAATATTTTACGTTTCTTTTTTAAGAGTCATTAAAAACATAGAAAATACAATTAATGAATAACAGTGCAACAGTCTGCAGTTAGCTGAATTGTTTCTTAATTAAACACTAGTTCTAATTTGGTTAATTAATTGTAATATTCTTTGTTTTCTAGGCTTTACAATAATGAACAGAACCAAATTAGAAGTAGTATTTACAAATAGTATTTACAAATAGTATTTACATTTCAGCTAACTGCTGACGGACTTTTACCAACAGTCAACAGGTAGCTCAACTTTCCAAACAGATCCAAATCAATATCAGTCGGAGGCTTCCCGTAGACGCTGGCTAGTGGCTGCATTGCCTCGTTTCATAGCATTGCTGAAGCTGCATCAGTTACTCACCAGCAGTCTTATTCATCATCAGCCTATGTTAGTCCACTGTTGGACATAGGCCTCCCCTAATGAGCGCCATAGCGCCCTGTCTTCGGCTTGTCGCATCCAGCATCTGCCAGCAGTCTTTCGCAGATCGTCATCCCACCTGGCCGGAGGGCGTCCTACACTACGTTTACCGAGTCGCGGTCTCCACTCAAGAACACGTTTACCCCAGCGGTTATCGGTTCTTCGCGATATATGGCCGGCCCACTGCCACTTCAGTTTGCTAATTTTCTGAGCTATGTCGATGACTTTAGTTCTCTGTCGGATGTATTCGTTACGAATTCTATCCTTCAGAGAAACTCCGAGCATAGCTCTTTCCATAGCTCGCTGAGCGACTTTGAACTGGTGGACCAACCCTATCGTGAGTGACCACGTCTCAGCTCCGTAGGTCATAACTGGTAGGACGCACTGATTAAAAACTTTCGTTTTCAAACATTGCGGTATGGATGACGAGAAGACTCGACGTAGTTTTCCGAACGCTGCCCAGCCTAGCTGGATCCTCCTCTTGGCTTCCTTCTCGAAATTGTTTTTACCCAACTGCAAAATCTGCCCGAGGTAAGTGTACTCAGAAACAATTTCGAGGAGGTGGCCATGTACGATCACCGGTCTTGGATCAATGTGGCCATTGATCATGATTTTGGTTTTATCCAAATTCATGCCAAGACCGATACATCGGGAGGCTGAAGCTAGACTGTCCAGCATCCGGTTCAGCTCCTCTAGCGAATCCGCCATTAAAACTATGTCATCAGCGAATCGCAGGTGTGAGATGTAGTCGCCGTTTATGTTGATGCCCTTGTCTTTCCAGTCCAGCGTCTTAAACATGTCTTCCAACGCGCTCGTGAACAGTTTCGGGGATATGACATCCCCCTGCCTCACTCCTCTGCGCAGTTGGATTGGTTTAGTCTGTTGGTCCTGTACTCGGACACTCATAGTGGCGGCTTCGTAAAGACATCTCAGCACCTCGATATAACGATAGTCTACTTGGCATCGCTGTAAGGATTGTAGAACAGCCCAGGTTTCAACGGAGTCAAAGGCCTTCTCATAGTCCACAAAAGCCAGACACAGGGGCTGATTATACTCTTCGGACTTCTGTATAATCTGCCTCACTGTGTGAATGTGGTCTATGGTACCATATCCTCCGCGAAACCCAGCCTGCTCCGGTGGCTGAAACTCGTCGAGTCTCCTGGCGAGACGGTTCGATATAACTCGTGAGAAAAGCTTATAGACGTGACTTAGGAGCGAGATGGGTCTATAATTTTTAAGAAGGGTTTTATCTCCCTTCTTAAAAAAGAGCACCACCAAACTCCCACTCCACGCCTTTGGAGTTCTCCCACTGTGAAGGACGGCGTTGAAGAGGCTCTGTAACTCCTGTATAACAGGGTATCCTCCAGCTTTCAAAAGCTCTGATGTAATTCCGTCCTCACCGGGGGCTTTTCCATTTTTAAGCTGCCTTAGAGCTAACACGATCTCGTCTTGACTGATGTCTGGCAGTTCGTCGGTATAGTGGCGTATCAAGGTGGCTCTAGAATCGTGGCCGTCTCGTTGGGAACGGGGAGCATGAGCAGCGTATAAACGGCCATAAAAGTCCTCTATCTCGGCCGATATCTCCGGCTTCGACAATACGGTCCTTCCGTCGTGCGTTTTAAGCTTCGTCAGGTGGCTCCTGCCAAGCTGCTGAGTGAATACTTTGGACCCTCGGTTTCGCTCTATCGCCTCTGCAATGAGGCGTGTATTGGAGCTCCGAAGGTCGCGCCGTACCATCTTCGCAATTCGCTTGTTCAGGTCTGACCTTTCCGACGAAGTCGCTTGGGTGGTTTCCCGTCTTTTTGTCATCAGCCCAAGAGTCTCATCCGAGAGTTTGGACTTCTTACCAGTACGCTGCTTTTTGCAAAACTTGATGCCCTCGTCCCTCAAAGTTTCGACCAGATTGTGTAGGGTCTCGTCAGCGTCATCAGTGGGTTCCAAGGCAGCGAATCTATCCCCGAGAAGCTGCTGAAACTTCTCGGTGCCCGCCATGATTCTGATTGGGTTCGGTCGGAGCGTGGACTTCATCAGACGGTTCCTTTCAAGCTTCAGATTGATATTCAGAGAGCCTCGAAGGAGTCGGTGATCAGATCCGGTATTGACCCTGTTGATCACTGAGACATCTCTGAATATATGCTTGCTATCCGTCATGATGAAGTCGATCTCATTTTTTGTCACAGAATCGGGACTCCGCCATGTCCACTTCCTTTGGTCAGTCTTATTATCACTTGAAATCCATTAACAGTGAACTTCAAACCGATTACCAGTTGTAGACAGAATGTTGTCGGTATTGTCTAATAGCTGGTTTGTTTAGTGCAAGTGCGAGTAATAAGTGATTAGTTAACGTGTTTATTTGGTCTCAAGTGTTAAGTGTATTCAGAACGTTCACACAGTGTTTAGTTGATTCTGCAGGTTCAAAGTGGCTCTGTCGGTGCGATATGGAGGACGAACAGCGGTCAGAAATTAAGAGAAATTTTAATAGATATAGTTGGCGTTATCGCCTCGGAAATTGAACATGAATTGGTTGAAATTGAAAGACCTAAGAAGTTATAAAAATAAATAAATAAATAATGCCGGACAATCCACACAGCATCATCTATCCCCAAGCTAAGCAGAGCTTGTGTTATGGGTACTAGATGACTGATATACATAATACAATATTAATACATAATATTATATAGGCTGATGATGATGATGATGATGATGAATACATAATATTTAGATATTTTTTATTATACAAAGAAAACGACCAGAACGCCCTGAACAAGTATCTGCAGATCGTACAAATATTTGTCCCGAGGCGGGAATCAAATCCGCAACCTCCTGCGCCGCAGGCGGACCTTCGCCCACCGCGCCACAGAGGTCGTCAAAGTTATGGCAAAGAAAATGGATAAGCAGAAGATCTGAGTGTGGAGCTAGTGTTAAACTTTTTGATGAATTGATTAAAGAGGATCCCATTGAGTTTTTTAATGTAATGAGAATGTCAGAAGATAAATTTAATGAATTATTGACTTGTTCGGGCGGCGCTGCGAGTGAGGGGAAAGCGCGGGTGTGCGGGGGTAGCTACTTAACAGTAAAATTAGAGACGGCTTCACAAAACACTTCACTTCGCACTCGCACTTGCTACCTGCACTTACCACTTAACAGCGTATGCGTTTACACGCTGATTTTACTACACACTTAACACTTGCACTTGTCACTCGCACTTGATACTTCACAAAGTGTAAACCAGCTATAAGGTATTCAACTGGTCTTCGGTTTCGGCTATTTACACAATACGAAAGTGACAATCGAAGTTCAGGCAAGGTTTGAAATGCCAAACTGAAGCCGATTACGATTACCGGTTGAGGTAAGACGCGTGGCTTCCACCAGACCCTCGGGTTTTTTAAACCCTGAGAGCCTCGGCACCCCACGAGCCCGGGGTCTTGATTCCAAAGGGAGCAAATGCGTAGGTTCTGTCGAGGCTATAATTAAGTACCTACACGTATACCTACCTACACGGATACCAGAGACTACAATTATGTACCTAAACGGAATACCTACACGGATACCTCCACAGATATATATTTACATATATCTGTGGATACCTCCCTATAGGTAACTTGTGTTTGCGAACCAGTTTGTTCTGGCACGAATAAAACGATTGCTTATTAATAAACCCATAATACCTAAAATGAGTACCTATTACTACGTACTAATTACATTGTTAGGTCCATGAAATTTGCAGGTAAACATAGAATTTGGTTTGACATAAGGCACCTAGTCAACGCAACAGGTTTTCTTTCCTTTAATATAAAATGCCAAAAGGTGTCATTTATAATGGGTAGGCAAGGCAATTTCGTAAAAGGTAGGTACGTACACTAAGAGTTCAAATACCTATCTGTGTGTCGCTGAGCTGTGTAGTGGTGTAATGAACATTAGTGATACACCCCGATTTCGCACGGGTATTTAAAAATAATCTCATAAATTAAAAATCTTTTTACACTCCAGTTACATTTTTGAAGTTTGGGACCCTAAATTACTAACGCAGGATGCCAACGATAATATTATAAATTCATAATACATATTCGATTCCGATTTAATTGAAATAAACGAACAATCAAATATTTTTGCTCTTATAGAATAACATAGGAAAAGTTATTATTATTGCAAGTACTTAGAAGACGAACCGCCATAAAACCACAGTACACATATGACCAGTATCGAAACTAAGCCTAGTTGATGAAATAAATACCTACGCTCCATTAAGCACTAGGGTTGTAACTTTACGGCGCGCGCAGACACTGCAGCGCAGGTGGCGCGTGGGGAACGCTCATGAGCGGCAGCAAACCGTACCGTGTTTCAATACGAAAATGCGTGTGATTCCTACCTAGTAATTAAAAAACATTTCTTAATATGTTTATTCTTAATTATTACAAATGATTCACATAAAAGTACTTGCGTCTACTACGACACGTCGGAATTCTTTATTACCTATAGGAATTTTTGTATAAAATATTCTCATTCTACCTATCGACTTTAAACAACCTTTAAACCGCCTTCATTCTGGATTTTCAAATAAATTCAAGAATTCATTATGATCAATTACACGGACTCATTATTCGATAACAATAATAATAATAGTACATTTTTCTTATATTAATCAGCATGAAGTTTAAAATACGAAAGCTCCGGTTTCGATAAAACTGAGTTCACACAGCTGTATACAACCCAATATTATCGAGCATTTTAAAAAAACTAAATTACGCATGACCGCTCGTCGCGACGCGACAACCGCTACTGACAGCACTGCGAAAACCCCTAAGAGCTCTCGTAGATGCGCATGCTTGTGTGAGTGAGCCGTTTCGAGCGTTTGTAGGTAGTTTCCACACTGTCTATTATGTACACTGTGATAAAACTGACCAAATACCTACCTATACCTACCGCAGGTTAGTTTCAGGGCTTCTATGTAGGTATTTCTTACTTTACAATATTTATATTGTTAGGGTTTTGACATCGGTTTCAAAATCCTCATGGGATCGCTTTTTTCTATTTTGTGTTTTGAATCCTTAATATCTCAGAAACTACTGCAGCTATTGACTTGAAATTTGAAAGAATAATACATTTGTGCGCCCGTACAGATTTATAGAAAAATAAATAAAAAATCAATATGAAGGTTTTCAGTACAAATTTTGAAATCGAAATTTTAAATGGGACCTACAAAGTTGATTGTAGTATCAAATGAAAGGTATTGGTTTGTAGATTTCAAAATAGTTTTTGAAATTTTGGTACATTATATACTTTTTAAAATATTTTGAAAAAGGTCAAAAACATGACCATTCCACACCCCCTATCTTCGAAGATTGCAGAGCGATCGATGTGAAATGTACCAAGTGTTTGTAGATTTGGATCTATATTTTGAACGAAAAATAAAGAGAAGTCTGTAATAATAATACCTACTTTTTGAAATATGGTCAAAAAACTAATTTTCATACAATATTATGCTATTTCATTGATAACAATATCAAATCAAAGGTATGGATTTGGACAATTCAAAACAGGTTTTGAAAATCGTCTTAGTTTCATACTTAGTGAAATAGGTTGAAATTTTTTTAAAAAATAATTGTAGGTCCCACTTACCTACTCACAAATCTTTGTAGTATCTGTAATGGGTAGTTCCACAGCGCTCCAAAACCGTTGTTCTCAAAATTTGAAAGTCTATAGGTACACAATGTATTTCACTGCGCTCCAAGAATTTTTAGCTAATAAGATTATTGAATTATGAAATTCGACCGTGCTCCAATGAATTTTTTTGAATTTTTTTTAGAAGTGTAATATCCTGGATAATTCACACTTTTCATCATTTAGCCACAAGCTAAGCAAAGCTTGTGTTTTTGGTACTACGATAGCTGTTATACTTAATAAAGTATTTATTAACACACATTAGATGATTTATTTTTGTGTACGTAGAAAAGGACTAGAACACCCGAACAAATAATCTGCAGATCGTACAAATATTAGCCCCGAGGCAGGAATCAAACCGCAACCTCCTGCGTCGTAAGTGGACCTTGGCCCGCCACGCCAAGAGGTCGTCATACATACGTACCTACCTAAACGACAAAAGTTCAAAACCCTCGGCGCGCGAGTTTCTCTCGCACTTGTCGTACTTGTTTTTTAATTGGCAAGGCATGGTCGCAGGCCTACCTGCCTGACAAATGGCAAAGGTTTTGAAAAATTTCAAGTTTAGTCCCACCAGCGTTCCTGTCTTTTGTCGAAAGCTTTAGTTCTGTAGTTGAAAAAAAAAAAATAAAGCCGCATCATGCCTAACCAGGAATTTCATTTCAAATTTCGTATTTAGACGAAGCTGGAACGGTTATTGGCATAGTGCTTGTTATCATATCACGATCACCGAACACACTGAAACAGCGAAGAATCCTAGATGACTCGTGTTATACATAAATATAATATCTGTTTTAAAAAGTTCGACTGTTTATTATCTGTTAATAATAGTTAAGTAAGTCAAATGTACATAATGTACAATATGTACATGTACACGACCAAATCGACCAATTAGAGAGAAACGTAAACGTGCGTTTTCCACTCCTTTCTTGCAATACGAACGCATAGAATGACGAAAGCATATAATAAGTACCTACTTCTCCGAAACTGATATAGGTATTTACTACTAGGTACACCTGCATTGTATATGAAAGCCATCAAACTTATCATGTCGTCTAAATATTATAATTACTTTCGAATAAATTACTAACTGAAATGTTCTTTTTGTGCAAATATCATATAATCATGTAGGTATTTATTATAATATTCTCAATTGTGGAATGTTCACTAACATCGCCCCTTTTTATAGTACTGCGGATAACGGGGCTTGTACACTTTAAGAAATAGTTTACTTAACTTTAATTAATATAAAAGTGTGATTGTTTGCTATCCCTAAGAAAGAAAAATTAAAAAAATTAGTTTCAGAGCCTATTCATTTCAAACAAACAAACAAATATGTTTCCTATTGATGGTATACTAGTAGATATAGATATAGATATAGATGACAAATCTAACTTTGATAAACTGATACTTTTGGAAGATAGATAAATAGATAATACTTTATTCCGAAAAACTTATGAGTGAAACTAGATATAATAATTGTTGGGGGACAAATGTTTGTACAATCTGCAGATATTTGTTCAGGGCGTTCTGGTCGTTTTCTATGTATAATAAAAAATATCTATATACCTATGTAACACTATCGTATTATGTATAATCAGTCATCTAGTACCCATAACACAAGCTCTGCTTAGCTTGGGGCGAGATGATGCTGTGTAGATTGTCCGACATTATATGTACTATACTATTATAATATAAGTTGGTTATTTTATTGTAATTTCTTCGCTAGTAAAGGTTTACTACTTGATAGAACAACAGACTAGGTAGGTACATAAAATAACTTGTCAATAAACAAGTAAAAATAAAAACTTTGAAGCACTTAGGTATTATAAAATATATAGGTACCTCATCATCACCAGCCTATAATAGTCCACTGCTGGACATAGGCCTCCCCTAATGAGCGCCATAGATGGCATCATTATTTGGGGGTTATTGCCCATAATCCCCACGCTGGGCATGCGGGTTGGGGATCGCAGTTCGGTGTAGTTGTTCTGCAGAAGGCGCTGCTGCCCGCCCCCGCTGTGTTTCCCTTAGTCGCCTCTTACGACACCCACGGGAAGAGATGGGGTGGTGAAATTCTATGCCGGCACCACACGGCTAATATAGGTAATATAGGTAGGCTATAGGTACAGTGCGCGTCACATATAAGTACCCCCCCTATCTCAATGTATGTGGGACACAATAGTTGTTAATGTTGGGAATTTCAGACTTTGAGTATTATGGGTGGGTTCGATCCTGAGCGGCGGCGTGATAAATTTTTACATGTGAAAATTTGTGATAAGTTACAAAGGAATTCGAAGTAGTCGTAAATATTATGTAGACAAGGGGGGTACTTAATTCTGACGCGCACTGTACCTACATATTCTGAACTGAACAAAATAATGTTCGTTTACTTTCCTTTTAAAGGTGTGATGATGATGATGACTGATGAAGGAGATGCTGTTGTTTTAATATCATCGATGATCTGACGGCTTGGGTTGGAAAAAAGTCGCTATGAAATATGTTTTCTAAACAAAAGTCACCAAACACAAAAGATATGAACATTATAGGTAAGTATATAAATGAAAAGATATAATTAAAAAAAAATGACTTACGAAACAAGATAAATATTTCTAAATGCACGCAAAATAGAATTGAATCGACGTTGGTTTCATCATGGGTTCATAGAAAATGGTTTACGATTTGCGGCAAATAACTATTCCGTTGGTTATTTAGTATATTCGTCCCAGCCCCTCTCTCTTCATTTTTAAGCGTAAAGTCAAAGAGTATTACCTGTCTTACTAGACTGTTAAATCTGTATGTATACTAATATTATAAAGAGAAAAGATTTGATTGTTTGTTTGAATTGAATAGGCTCCGAAACTACTGGACCGATTTGAAAAATTCTTTCACCATTAGAATCGTACATTTTCCGTGATGAAAATAGGCTATATAATATTTTCATAAAAGTAAGGGATCCATATGAAAACTGTGAAACCCATCGTGTTAGTATGTATAATTTCTGAAATTTTTGTTTAATACCCGTGCGAAGCCGGGGCGGACCGCTATAATAATATACTTGTGTTTATATAGTATAAAAACAATCTCTTATCATAGCAACATAGTTAGGTATATAGTAATGTATTGTTATCTAATATAATTTATACAGTACCTAGTGTTTTGTGACGTGTCCAAGAGTCCTGTAAGGTCTAAAGGAAATAAAGCACTTTGATTTTGATTTTTGATTTTGGTAAAAAAATATTAAATCATTTTCTTTTATAACTACACATGTAGCCACGTTTATAACTTGATCAGTCTCTCCCAATAATGTTTTCTGGAAGAGAACTCTTTACGTTTAGCTCGCCTTTGGCATTATTTTAGATCTAAATGATTTATTATGTATTTTATCGTGCAACAAAGAATGAGTTTTTATTACTTTTATAACTCCGGTCACCGCCGTCGCCTGCTAACTGCTGCTTTACTCCTTTTTCCCGCAAACACGAATCGAACCTCCTCCGGTCAAGAAATGGGGTCAGAACTGATGAAGTCCTGCTGTACCATAAGTTCGGTGTCTGGAAAATGGGCAATTCTTGAAGCTCTTGTTTGAGCGAGAAGAAGTGTCATTTTTTCTTCTAAAGTTTACGAATCTTGATTGAAAAGATTTTGTACAAGTCCTGGCGTATCAAGCAGATATAATTATATTTAGCCATTTGAACGAGATGAACCTGTCGTTTCAAGGGTAACTACGGCGGATGCAGGATGATGATGAAATCATTTATCTAATCGGTCCCGTAGTTTGGGAGCCTATTCCATTCAAACTTTCCTCTTTTTAGTACATATTATAGATAAGATCCGTCAAGTGCACTTGTTTGTGGATCACGCGCCGAGTGTCTTAACTTATGTCGATTAGGGTAGGTTGGTGTAAGTTTGCGCAGTTTTCAATTAGTTAGCCATAAAATCAAAATGAACGATATAGTCAGAGGTTTCTTTAATTATTTTTTATCTTAAATTATCTGGTAACAATTTTTAGTACTAATTATTGAGCAAATACAGTCACTTTTTACTTAAATCACGAATAAAGAGAGATCGACATTTGCGCAATCTTACACACCCCGATGTGTAAAATTGCGCATTGAAGTCGATAAGATTGCGCAGGTCAATTACTTGCATAAATCACACTTAAATAGTCCGAAACCAAGGTAATCGGTACATTTTCGTGCCACCACACGTGGCACTTATCGCATTCGATCCAGTCTTCATCAATAGGCTCTTTGAGAACGAAGACTTCTGTGCATCCTCCACACCACCAGACTTTCTTTTTCGTCGAAGATTTTAGTTTTTTAAATACCTTTTCAGCTCTTTTTGAATTAGGCTTCTTTCTTTTTTCTACCTCCTGTTCCAACTGATTCTTGTAAGGTGAGCTACTAATGACATACATCAGCTTGTTTATACTTCCGGTTAAGAGTTCTCTTAAAATCAGACCTTGGGATAGGCAGCTCTGAGCGAAGGAATCTTAAAGGAAATCTTAAAGAAACAAATATTTATTACTCGAATCATTAATATACGTATTGTAAAACAATAATCTACGTATTGTAAAACAATAATAAAAGCTTCGTGTAGGTTTACGCGCGCAAACTTACACAGCCCCGTTATGCGTAAACTTACACATCTAGCCATTTTTGGATTCATCAACATCGTGCTGCTATCTCTTAGAAAGCTATTGAAATACAATGTCAAAAGTCAACCGTTTGGAAACATAAGTAAAACAAACAGAAAAACATTGTAATTCCGTCAGAGTTTTTGTCAGTTATAGTTGCAAAATGACAAAATATTAGATCAGAAGGGTATTAAAACTTTGAACTCACCTGGACTCGCCGTATTTGCACTGAATTTGATTTTTTTCTGGGAGTGCATACCGGCTTACCTAGTAATCAAAACACACTTGAAGTTGGCCGCGTGTGGCCCACCGGTGCTGAGTAATGACGAATGCGCAATCTTATCGCCCGCGCGATCTTACACCAACCTACCCTATGTATACAAAGACTATTTTACTAAACTAGCTACTTCGGAGATTGGAGAGTAGTTTGTAGGTACTGTTAATGGTTCTGTAAAAATGGTCAGATTTAATAAAAATTATTATTCTAAAAAGTTTGAAACACTCAGAAATTTCTAAAACTGTTTTGTAATGTAGGTAGGTACCTTCCGATAAACTGAAAGCTTTCACTTACATTTTCAATAAGTTTAGTTAAGTAGGTAAGCTACTGAGTTATAGGTATAGTTATATATTAAGGTATAGATGCTGAGATGATATGAGTTGAAAAAAGGACAAATATAGCGAAACCATAAGGATTTCGAAACCCTTAAACAAAATTTTGACAAAGAATTTCTACGCAAGGCAAACAACCAATTGAATTTATACTGTTTAATAAAAATTAGTGAAGCACTTGATAAAGTTGTTTTGTAAACTTTGTAGAAAGAAACATAAAAAGAAGCATTTCAAAAATTCTTCATCAAAACATTTGCGAAACAAAAGTTCCGGGGAAAGCGTATTTAAGTACTGCTTTTACAACAGGTTCCACAAGTACCTACATGTAAGAACCGGGTACCTAGGTACACTCAGTTTCGGGAACGATTTCGAAACAACAGTATCCTCTAATCAACAGTAGTAGGTAAATGGATTGATAAAATTAACTAAAGATAGCATATAAAACTAAGAATAGATACATCCACTGACCATCCTTTATCGTCCGTAGGTACTAAACGATATAAAAGAGGGACTAGACTACTAAACAAAAGCTTGCTAGTTCTTATAGGAACTTGATTTGGTAGATCGAAGGTATTTGATTTGTCAGGGACGGTTACACCGCCTACCTGGACAAAAAAAACAAAAGCAATATATGTTTTTGTGAATATTTCGTAGACAAAGTATGTTTAGCTAGCTCGAATTTCCTAACTCATGATGGAATAATAAGGTAGGAAGGTAATTACCTAGCTTTGGAAGGGCAGTAAATGAGACTTGAATTTATGCCTACCTGCATAAAAATAAAAACAAAAGCCGCATGTTTTTCTTAATAAATACCTACTAGACAAAGAATGCCTATCTCAAATTTCCTATTCATGATGGAATACGGTAGGAAAGTAACTAAGTAAAAAGTACTAAACTTTGGGAGTGCAGTAAATAAAAGACAATTGAATTTATTCGATTTATTAAATGTAGACAAATGCTTGTAAGTAATTGTAAGGTTTCTCTGTTCACTGTGTATTAGCACCCTGCCGGCCCTGTTTTGAAGCAGCTTCCTCGTCTTTCCTCCGTTGTTTCTCTCGCATCAGCTCGGCGTCTCTTGCCTTCCTCTCCGAAAGCGACATTCCACTCTTTTCACTCGCATTCTTCTTGCGCAAGATTTCCTGTTGCTTCTTTTGGTTTTTGGCGCGAGCTAAATCCCTTTGGTTGCCTCGTGTCATCTCGCCTAATATCACTTTTGGTCGTTGCTCACAAAACAAGTTATCAAAAGTTACCCTTAGCTTTTTCAGTGCCGTGAAGAAGACGATACGCTAGTCCGGCCGAAACCTAGGACTACGCACCGCCATCAGTTGCCAATGAGCAAGTTCGGAAATGGAGTCCGTTGGAGATGTTTTCGAGTCTTCTGTGGGTCGTGCGCGTTTTACAGAGAAACGTCTACTAGGTTAAAATGGAAGTTCTTATAAATCACAATGTTGTTCCGCGGATGGTTGTTTGAGTCGTACTGTTAGCCGGTGCGGCGCTATCGATCGTCTCAGTGACTGACTGCTACAGCTCGACGAGCGAAGGGAGGGGAATCGACTAAACGTGGTCTCTCGATGATCGAGGCGAGCGAGCAGCGGCGACTCCTCGCCCGACTCGAATAATTCAGAGAACTTTCCCCTTAGGTACTGATGCTACCGGGAATTTTTGAATAATGTGATGTGTTTAATTTTGCGCAATTTGAAGTAAATGAAAGAAAATATAACTCCTATGCTACTAAATTTAATTTTGACTTAGCTTGTCTATGAGAATCGGTACTTTGCCAATGGGAACTTAATTTCTAAGCCTCCGACTACCTATCTGTCCGTATACATAGTCACAATATATTATTGTACACAGTAATATAGTATAGTAACACAGTCCGTATACCTACCACCGTATTTCTGTACATCTTTATGAATCGCAACGCAATAGTTTAGTCAAGACACGACCGACGCGCGACGGTTAAAATTATCGTGTTTGTGTGCACCTTACAAGATATTTACCAATAGGTATTTAAGTTTTATAGATAGAGTGATTTAACGGGAAGGTTTATATGTATAACATGCATTTTAGTATCTTCTTATATCAGACATAGCACGGGTGCAAAACTGGGGCGGTCGTAGTAAAGTAGGTACCTTAACATGTTTTTTTTAAATTAATAATATTATCTTCAAAATGTCCCATCCATAGATTGAAAATTACTTAAGGGCGCATACAACCTCAACTCTGTGCGAAAAGGCTAGACATATGATTTTGCGTTCATAAGAGCGGGACAGGGCATTGCAACGCAAGTCCAAAAATCACCAAAAATCAAGTTTTAGCTTATTATCTATTAATTAGGACATTATTTGAAAAAACCGAAACATATAACATTTTTATTATACTTAATTCTATTACCACGCTTATTGTCAAGATCTGAACTTCTGTATTTATTGAGAAAAGGTTTTAGTAAAAATTTAGAGGTAACTTTGCGATTTTTATCTATCGAGAAAAATTTTTGGAATCGTGTTTTCGAAACATATGATCGATAGATTAAGTCCTGAACTTTACCATATATCAATTTCAAATTCAGTAGTTCAGACGATATGGACACCCGGCGGAGTTGAAAATTAGCGTTTTACTTACGGAACGTTCAAAACATAGTTGTCTTTTCTGACGTATACCTACTAAGGACATCAATTATCATAAACAACTTGATAATGCTGGCTGTTGCTATGTTTCATGTCATTCCAATTTCAAAATAAAACTACATTTAACAATTGAACAAGTTTTTATTTAAGGAAGGTAGTTTGCCAGTGACTTTTTAAGCAGCAAAACCCGATTTTGGAAGTTTGCCCTAGGTCTATCTAGTTTGGACTTCAATACTGTAGTTAAGTCATATCATAACTAAGCATAAAAGTGTTGAGCCCATAAGTATATTGCCCAACACGCGTCGGATAAACTGTTTTAACCCAAAATCTGGTTTTACCGATAAGAACTACACCAATAAAATCTTAGACATATAATTACAAAGTTTTACCTAAATTACATTCGTAACTACTCAAAACAGCATAATTTAATAATCTTGCTTCTTAAAAACATATTAAATCTGGTATTTCTTTCATACGCTAGGCACATATTTTAGTAGATATTGCATTTATGTATGTATGTAATATATAAAATTTTAACTTTTATTAAAATGGATAAGTACCAAAAAACTATTTGTACTTCTTATACAGTCTAGTCCTTATGAAACTTCATAACATTCATTACTTACGTACTTAACGTGGTTCTAGAATCGAACATATTTTATGTATCTACTTAAAAGGGTTTCTCAAATCCTAGGATATATTGGTGAAAATTATTTTACGATATTGGTATGAACGGAGCTTATCGCATTCGAAATTATTATCCGTTTGGTCAAGAAAATTAAATTAACTTGTTATACAAAATATTTATTTGATTCTAGAGCCGAGTATAGTTTAGTAGTGGGACAAAGTTTCCCCAGTCTATGGTTTAATTAATAAATATACTAGTAACATACAGGGTGTCCCATGCAAGCTGTACCAGCGAGGATCACCGGTCTAGGGACGGACCAATGCGTGCCAATGCTTTACTATTGGTACCCATGTCCGCAATTTCTTGGAGGTATATCTCGAAGATATGAATTGTTAGGTTTATTTTCTGATTTGGCAAAATTTTGGTTGCTTTTAGTTATAATTTTTTCAGTGAAGTGATTCTTTGAGATATTTTCTGTAAGTATTTTGGCTAACATATGTAAAAGCAATATTCTAAATAAACTAAATACCAACATTCTCAAATAATTCGTACCTATTCAATTCGAATACATTTTTTTTATGTTTACCACCATATTAATCGCAAAAATTTGCAAAAAGACATTTCAAATGCATGAATAAGTTTGATCAATAACGACCGTCTAAACTTTAAGCTATGGTTTCTCATAAAAATGCAAGTTAAGTTGCATGGGACACCTACATAGACATAGAAATATAAATTATTTGCCATTTCACAAAAAAGGTTATACTAACAATTTTCAAATTAAATACTTAATCAATGATTATAATTACAAAGAAAACAGATGCAATGGATATTAAAAAGTTATTTACATTATAGTATAAGTAATAAATATGCAGTATGTACTGCATTAGCACAGGGGTCCATCCAGGCATAACAAAATGCAAATATAAATAGACAAAAATATATACCCGCAGTTATATATTTTTTCCTTTGAAAGAAAATAAATATATTTGCATATATAACGCAATCAAAAAGAGGATGTAAAGTACTAAATACAGGGTGGAATTTATGAAATTTTTGTTTACAATATATATAAATTAACATTATCATGTGCGTTTGTTATTTTTACTTATAATAAATAATATTAATATAGGTACAAAATCTAACATTCAAAGTCCATCGGAATCAGGCAACCCAACTTTTGTTGATCCAAAATAACACATTCTCTAAAAGTGAATTTGGTTTTAACACATATGGGTGTTAAAATCTATGTACATTGATCATAATGTTACTGCAACATTAAGTTTTTTGATACATCGTATGATAGTGTACTGAATTGACTGATTCAAATGTAAATTATCTATTGTTTGGCATGTTCTTTCTATTGTTAGAAATATTATGAGTACATTTAACCAGTCAGTGTTTTATCTAAAGTACTTTTACTAACAGTAGGGCCGTTAGATAAAGCCATACATATATAATTTAAGAACAGCTTAATTTTAATTATCGAAAACAACAAACCTTAGACTTAATTCATATATTCAGCAGAAAAAAACACTAGTTGATGTTGTGAGCATGGAACCCATACCCACTTTATATATTGCAGTGGTATGAAGATCCAAACCGAAGTTTTCTTAAGCACCTGAATATATTATTAATGCGGCCCTGCCAGTACATTTATTTGTATCAAAATCCATATATTTCCTTTATTATTAGCTTGTTTATAATAATTTATATTATCGTGGTGTCATTGTTTAAGGCACTAAAGTAAAAAAAAAATACAAGAATACAAGATTTCTATTATTTAGAAAGAAGAAGATGAATTCTTTGCCAAGCAGTGGTTAATGGCAATGCGGTAGTTTAATCTACATTGAGATAAAAATTGTTTTGTTCGTGTGAGTTGATAATTTCTGAAATACCACCCCCCAGCGCGTCTATTGTAGCTTGAATAGACTAAGAATGATGTCATAGTTATTGAAGTAAAAGGAATTAATATCAAATAATTTACGCATTCAATGACAAAGTGACGTAAACTGTTTCTATTCTACCCTAAACAATATTTCCCGTGCTAGGAGGCTGATCCGGAAATATTCACATATACAAAGCAATATTATCCCTGACTCTTGTGACATAAGGTAGTTTTTATCCTGGCACCGCCTGTGAAAAAGCTAGAGCAGAAGCTAGCTGTGAATAGAAATATCTAGACGAAGAATCACAACTACGATTAGAATTCCAAGTTTTACATAAATAATTGGTAAAAACTTCTCTTAACTACGGAGTACCGACACATGTACGTAATTTGTGGATATTGGTGTCAAGTTATATGTCATAAATAAACTTAATTGAGAGCAAAAAAAAATGTTAGCGTCTCTTTTATAACTATCTAAATAAAAAGAATGGTATATACTGCACTAAACTAATTATTAGTTTAGATCATTTTAAGCGACATCTGAATTGACACCTATGTCCTACTTCTTGTTTTTTATTTAATTTACTATTTATTTATACCTTAATTTAATCAACTTAAACTATTAAATTAAAGAGTAATATAGTAATATTTGGTAACGAATATTTCTCAACTTTAGTCTGACCACCAAAATTATGCTGAATTGTTGGTCTTTATGTTGGTATAAAAGCTAAACTAAAAGTGTCTGACCTTATATTGGAAGGGGCGGCATCTTTTTATTGCTGTCATATTAGTTTTGATTCAGCTTTTGTACCAACCGTACGATAATAATATTATGGTAACTTTAAAAATATTAGGGTCTGTAATAAACTAAAATACCCCTTTATTTTCTAATTCTTATTAAATTTTAGAAGTACTATTGCCGTTAACTCTTCCCTAAGCGATAGTAAACTTTCACCTTTTCCAAACCATTTCCGTTTTTACTTTACAAACTACTGGTGCGTTACGTACGTTGAAGAAGTTGCGTCCAAATTGAGTAATAACATAGATTTCCCGAATTTTGAGGACTAAATCAGTATTACGGTAAACGTTAAAAAATCGGGAACTATGGTACTAATATTAGACCTACAATATGTACTCGTAGGTACCTAACGTATTCTCGCTCTAACTATACTGTGGAGCTTTTCTTTGTATGAGGTAATCTGTTCGATTCTTTTTCACAAAAACTTAATTTGAAAGTGTTTTTTTAACAAAAAATATATAAAGCTTTATGATTTCTTTTGGAAAATCAATTATCCTTAATCTTAAAGAGAAAATCCTCTCGCTAAGTAAACAGTACAATATAATAATGTAATAATATTTTTCTATTTAATTCAATTCCATATAAATTATTGTTTTCGCCGGAATGCGTGATATTTTTTGTCTTGAGCAATATGTTTATTGCGCATAATAAGATTCAGTTTTCACTTCTGTTACACATTTCATGATAAAATTTGTCTACAATTTATAGCTCATATAAATCTAACACAGTTAATTAGCTAGGTGACCAAAAATTGTTCCTTGCGTAAAGTAACACGTAAAGGTTTACAATATTTCCTTCATAACTATTTGCTATTGGTGTTTCTGGTAATGTAAAGTATATAGCAAAAGTCGCTAATTTTATTTTCAAAAAAGTATTTCTAGAATCGTGACTATTATATTGCGTATTGCGTTTATATTCCGTCCACGCGTTTATTTTTTGTCAGTTCGAGTAACAATAACTTCGTGATCTCCTAATCATCCATCTTATGCATCATCAACATAAATCGGAAGCCCTGGATGAGATGTCAATTGATGTTAAGTGCGGATTATGATGATTGACGACATGCTGTAACGTTCCACTTCTAACGAAGTTTTAACATACTATGTTATGTTCAGCATTTTGTATTATTAGCAGACATCGCGATCGGTGTGCAATAAAGATTTACTAGAACAGACAGAAAGACAGAGTTATTACTGTAAACTACTTTTAATAGTATTTTTGTTAATACTTCTTCATATGATAAATTTTTTGGCTCGATTATATTGAGACTGTCATGTCGTCTGTATAATTGAAGGGTTCGTGGCTTAGGCCCCCAGTGGTCGACGCACCTGTGGTTGACGCCCCCGATTCTATTAATTGTATTATTATTATTATTTGCACTTTTGCACTTAGTACAGTAAATGCCAAAAGTGTATCTTACATACCGTTTTAGAGATTTTTTTTTAGATAGTTTTAAGTAATTGTACTTTACCAATAAAATACTTCTGTCTTTAATCCTACTAATGTTATAACTGCAAAAGTTTGAAAGTAGGGATAGATGTAGAGATGAAAGATGAGATGAATGTTTGTTACTCTTTCACGTAAAAACTACTGAATGGATTTTTGCGATTGGTCTGTTGCGTGACGTTGTTTAGATGTTTGTCCGTCTAAAACTACTGAACGGATTTTGATGAAATTTGGTATACAGACAGGGTATGAGCTGACTTGGGCTGAATGCTCCCTTGGGAATATTCCACGCGGGCAAAACCGCGGGTACAAGCTAGTACAAAATAAAAACATTTCTAATAAAAATAGTTATGGTTATGATATAATATATTAAAAGCTTATGCCTTTTATGCCTGCAAGTACATTTGATAAAAAAAATATTCGGATTAAAATAAACTGACCGGGGGCGTCGACCACAGGTGCGTCCACCACTGGGGGCCTAAGCCACGAACCCTAATTGAAACGACAAATTATTTTTTTTTTCAACGCCGTATATGCAAGGTTGCTTTAATTTATTCAGTCTTCATTCACCTCCTGTCGACAAATATGAAACTCCACAGGCGTAAGTACATCTGTCTAAAGTAAAATAAACCAGTGGACGGATTACAGTTATTCAACGGTTTACTTATTACATTATTATTTAGAAATTTTAAAAAAATATTTCTATCAATCTGGTACACCGTAAACGGAATAGTACAATGTACATTACTCGAAGAATTGGAAGATCTAGTTGTTTTCTATTTTTAGTATTTCATGTAAAGATGCCTTTCTTTTCCCCGAAAGGTATGAGCGTTGGTTTTCCTGCAACAAAACCATAATTTTTTATTACCTGTCGTTTGATGAGGGTAGTTTTGGATTTAAAGACATGTTGAATGGGGCAATGTCTGTCTTCTTGAAGGATGATCTGTTTCAATTGAAAATATTAGCTAAAATTGAAAATATTAGTGATTTCCACCAGCGAAGAACTAGACGCACTAGACAATACCAACCATACCTGGTCGACATACCACCGTAGTTTACTGACAGAAGCAAACTAAACGTATGCAATGAGTGAATCGTACTTTTGCGTCAGTTTTCCGATAGATTACAATCTCGGAGTTTTCAAATCCAGAGTCAATAAGTTACCTCTATAAAATCGTACACCATCTCACACCAAATCTTGACTTTCTTAGGTATGACGGTAGTTATTCGACTAAAATGTAGAGCGCTACAATTTTTTAAAATAATAAATTTTAAAAATATACCACTATTCGACTGGAATCGACTTCCAAACTTCAATAACTTTCTTGGCAGATTTCAGATTTCACTGTAATTCTTAAGGATATCAAAATAAGCTCAGACAAAGTTAAATTTCATACAACAAATTATTATAAATAAGGTGTTATTGATAATGTGACGACCTCTGTGGGCGTTGGAGGAAGGTCCGCCTGCGACGCAGGTGATTGTGAGTTCGATTTCCTTCTGACACCGGCATCGCACGGGTATTAATAAAAAATTCATTTCAGAAATTATACACACTAACACGTCGGGTTTCACAGTTTTCATACGGATCCCTTTTTACGATCTTTTTTAGCAGCATTGGGCTTACATTGATTGATATCTTAGCATTTGACATTGAATTTTGTTTTGCCAGTTGACTTGACTCCCGCACTCTCTCCCGCACCATATTGACAAATTATGAAGTCTATGACACTCCAAAACTGACACTGGCTGTAGAGAAAAGCAAGCTCCGGAATGAAAATGAAGTTGAATATAGCACACGGTTTTATTATTGAATTTTTCATGCGGATTCCTAACATTTTTTTAAAAAATTCTATAGCTATGATAATCACAGAAAATTCAAGATTCTAATGGTGAAAGAATTTTTCAATTCGGTCCAATAGTTTCGGAGCCTATTCAATTCAAACCAACAATCAAATCTTTCCTCTTTATAATATTAGTATAGATATAGATAAGTAATAGACTCACGTCATTGATGCTGGCTCTCGACAATAAGCATGATGGACTGGTGCTGCGAGTCCCCTCCCAGCGCCGGCACGCTGCGGAGGCACTCGATCTGATGTGACGCCCAGTCCTTCTTCTGACAGAACGTGGAACAGTACGGCGTCCGTCGACAGAGAGAGCACTCTGCGGACGCTTCTCGATTGCAATTCGCACACTGTTGACAAGCGTATAGGGATGAGATTGTATTGATGTCTGATCTGTCTGTTTTCTATTATACTAGCGGTCCGCCCCGGCTTCGCACGGGTATTAAACAAAAATTTCAGAAATTATACACACTAACACGATGGGTTTCACAGTTTTCATACGGATCCCTTACTTTTTTTAACAGCATTGGGGTTTTTGACATTGACTCGACACTCCTTAACTGACAGTGGCCGTAGATAAAAAGCTCTGAAAAACGATCATATGGAATTGTTGTAATTGTCGAATTTGACACGGAAGCAATATTGGACTACCAGTCTCTTTCTCACAACAGTGGTTTAACGTTAGGAAAAATCAATACACACTCTTTTTATCAGCGCCCTCTTCCTGGTTTCATTGTCACGGATGCCCATTCCATTCAACGGGTTTGTTTACATGTCAGGAGAAGTCATTGTGAGATTTTTATGTTTTGCCCGTGTTTTCGACTTATTTATTGAGCAAAACTGTAATATAAATTTAAAATCATATAGAAGAGGTACCATGAAGTGTTCTGTAGCAGGCTGAGGCCTATGCCAAAGCAAAAACAGGCCGAATCTAACCTTACACCGGTAAGTGGCTAACATTTCGTTAAATTGGTGTCTATTGTACATTGTATTGTGATATAAAGTGTGTAAAAACCTATTATTTTGAATCATGTTTATTGTGAGCTGTAGAAACCCGCAATATTCTCAATATTTCATTCACATCGCAGACATAAAAACCGGTGCTAGTGTTGAACATCATCGAACATCGAACGTTATCGATAAATTAGGTAAGATCAGTATGGGTACCTAAGTGTAACTATTGGGCAAGTGTAGAGGACTTTTTTATTACGAAAACCATTTGAAAACCATTTTTGGATTCAAAATAACACATGACAAAAATATGACACACTGCCCCGTGTTGACTTAGAGGTGCAAGTCCATCTTAACGGACTTGAACCTCTCCTAACAAGACCACCGGACACAAAACCACTGATGATGTGTTGACCTTTATAAGTTACGTATTTTTTCTTGTTTTAGTTTACCAAGAAACGAAAGCCGGCGGAGGGAATCGTAAGAAAATATTGGCTTAGAAAATATCCGGCCAGGAACTCAAGACATTCATGTATGCACATTGCACTTTGAAGACAGTGCATTCAAATCAGAAAAGCCTCCAAAACGTCAGGCTATAACAAAATACAAAATATACGCGATCAATTCAGTTAAAACAGTGTTTTATTACATATCCTGCTCCTGCTTCACCTCCAGTAAACTCTCGGATCCAGCTCCAATTCCGAAAATGAGGGTTTCCTTCGATTTCTCCGGGATCCCACCATCAGATCCTGACTTGGTTCCAATGGGACCACCTCAGAAATGCGCTCTTCATAACATAGTATAAAACAAAGTCGCATCCCGCTGTCTGTCTGTCCTTCCCTATGTATGCTTAAATCATTAAAACTACGCAACGGATTTGGATGCGGTTGTTTTAAATAGATAGAGTGATTCAAGAGGTAGGTTTACATGTAAGTACCTATAATACATGCATAATATAGTAGAGGAACACTGACAATTTAAGAGGTTTCCGTGCAAAGCCGGGGCGGGTCGCTGAATCGCTGAAAAATGTAAATATATTTTCCCGTCGCCTATAAGTAAGTTCGTTCTGACCTTACTTTACAGTGGCGCTAACTGGTGAGTACAAAAACGGTAGCCCTCATTGATACAAAAAAAATATACAGTTGAACATAGAACCTTTCCTTGTTTGATGTCGATTAAAAAGACAAGCTCGTCCATCGATATAATGTTATCGACTAGACGAACAAGTGAACATCCCTAATCCGCCATGTTGTTCTACCGATTTGTTTACATAGGTATCCAAGGAAAGTACATGCTTAGGGCACTTCCATAGACAATATAAAAAGCAAGCACCGTGCGCTATAATATTCAACCTCTTTTTCTATTATGGCGCGTAGCCATGAAAGAAAAGGTTGAATATATAATATATAGCGCACGGTTTATTTATTGAATTTTCCATGCTTCACTTTTTTGAAAATAATATATAACAGGATTATTATAATAATATAAAATAGTATTATGTTCATCTCGGAAAATTAAGGATTCTAATGGTGAAAGAATTTTTCAAATCGGTCCAGTAGTTTCGGAGCCTATTCAATTCAAAAAAACAAACAATCAAATCTATCCTCTTTATAATATTAGTATAGATGTGTCAGTCATCTAGTACCCATAACACAAGTTCTGCTTAGCTTGGGGCTAGATGATGCTGTGTGGGATTGTCTTTCATTTCAGATTATAATTTCATTTCAGTGAAGTGTTTTGAGAAAATGTTGCTGTAGGAACCTAGATATATACTATTCTAATACAAATTATAGCAGTTCATGGTAAAAATATGCTCAAAATACAAATAATTTTAGTACTACGTTTGTATGGGAAGTTCATCCATCACCGGAGCCTTATGACTTTCAATTTCGTTAAACGGTGACAGTGATTGACTACTCTGCTGGGGCCGCATTATGTCACCGCTTCTGTTTACCCCGAGCTTATTATACGCATTATTCTTGAGTAGTAGACTAGACAGGCGGTGGTGTATCAGTCGGTGGTTTCAACATAGAGCAGAGCTTGTGTTATGGGTACTAGATGACTAGATATTTTTTATCATACATAGAAAACGACCAGAACACCCTGAACAAATATCTGCAGATCGTACAAATATTTGTCCCGAGGCGGGGTTCGAACCCACAACCTTCTGCGTCGCAGGCGGACCTTCGCCCACCGCGCCACAGACTCATCAAATGCAACCAAATAGAACATAATGTAAAAAGACCTCCGCTTTCCCAGTAACCTCGTGCTTTCCCTTGGTCAAAGCCCATTTGTACCCGAGCTCTCACAAAGGGCATAGACAAAAGATTTACCTTTTTTATTTCTGAATCCTCAACAGCATGTAAAGGTACCTGGTCAGCATCCACACTGGCCTCAACACTGGCAGCTATTAGTGCCGTTGTTCTCTCCTGCTCTATCCGAGCGAGTTGGCGCGCGCTCATTAGTGTCACATCCTCGACGCATTGCTTCAGCTCGGAACCGAGGCGAGACAGGGTAGAGCTGATGTCTTCCAGTCGCTTCAGGACGCCCGACATGTCATTGATGTCTGAAATCGTTAACGTTTGTGTCATTGGATTTTGAATGACGATTGCGGGATATTATGCAAGACGTAAATATGACTGTCAATGGCGTCGTTTCAGTTTTTTCATAAAACTATTAGCGTAAGAAAGCTACCTTCGATGAGGGTTAAAAAGGGTGATTCATGACAATCTGAATCAACACAAATATTTTGGACAAAATATAACCTATATAATTTTATAGGATTAGTTTGAATTTTTTTGTGAAATAGTTTTCAAAATCAGACCAGAAGTAACAGAGATATTACTCACAAACTATAACTTCGAAAAAAAAATGTCTCTTTATTGTACATAGCTAAATCCTATTATGCGCCTTTTCAAACCAAATATATTATTTTGAGTTAGTTTTATACATGTGCAACAATACGATCTTATTCATGAAAGTCTTTTGTATGTTGTAACGGAAAACCAAATATTAAGAAACCTACAACGAACTTTCGAGGTAATTTATTGTTACTTTTCCTATCTACAACAACGGGCAGATATAACTATTTATTTCTCACACCGACTTAAAGGTCTCTCAAAGACAAATTCTCAAAGAGAATTCAAATTCTCAAAGAGAATTCAAATTCTCAAAGAGAATTTGCACAGACACTTCCACCTTAGTCTTATGCTATGGTAAGAAAAAAATAAAACTTGCTTCTGCATAATTCATAGAACATGGGCGTAGGGAGGTACGGGCAGGGGGGGGCCGCTGCCCCCCCCTAGAGGATGCAGTCTTAATTGCAAATACGGGTTCTTGTCTGCCTTGTAAAATAAATATTTTACAAGGCAGAGAAGAACCCGAACTTTGGTATAAAAATGGCAGGACAAGGGAGGGACAAAGAAGGCCACTCCATTGATACTGACACGAAACTCTCTACCATGGCCGTAGGGAGGGGGTGGGGTTTGGGGGTACAAACCCTCCCGGCACCGTTTAAAATCAAACTTCAATGGATAAAATTTTCTCGGATATGTACTTGTCACGCAGCACCTGAAATGGTTGGTTAAAAACTCAAGGCTCTCTTAAAAACTCTTTAAATTTTTTTTTTCATCAATATTCGTTCTACACTGCAACAGCGCGCTGCGCGTTGTTGGTTGCGGAGAAGGGCGCACTCGCGCTCCGTGCCATTCGATTCTTATTGGGCATCTACATTATATGTAGGCACATTTATTGGATAGATACCTATTTCCATGTTTTTCCGTAATTGAATATCTCCCTCCGTTTGCTGTTATTTCAAGTCAGAAAAAAATTCGCGGCTTGCTCCGCTCGCCGTTAATTCTATACTTTTGTAAGTTTTTCTACAGCCTTCCGAAAACGTCACAATTTCTCAAAAATTTTCAGAGGCCGCAAACACAAAAAAATATCAGCGCTCATTCCACTCGCTGTTATAATTTTTTTACGCTACCACGGGATCATCCAATTTTTTTTATACCTATATCTAAAATTTTTTTGTCGTTTTACCTTGCTTTCTTCACCAAACTTTAAAATTACCACCGCAAACGTTCTCCACTTTGCAACAGCGCACTGCGCGTCATCGGTGGAGGGGTAGGGCGCGCTCGCGCTCCGTGCCATTTGATTCCTATTGTTTACCTACATTTTAGGTTAGTGAGCTAGGTGCACGCATCGCATTCATTTACGCCCGACTCTAGCTGGAGTCGGGCAGGAAGGCAGATCACGACATAACTTTTAATTTCGTGAATCTATAGATGGATAGATAACTATTTTCAAGTTTTCCGTAATTGAATATCTCCCTCTGTTTGCTGTTATGTCTTTAGTTATAGCATAATTTTCAAGTGTTTTGCTAAAGACCGAAAATGTAACAAAAAATTACGCGGCTCGCTTCGCTCGCCGTTCATTCTCTTCTTTTCTAGGCTTTTTAACAGCCTTCCGAAAATTTCACAATTTCTCAACCATTTTCAGAGGCCGCAAACAACAAAATAATTATGAGCGCTCATTCCGCTCACTGTTATATTTTTTTATGCTACCACGTGACCATCCGAATAACGAACAATTGTTTTTTGTACCTATACCTATCTTAAATTTTTTATCTCGTTACCTTGCTTTTTATCTCGTTACCTTGCTTAAAAACTTTAAAATTACCACCGCAAACCCACAAAAATTTTCGAGGTTCGCCTATCATAATCTTTTGTCACGCTCTTGAGTCTTAATTGTATTTTACAGAACATCGAAAATGTCTAAAAAAATTGCGGCTCGCTCCGCTCGCCGTTAATTCTATAGCCTTTTTGTCATGTTTACCAGCCTCTCGAAAATATGACAATAATTTGGCGGCTCGCTTCGCTCGCCAATCATTCCGTAGTAAGTTTTTTATCTTCTAAAACCAAATTGTTCTTAGCTTTCTTTTCTTGACTATGGTATAACACACCTATCTCCAAATTTACCACCGCAGTTTTTTTAATATTCGGGGCTAGCTGTCATTATCTAGTGTCATACTCTTGCGTACTTATTTAAAAAACATCGAAAAATCTCAAAAATATTGCGACTTGCTCCGCTCGCCGTTAATCACGGTTGTTATTTTTATATCGGTTTTTATTGGAAAGTACTTAGTTGTAAACCACTCCGGGTACTATCATAGCTTTGGACCACTGCGTGTCGTTATAAACATGGCTGAGGAAATGATAACTGAAAATCCTTTAAACGGCCTATGTATGCTCAGCGTATACCGAAGCATGGTACTTACAAACAAACAAAAACAAAATTTAATCAGAGCTGCTAAAATGGTTTTGTGGAGAACCTCGAAGACTACTATTTTGTAAAATAACGTGACGTATAGTTAAACTATTGTTGTTTTTTTTATTCTAAACGTAGCCTACCTATCCCATTTTTCGTGCAGCATGTACTTAGTAGGTATTCTTGGTTTTTTTTTCGGCTGCCCCCCCCTGAACAGAATCCTGGCTACGCCCTTGTCATAGAATATTATTCAGCTGAAGGTTCTGAAATAATTAGTCTGCTTACGATTATGCATTGGCATCTTAGATTAATAATGATGTCGACATGTTGACCCTCTTTAAAATCATCATCATCGCCAGCCTATAATAGTCCACTGCTGCACATAGGCCTCCCCTAATGAGCGCCATAGATGGCATTTAATACAATATAAATGCGCAAAAGATCGGCAAAGTAGTACTGCTAAAATTATTTTTTTAATAAAGGAAATATCTTTGTCGCTTTCATTGTTTTCCGTAAATATAAGCTCAAATTTATATAACTTTTATATAACTGCGTCCCACCCCGGCTTCTAACAGGGGGAATACTGATACTAATGCATTTTATACATATAAAAACTATATCTTGATCACTCTATATTTAAAAAAAACCGCATCAAACCCCGTTGCGTCGTTTTAAAGTTCGTTTCTAAACATACCTATAGACAGACAGACAGCGGAAATCGACATTGTTTTATACTATGTAGTGAAAAATCGAAATAATTTATTAATAAAGTACTTCTGATTTCAATAACTTTACTTATTTAGGCTTACAAAATAAGTACTTTAGACACTTGCAGTATCGATGTCATGTTGCTTTCGCGAGATTACATTTTTTATGCAAATTTCTTGCGGAAGAAAGATTGATTCATAACTCATTTGAATATGATTCTTCTATGAATTTGCATAACCACCCTCATTTAAGCATGAGTATGTTACACCCCCTGCTATGTTTAGGTCCTCCATCCGCTAGCTTCCTATATTTGCGAGAGGCAAATATAATAAATATACAAGCATGCATGAAGCTGCATCAATTGTAGTAACATAAATTAAAACAGCTAACAAAAACTGAAGCGGCCAGGGCTACAAAATCATATTAAGAATATAAAATAATATATGTATAGGACATTGCTTGAAGCGTAGAAAATATATACTATTAAAAGAAATTACAATAGCCAGGGCCAACAAAACATAAAGATACAAGGACTAGTCTTTCACTTAACATAATTTATTCTGTGAATATGCTACCAGTACTAGTTATTTCTCCTTAGAGAATAATTGGTTAGGGTGTCGCAAAAAGGGTCCCACACTTAGAAAAATTTTCATCGATTTTGTATGGGGCTGGGACTTAGAAAAATTTTGATATATTTTTTTATATATATATAACATATATTTTTTCTTATGCCATCGTAAAGAGGGTCACTAGGGGTGCAACTTTGGTTCAGCTGATTGACCCCAAAGTTCTATGACCCCGGCGCTAGAGGTCAAAGTGTGTCGTTCAATTTCAAGGCGAAAAAGACTTAGAAAATTTTCAACATGTATTTTTTTATATATATATAACATATATGTTTTCTTATGCCATCGTAAAGAGGGTCACTAGGGGTGCAACTTTGGTTCAGCTGATTGACCCCAAAGTTCTATGACCTCGGCGCTAGAGTTCAAACTGTGTCCGATACAGATACAGATACCGATACAGAGCATTCCGATAAGAGTTGATTAGGTTCAATTTGAGTGGCGGATCCGACACAGAGTACCCCGACTCCACGTGGTCTTGTGCGTGGCGCCCCTAGAGTGTATATAATAAGCCGGAGGCGCGAAGGGAGTGCAGCCTCCGCCAGCTGTAATAAGGGACAGGCACCGCGCGAGCCGCAGCGGCTGAGGCTGGTCAAAAAGCCGAAGCTGCGGAGGTGAGCAGTGGTGCCTGTCCCTTGTTACGCAATGGCGGAGAGGCTGCACTTCCCGCAGCGCCGGAGCTATCGCGAACGCGATTCTTTACACTCGTCGTCGGGGACAGTTAGGCATCGATCAAAATTTTTCTAAGTCTCAGCCCCATACAAAATCGATGAAAATTTTTCTAAGTCTAAAATAAATATTTTTTTTAGTTTTTCCTGAAAATTTCGGCTATCTCTTTTGTAACTATTACAATATTACTAATTTAAAAAAAAAAAAAAAAAATTATGGGACCCTCTTTGCGACACCCAGACCGAATAATTTCTAATGTTTTTATGCATATATGCATATATTTTGTAGCATTTATTGTGTAACTGAAGTTAACTAATATAATATGCACATATGCATGAATATATCATAGCCAGCTAAAGTTTATATGATGCTATCCCCCACTCCAGGCTGTCTTTTCCGGAGGACAACAGCAAAGCAATCCATCTCATACTCAGCAAAACTCCCTAATACACTGCAGAAACAAGGCAGTCCCAACATCATCCTACAGATATTATTATAAAAGATGGTGTAGCTGACTTCTAGGTTCCTATTGTTGAAGCTTTGATATTTTGCTGTTAATTTACTTATTTTGAACATTGGGAAAAACCACATCAACATAATAGTTCTTAACACCAGAGCCCTACCCTCTCTTGCATTGCCATTCATGAATTTAATCTGAATCTTATCAGAATAACAACAACACATTCTACTACAAAAATCGCTTTAAAATCATTTGCATTCCTGCTACCAGCTACAATTCTATACTAACTAAAACAAGCATGTTATGCAAATAAACCAATAACTTAAAGCACAGCAGAGACCATTGGTGTAAAATCTTGATAAATTAAATTGAGATTTTTAAGTAGGATTATCAATTACCGTTCTACACTTCAATGGTCCTTGTTTACTACTACACATATTAGCCTAGCTTATTTAACGTGTATTACATTGAAAAGGTATTGATAGATTTATTTACCTGTAGTAGGGTCACTGCTGGCATCAGTTGCGTCAGTCAACAGATGGTAATCATTGTTTGAATCCAGACCTTCGGCCAACGTCTGCCAGTCCTCCTTGGAATGACTGTTACTACTTGTTTGATGGATGTTGTCCACATCATCACTGTCTCCTAAGCTTGGATCTGTTTTTATTTTAGATTTTTTCTCGTCTAGGTCTTGTAAATTGTGGCGTCTCCTTCTTTTATATGGTGTGAACAGTCTTATAGGTCCCATAGCTGAAAATAGAAATGTAAATTAAATTTGATTATGTAATGCCAGTCACATGAACAGTTATTGAATGGTTCAACACTCATGCAACATACATGAAATGTAAAACACATGTGGTATTATGGTTTGAATAAGTCATAAATCTCACCGGATTGATCGTCACAACAGGCTCCACAGGTGCAGCTGGTTGCGTGAGGAGTAAGTATGCCTTCATCTATCAATGCTTGAATGCTTCTGCCTCCAAACCTAATTGATCTCTTCCAATCTTTGCTGGATGCCCTACCACACAATGCCTCAAATTCTGAAGGTGTGTACCAGTCATGTCCATATTTAATACACTTCCCCCGACCACCAGAGCCAAATTTCATTTTGTGAAGATCAGCAGATGTGTTCTTGCAGCGAATGGGCAATACAGGCATGTGCACAGTGTCGGCCCAGGAGCGCGGGTTGTCGCCGCGTGATGCTTTCTCATCCTGCTTTTCGTTGGCCAGCACCAGGTGAGTGGTTTTCAGTTCATCTCCGACGCCGCCGCCAGATATGAACCCGTTGTCGACGCATAGCATCGGTTTGAAGTGCGGCAGGTCCGATGTGATCACGTTGAAGGTGGTCCCGCTGATGAGCGTCCCGACCGGCAGGGAGACTGGCACCGTCACTACCCCGTTGCCGTCCGCAGCCCCGGCGCTGAGGCGCGCCGCCTTGCCCCCGGCGGCGCGGGTGACTCCGTTCGTGAGCCGATCTCCCCGGTGGTGCTCGGCCACCGCCGCCGTGTGGGGATCGGCTTCCGTAACTTCGGTTATGTCCGGCATGACGACGTTGTCCGAACTTCTTCTTGCAGACATCGCTCGCCTCCCGCCGCCGCTCAGGATGCCCACCCGTCTGGACCCTATTTTGAATGATCTGGATCCACTTTTATGATCAAAATAAAAATTGTTTATTCACACGTAAACATAAAATACACCTAAATGTCAACCATAGTCCGCCATAATTAAAATGTCTCGAACTTCGTTGTCGAGGTTAGGGCATGATGGCGGTAAATTCAAACTTTTCAAACATCAAGATCCGTCAAGTAGGTACGAGTTGAACTCTTCACGATTCCATAAATAAATAATATAAATATTATTTTATTTACCAGTAACTTAGGAAATTAGGGTACAAGTAAATTTTTCAACTAGGTATCTACCCACAATTTCAATGTTTTTAAAAAAGTATGAAAATTTGACAAAAAATTGTTTTTACTTATAAAGATTTTATGGACCGACAAATCGAGACCAAAAGGGGTTTGAATCGAATCCAATCTTGAAACCCTACAAACGGAGTTATCATTGCATAAACATAACTTAACTTCCGAGAAAGGATTTTTTTTTTAACTTCTATACAAGGTCTTGAGTTCAGATATTAATTTATAAAGGACTGATTGATGATGATTCTAACAAAAATATCAAAAGAGGACATAGGTCTATTATTTTTGTTAAAATTGTTTTTATGGGGGTCATGCGTTAGGTGTTAGATTTCCCCGGTGGTAGACCCACTAGCTATCGCGTTAAGGGCCACGGCAGACATATTATTTTTAAAAAACCGTAAAGTTTAATAAACGATTTCAATAACTTTGTTTCTATGAGCTTCGAACATACCTAAGCATTTAGACAAGTAAAATTTCATACAGTTAATTATTATAAAATAAGAAGTGTTATTGATTTACGAAAATTTCATCTAAAGTCTACGTACCGATCCTTTTGCTAAGGTACATCTACCTTAAACTAAATTAAGCACTACTTCATTAGGTATTGACGTTTCAGCTCTAGGTACTCTAGGTAAGTAGGATATCTACTCGATTCAGTAACATTCTTTATTAGGTTCACTGAGCTCTACGTAGTTTGTTCAAGTTATATAGTACTTATTTAAGTTTTAACGTATAAAATGACAATACCCAAATAAAACATTTACAAATAGTGTTTACACTTACCTACATATATCTATTTCCTAAAAATTTAAGCATTACCAGAGAAAGCAGAGTGCCTTAGAGTGATTTAAATCTCTGATAGGGCCAAAGTCGCTGTTGTGGTGTTACATCCTCGTGCATCGAAAAGCACGCTAAGCTGTTGGTCCTGCGCCTGACCCTCTTTGACCCTCCCTTCCTCTTGGTCTGCCGGCCCATCGGATGATGAGAATGAGGGAATATAGAGTGCACTACACGATTGCATGTAACAAGCTGATTAACATAATTAAAGTTCAACTTTGTGCAGCAAGACGAATTATATTGTTGTTAATCGGAGTCACAGTATAACTGCAAGCATTATAGTAGTTCACATGTTCTTTCTTACAATGCAAGCGTTTTAAGGGCCACTTGTGGCCTTCTATTCAGAATATAGCTTTGTATTGGTCCATTAAAGTGCTATAATGCAGCTGATAGTATTATTGATTCCTAAAAGCTGTATAACACTGAACTGTAACACTATATTAACACTCGCAACATTACAGTGTTGTCTCCGTGACGCTTACCTATATACAGCCGAATGCGTAATTGTGAGCTATTGCAGCTCGAGTGTACTCTAATAACTCTTCTTAAACGCTGAAGTTACCGACGTGGACCTTGTGTGATATCTTATAATGCAGGTTTGTGCTACTTGGGCATCTACTCACATCTTGCGCTGAGTGTCCTCATTAAATAAATAAAGCATCTCCTCCTCAGGCACGTTTTTATCAGTCGCATATCGCATGGGTTACTGCGATAGCGCGTCCGCGCGTTGTTTCCTTGCACTCTGCTGCGTTTTATTAACGTCCTTAATTAGAATACGAGACTGTAATACCTGGTGAGGTACCCTTTATGGCACCGGTGAATAACATTGAACCTGGCTTGAAGCTCGATACTATGCTGGCGAGGGTGCTTCGCTGGATAGGTAAGGTAGTGCTCCGCGCCGTGCCACGCCGTTACCATGCGAAAGAAGTAGCGATAGCATCTCAATAGTTACCGTTGTACTTATAAAATGTTCTAGTCATTCTCTTGCTGTTAATAATTTTTCCTAAGTTTTTGTTCCAACGAGATTCTATCTTAATTAGCCTTAAATAACGCAAAGGTCTTAAATAATACAAAATCTTCTGAAATAATTGACTGTCGGAATATCGCTGGACGCAAAAACGCATGCAGCCTACTTCTATTGCAACCTTGCCCCTTGCGATATTAAGCTTATCCCCCTTAAGCGTGCTTTTATCGGTTGATAAATTGCCTGCGTTATTGTGATAGTGCGCCCCGATACCTTTCATATCTTACATACTTACGAACGTTATCGCAATAATGCATGCATTTGTATCGCTCGATAAAAACGCGCCTTTAGGGAAGACGCTATAGCAACTGATAAAAACGTCCATAAGGCTCTGTCTTTTTTTGTTCATAGTATCGGTCATACAAAATCGTACGGATTAAACCCTTTAACCTGTACGTAAATAAAGATACCCATTATTATTTTTCATTGTATTTTGTATTTTGTGACGTGTCCAAGAATTACGATTGGAATCGAGTCTCAAGAGTAAGCCAGCAGGTAAGGTCTAAAGGAAATAAAGCACGTTGATTTTGATTTGATTTTTGATTTTGATTAATATTTGGGGATTCTTATGCTGGCTTTTATATGTATATTTCGCATTGCTATTCAACGTAGCAATAGCAATGCTACTAGCACTCCACTCTGGGCACTCTGCCTTCCAGCTTCTAAGATTTTCAGGAAATAGGGTTTTACACTAAATTGTAAATAGTATGTACCTAGTTGTAATGTTTTATCCGGGTTTTATACCTACCTAATTCAAATGGTTATTATTTCTTAAATCGACATAATATTATAACATGTTTCCTAAGTGTGATTCGGATAATATTAGCTGAAACAGACATGTATACTCAAGTAATATTCTATTTTTCATCTATTTTATTCTATTTTTCATCTGTATTTCTCTTTCGGGTTACTGCAGAACAAGCTTTTTTTAAAACAAAGGGACAGACTTGCGAAATATCTTAAAATTTTATATACAAACTTCTTGAATAAGAGAAAGAGGAAAGGGTGGCATACTATAAACGAAGATATTTACTACCTTGTCTCCTTCTAGAAATATGTACCTATACTCTGTCCATCCTACGCGTAGAATGTTTACCAACAAAGCAAAGTGACAGTTCAATCAGCTGAGCAGGGGTAAAAAACATTTTTATATTTTAGGCTAGGCCGCTTTTATTTGCTTATGTAGGAAATATAAAATTTAAGTTCTTTTTGAATTTTACTGACCCACACATAGATAAAAGATTATAAAACCTATAAGTTACAGAATGGAATACAAGCTAACGGAAGATGAAATAAGACTTTAAATGGAAATTATAGGAAATATGAATTTTTGTATACATAGGTTTTCTCGATTTTTGTATACATAGGATTTCTCGATTGTTTTTCAATACCTAAAACTACACTTAATAGGGTAACTAAGACCAGGTGGCAGCACTTACGCTTTGTGGAGTTTATATTCATAAATAATCCGGCTAAATTAAAATAATGCTCATTTCTATGTATATATTCTACGAGTGTTCTAAATTCGTAATCGTAGTTCAAAAGTAACCAATTGTTTGCAACACAGGACGTCAAAACTAATATTAATTAGGGTTGGCACTGTTACAAACACCAAAATATTATGTAGTGATTATTATCTTCCGTTTTTGATCGTTTTATGACAATTTGTAAATCAAAATAATTAGATTTCGCATAGAATTAACGTAAAGATTTCGAAAAAAAAACAGTTATGATAGAATTTATGGGTGAAATCATACGAATTCTGTACGGCCTGCATTATTTATTGGTGATAACCCTAAAAATCAGCTGATTCCGTTTGTTGGTAAACATTCTACGCGTAGTAGGATGGACAGAGTATAGTCATATTACCCACTTTTCAGTCGCCTCAAACGATTTTTGACGAAATATTTATTTTATGAAGGAGTTACAGAATTTAACATCATTTCAAAAGGGTGGCTTTAAAAATAACTCGCTAGTGGCATCTTCGTTAATTTAGATTTTATTTGCCAAGTAGAATCACAGATTATGTTACTCGGTCATACACTTAGTCGATAAATAGAAGGATTTTTCTCCTCCCTACTTTTTTGCCTGTGGACTTGCGCGAAGAAGAAGTCTTGTGTAGTTTACGCTTTAGTTCACGCGTCAATCGAATGGACGGCCATTTTGGTGTGGCGTGACCATCGCGCGCGGCGCTGCTGTTGTCTGGTAAATTGTAGTGTTCAGTTTGGTTGGTTGAATTCGCATTGACTTGAACGCCCTCGTTGTGAAAAAATAGAACAATCTTGAAAGAAATCAATCAGGTATATTTTGCTTTTGGTTCTAACGTTATTTTCTTGTAATTTTGGTTTGATTCAAAATAGTTATGAGCAAGTATAGCACCTTTTTTCAATGACTATTGTGTTACGTGAAACCTAGTGAGAGATCATTCCGAGTACATAAATGTCGGGTAAGTTTCTATAGAACAGTGCCGTTCGTTGGCAATAATCAGATGTAGGTAAATAAAAGATTCCAGTATTTACACATTTATAAACAAATGATGGGCTTTGTAAACCTTATTGGACGACGAGACGGATGAGGCTGCATAAAATGGCGGTCGTTTCGTGTGGTGTGATATGAGGATGTACAGGAATGATACGTTCGCAAATTCAATCACATACTGGAGCAAAACAGGATGGACCATCATATTACATTGACAGAGAGTCAGTGTTTATGCAGAAACTTGTTCCATTTTGCTGATGTTGTCCAGAATCTAGGAATACATACCTATCATGTCATGTATAAAAATCATGTCTAGTACATACCTATGTATAAACAGGTTATTGTCACTACACAAATGCTGAAATGCATAATATTAATGCAGTAAAAGTCCTTCTCACTTAACTAAAGAAGTTGGGTTGATTAGGATCTGGCTATGCTGCAGCTACCCATGAAGATTCCAGTCCAACACATGTTAGGGCTAGGGAATTCAGTTTTGGGCAGTCTATGTACCTATCTAATTCCCCTTTGGTGGGGCATTTGTAGCTTAACATGGAGATGACATTACGGCTAGAAGAATCCTGTAATCTCACATAAGCAACGGTTAATAAACACCTGGAGTTGTTAAGTTTTAGTTTCTTCCATGCCTTGCATCCATATAGCAGAATTTATCCTTCTCATATCTGGTATATCCTCTTTTCATTATATCTTGTCATGCCAAATGTCACTACTAAAATCAGATATTTTTTGTAAAGTTTCCACATCTTAGGGATTTTGTAGTTAAAGTTATTATCTAACATAATACTTATGTATAAGACTTTTAGGCAGTTTTTTGATTAGTCTGTACAGTAGCAGTATGACATCAGCATGCTCGGATGTCAAAAGCATATCACTTTCACACAAGTATGCAAAAATTATACTTGTGACATTGTGACAAAATGTCATCATCAACCATTTTCACGTAAATACACTTTGGGTGGATGGAGTTAATTATTTAATGAATAATAAACTTCCTCACTACAACCGCATCATAACAATAATATACATGATTTTATTACAGGGTAATCCCTGGGTTATAATTGACGAGAACAACTGACCGACCACCAACCATGACGTCTTACTTGACCACCGAGAGCATTGGTACGTATTTTATACAACAGCTGCTCGTAAAATTGCTAAAATAACTCAGAAATTACGTAATTTCTGTCGTATTGAAATGAGGGAGAGAAAACTGGAATCGCATTAGTACTGCGGTGAACGGGTCTCATAAATATCCATGGGTGACATCTAGAGTCACTCAGTATTATGTGTCACACGTCCGGACAATTTCTCCTGATGCTAACGTAATAGTTTTTCCCTAGCAGCAAGTAGCCCTATAAAGCACCAGTTGATATGCTACACACACGGAGATCCGTAATTTGACGCTGCTAGTTAAGCAGGCAGATTAATAAATACGAATATATAACACACTCCCATGCAAGGCGTGCAAATCGCAGGCGTGGAACTCGTGACGATGCGAGATAAATTGTCGGAGATCTACCGAAACTATAAACTATTATTATCAGTGTTTTACACTCTTGATAAAGAAGTTTATTATTAAATTAATTGAATAAAAAAGGTCTCACTCATAGCTAGCTAGACATCGCATTATCCCTGAGTAACATAAGGCTAGTGTGCATTACCAGTGTTTCGATTATCTTACAGAACCGGAGGACGAGGCCGACGACACTATGGACGATTCCGGCGTGACGTACTTCGTTGACGACGACGGCCGGTACTACTACCAGCCGAACTCTGCGGAGGGCGACGGCGGCATTGTGGCTCTGGACGCTGAGAATGTAGAGCAGGAGGAGGAACCGCAGGTACCTTGGATTTACACTAGAGGTGCACCGGTCCACCAACAATCTATACTGGTACACTTACGTACTGGTCGCCTATTAGAATGTTGTAGTATGTTGTAGTTTCTATGTATTTGTATGAAATATCATCCGTACCTAGCGACAAGTCAATAAATGCTACTCGTTGAGAGGTAACGAATTTGTCGCCTAAGCGCAACCCGAGCATATATCTGCAGATTGAACCAACATTTGTTCAGAGGTGAGAATCCAACCCGCAAAGTCCCGCGTCGCAGACTACACCTGACCTTCGCCTGCAGCAACATAAAGGTCAATTATTATCCGTGAGGGCGTATGGCACGGTACATATCTGTGTGCTCCGCTTTATTACCAAAGCTGCAAAACGGCATAAGAATTTTTAGTAAATGAGGTATCCAAACACTGGTCTAAATTCAGGGAGTATTCTTAGCTACATTTTCAGTTCCATTTTGTCTTTCTCCTCCATCGAACATAAAAGAGGGAACCGCCAACAAACATTGCCTCGAACACATTTCTGATTTTCAAAGGATGCACACAGTGCGGTCATATTTCATTAATTAGGATTTGACAAATTATCCTACATTTATCATCAATTTATAATCGTATTAAACTTCCAAAACAAATATAAATATAGAATGAAATGAAAGAGATTACGGGATTATGGGATTACGTTCACTTTCGCCATAATTTATTTTGAAAAAACGAGAACTGCGACTGGTTTTTAGGTATTAATTACTTGTTAGTATCTGTACTTGTTACTAACGGTAAAGCATGTGTCTACCCGCAGCCGCAGCCCGTTGACAACCTGATAGTACCTGACGCGGATGGGAACTTCACGCAGACCGTCACGCTGGTGCCATCGGAGAACGCTGACGGAGAGGTCACTTACGTGCTGGTCGTAGCTGATGATAACAAGGACCTCGTGAACCTTAACGTCAATATGGAGAACAACCAGAATGAAGCACAGGTAATTCATATCATACGTGTTCTTGAGTGGAGACCGCGACTCGGTAAACGTAGTGTAGGACGCCCCCGCAAGGTGGGATGACGATCGAAAGACTGCTGGATGCGACAAGCTGAAGACAGGGCGCTATGGCGATCATTAGGGGTGGCCTATGTCCAGCAGTGGACTAATGTGGGCTGATGATGAATTATATCATAGTAGTAAGGAAGAAGAAAGAAACAGTATATTAGACAAAACCTACAAAAGACGCACAGTTAGTCTATACTAATATTATAACGAGGATTGTGAATTGGATTGTTTGTTTGTTTGAATCGGATAGGCACCGAAACTACTGGAACAATTTGAAAAATAATTTCAACATAAGTATCCTTATATTTTCCCTGATTAATATAGGCTATGGAATATTTTCAAAAAAGTTAGGGATCCGCATGAAAAAATCAATAATAAAACCTATATTATGTTCCCTATATATTAAACTTTCTTGCGAAGCCGGGCCGGACCGCTAGTAGTATAAAATAAAACAGTACATTCAAACATAGAGAGATACTTCAAACAAACTATGATAGAGACAATAAGAACACAATGTATACAGTGTGTACTATGCAGCTGATCTGTGGGCAGGAAGACAAAACGTGCGCACGTAGGCAATTTCTAACAGTAGTCGACTTGAATTGCGTCATCTATTCAAGTACCTGTCTAGTCGAACATCCTGACATGTTACGTACTAAGCGCCGTTCAACTTTAGTACAAGTTGTTTGAGTTTAAGACGAAACGTTCGTTTTAATAATAAGTATCGTATCGCGTACCCAGGTGATGTGCGTTTTATTTGATGATGTACGTCACACGGGCGCAGTGGCGGAGAACTTCCGCATATGGACGCAGAAGCAGGCAGAGGAATAGAATTGCTAATATATTTTATAACTAAAGGTCACATAGATTGTCTTGTTTACTGTACAAAACCCGTCTGAAACGGTAAATCCGTTATTAAACCAATCTGTCCCAGTCTTCACAAAACACAAAGATTTTTAATCTTAGTCTATCCATTGTTGTATTGTCAACTGCCTTATTGAAGAGAAATAAAAATAAAGGAAAGTTTTTATCAAAAACTAGAAATTTCACATAATGTCTGAGATTTACAGTCCACAGGCCACACAGATCCTTGGTTAGTTTTTTGTTCGCGCCATTGACAGTATGTGGTGTTGGGGTAGAATTCTTTTGACATGCCTGTAATTTCTTATATTAGGTATATGTATTTATACAATTTCAGCTTACATCAGCTTAACTAAATAATAATAAACAGGATCTGAACTTAGTGTTAGCCTTGCCACGCCTCGAACTTTCCTGATATCCTACAGTAAAAGGTGACATTGTTTCTATACTTACATCAATATTGTCTCCAGAGCAAGTTTGAAAAAATTAGTGATAAAGTAACTATATAGTGAGTTTAGACCTGAAATTTCATGGTCGTGCTTCGTTTCTTTCAACTTGCGAATGAAGGCGGATGACGCGTCTACCGTTGAGGAGGTCCATATTATCCAGGAAGATGATGAGAACGTATGTATCTAAGTAGAATCATGTAACTTCATACAAATTACCTTCAAGACGACAAGAACGTATCCATCTAGTAAGTGGAATCATGCGCATTCATATAAATTACAAACACTTAGGGCAGATCATTATTGTATACCATAAAACTGTTACTTAACACATAGCTTTATTTATAAATATTTATGTGGCAATGATGTCGTAATAAGGCAGAACAGAATGGGTTATAAACAATTTTTGCTAAAGAAATTCCATCCATACCTTTAATACTTCTTTAATGTCAGATATACACACTCGCATACACAATCAAGACAGGCCGAGTGTTTCTACCTACATGGTGCACTGGTCTCGACTCAGGGTCTCTCGTTTTCCCATCATTTTGTCTGCCACTTAAGAGGAGTATGTGCATACATCTTAATTCTATTTACTTAACGTTCTATGTCTTTAAATTCGCAAATGAAGACGGATCAGAAAGCTCAACAGATGATTCTTGAGCTTGAGGAAGAGGATGAAGGAAATGTATGTAAAATCTTAAACCAAATTGACATTTCATTTTTTATTTCTTTTTACTCATCCTTTCTTTCTTTTCTAGGTGGCTGCTTGTGTCTATTGTGCTTTTTAAAAACATGATTTGTATAGTTTCTTTCGGAGATAAGGATTATTTTTGTCATTTTTCTTCGACTATGATTCATCGCATGCATTAGTCTAAATTTTGAGTTTCTTTTGTATTGCCCTTGGAAGACAATGGATGAGTAGTTACGGATAGGATGCAGTATTAGGCTGTTAACGGCAATATCCTATATTCTCTTCTCCCAGAGTATTTTTACCTCATCATAACCTATATATCGTAGAAATGTTGTTACTATTTTTATCCTACTTTCCTTTAGAAAAAACTCATCTCACAATGCAATCACAAACTCTTGTACGGTTAGGCTAGTAACAAGATGGCATAGTCTAATGTTATACAAAAACTCATTATGTGTCAGTATCTACTTACACAACGTTTTGGCCTATTGTCATCCAAACTTGATTCAAAAGGCTAAGGGTCAGCCAAGGACTAGACCTGACTGGAGGGGTCAGTCTATTCGTGATCGTGACATCTATTATATCCTCCATACTATTTGATACAGCGCCTCTATCGTGTAAACTTGGAACTACGCTCTCGATCACATCACAAATACCTTAAAGAAGAGACCTAGGAACATTACTTTTGGCATGAATTGCCAGTCTGAATGATGCTTACGTTACTACCAGCCACGAGATTCTTATCTGTGTTCTAAAACCATTATATACCGACAGGAGGAGGGCGAGCAAGAGCCAGAGGAAGAGCCAGGCGACGTGTACAAGTTCGAAGACGATGAGGAGGTGTCCGAAGAGGACGAAGAAGAAGAGGAAGAGGAAGAAAAGAAGAAGAAGGCGAAGAGGAGGGGCCGTAAGCGCGCCGCCTCCCAAGCCAGGAAGCAGTCGCGGATATTGTTCACTTGCACTTTCTGCCAGTACAATAGCCATAGGCGGTGAGTATTCAAAACTTATGGAATGAATATTATTTATTAGTATTCTAATAATATTCAAAAAGGCGCAAGCAACGATTGTAACTAATTATATTATTCAAGTACTTGCTTGTGCCGGTCGCAAGCTTTACGAACAACTAGCGGTCCGCGCCAACTTCGCACGAGTATTAATCTAAAATTTTAAAATATCCTATCGCCTATGTTAATCTGAGATAATGTTGGACTCTGATGGTGAAATAATTTTTTAAATCGGTCCAGTTGTTTTGGAGCCTAATCAATACAAACTAACAATCAAATCTTTCATTCTATAATATTAGTAAAGATTATATCGATATTTTGGCTCCTCGTCAGAATAGGTTCTTTCCGATGAAGATGCGATATGTCATCATCATCATCAGCCTATGCTAGTTCACTGCTGGTCATGGCAGGCCGAATGAGCACCATAACGCCCTGTGGCGTGTATATAATATATCATAACATGCGATATAGAAATGGACATTTTATTAGCAGCCAAATAAATATATTTTTTTGCCATAGTAATGTAAAAAATAGACTAATATACGAGTATGTTATTTCCAGCTACCTTCTGATCCGGCACATGAAGTCTCACTCCGACGAGCGTCCGTACAAGTGCGCCGTCTGCGACCGCGGCTTCAAGACCCAGGCATCGCTGCAGAATCACCTCAACATGCACAACGGAGTCAAACCGCATCCCTGCAGCTATTGCAAGAGCACTTTCACTACTTCAGGTAAGAGGGGACCTGCAGCCTTATTGTCTAACTTGAAGTCCATTACCAGTGAACTTCAAACCGATTACCAGTTGTAGACCCAGTCAGAATGTTGTCGGTACTGTCTAAGGTATTCAACTGGTCTTCGGTATCAGCTATTTACACAATAAGAAAGTGACAATCAAAGTCCGGGCTAGCTTTGAAATGCCGAACTGAAGCCGATTACGATTACCAGTTGAGTTGGACAATAGAGCCGTAGGTGATGCCGCGAACACCTGAGATTAATGTTAGGCAACACAGGTCACTGAATTGTACCATCACCTCCTCAAAATTGGAGCCACAGAGCCTGTGCCGTGGCTGCTTCCAGAGGAAACTGGAACACGCGGTGGTACATTGCACGGCCACTGAAGAGGCCAGACGGAAAACGGGGTTGAAGAGTCTTATAGTCATCAAACCCGTCCACCATTAGTATTAAGAGAGTGGTCTTCAATTCCAGGGGAGCTGGTCCGCCACGTGCGCTACAAGCACACGCACGAGAAGCCGCATAAGTGCTCGGAGTGCGACTACGCGTCCGTGGAGCTGTCCAAGCTGCGGCGCCACGTGCGCTGCCACACCGGCGAGAGGCCCTACCAGGTAATTACCATTGGCAGGGTTCGGAAATATACGATTTTTATTATAAATATATATTGCCGTGTGGTGCCGGCATAGAATTTCACCACCCCCATCTCTTCCCGTGGGTGTCGTAAGAGGCGACTAAGGGAAACACACCGGAGGGCGGGCAGCAGCACCCTCTGCAGAACAACTCCACCGACCTGCGATCCCCAACCCGCATGCCCAGCGTGAGGATTATGGGCATTAACCCCAAAATGATAGTGCCATCTTTGGCGCTCATTAGGGGAGGCCTATGTCCAGCAGTGGACTATTACAGGCTGGTGATGATGATGAGAAATATAACAATTTATTTCATAATGTTTATAATCATTTAAATTTAGGATGAATTGAATAAATATTTAGATTGTATTAAAAGATTTAATATTGCATCTATATTAATAGGTACCTTGATATTTAATTTAAATTTGAATATAATATAATATTCAATCAATCACTGAGTTTAAATGCCCATCGCCGTTACAATACGTTATCCCTTTCAGTGCCCGCACTGCACGTACGCGTCGCCTGACACGTTTAAGCTGAAGCGACACTTGCGAACGCACACGGGCGAGAAGCCATATAAGTGCGACCAGTGTGCGCTCTGCTTTACGCAGTCCAACTCTCTGAAGGCCCACAAGCTTATACACAACGGTATGTATATCTAGTACTAGCGGTCCACATCGGTTTCGCACGGGTATTTAATAAAAAAAATATACGCACTGACACTTTTGGTTATATTAAGTTTTCATACGGATCCTAAACTAACATTTTTAAGTAGTGCTTTATTTTTTGAAATTGATTTGCCTCTCACATTCTACGACCCAGTGACGAATCGAAAATAAAAGGAGGATAAGAAAAGTTTATGGCACTCCATAACTGACACTACCAGTGTCGTAATGAAAAGCAAGCGGCGGCGCCGCCATAATAAAAAAGAAGTTGAATAAAATAATTTTTCAAATCGGTCCAGTAGTTTCGGAGGCTATTCATATCAAACAAACAAATAACCAAATATTTCCTCTTTATAATATTAGTATAGATATCAGTAATTTAGGAACGAACCGTTATGCACTGCGCCTAGGCATAAGGTCGACCTCTATAGTGCGTCGGGAAAAGGGATGTTGCGTACCTTGTGTTATAGCTTCCTACTCCATTCTATCAATATATATTTTCCTCCCTCTCGAGACCTTCATACCATTTAGACCTTTCTATACTTTGCAAGCTTGTTACTTTACTTACTTACTTAGTTGTCTTTGTTACTAAGGATGGTATTCTTTGAAAGATAATCTGACGGATCCTTTTTTTTAGTTTATTGTATGAAATTGGACTTTTCTAGGTGCTTATTTGGCTAAAGAAATGAAAGTGATTGAAATTAGAAATATTGATCAATAGAGGATCCATCAAATTGACAAAGCGAAACCCTCCTATTATCTTTCACGAGAATATCATCTATTTTTCTTATAGTCATTAAACACCTATAAACTATAATTTACTTTATTTTATAGTGGATCTCCACTACGGGGCGTTAGCCGCCAGCTCAGCGATTCCCCCTATTCCATTAAGCTTAATCTTCTAAGCTATTGATACCATTCCGCTCTCCGATACTAAGCAACTATAATTTTCTATTGCAATCTTCGTCTTAAGGCGAACTTAGAGAACCAAAATGTCTTAAATAAATAATATATAATATTCCCAAAAAAATTATTTGTATAAAATAATTTTAAAGTTTTGATTTAGCTTAGTAAAACTTTGTATATGATGCAAATAAATATATTTCTTTAAAACTGGTAAAATGGTCATCTTCCGGCACTTTTTCCTTGTTCCATCGGGACAAGCGAGTCAGCCATTCCATGTGTTGTTTCAATTTGCCCTGAATCATCATCATCACCCTATATCAGTCCACTGCTGGACATAGGCCTCCCCTAATGAGCGCTATAGCGCCCTTCTTCTTGATCTGAATATCAAGAAATTATACTTATTATAATGTTGCTTTTATGTTCTTGGTATAGTGGTCATTATGTTAACAAATCTTCAATTACCTATCAACTACAACTGTTTCCTTTCACCCCTAGAGACAATTGTTCTTTTTTATTTTTTTATATGCCTGGCAAAAATTCTTTTACTTTTATTGTTTCAAAAACAGCTTAGTCATCTTTACATTGCGGCTCGCCCACTTCCCTAAATGTTAATTTCTGCAGCTCGCGTTGTTTGTACCATTGCATTTTAATTTTTTTTGCTTCGTAGAACCTGTTTGACAATATGTTCATGTATGTCATCTATGTCTTAATACACAAAACTGTGCTAGCTTTATACACAACTAGCGGTGCGCCCCCGCCCAATTTTGCTTTCTGTACATCAGGCAATTTAAGATATTCTATTATATCCTGGATGTTAAAGGCCAATGACGATTTTTATTTTATTTATCTAAAAAGCAATGCCAACAATACACATAACCTAATAAAACATTAACAATTAACACAAGATGTTAATGGCGCTGACTTTAATTTCAGTGTGCGAGTAGATTGGCACGATATCTCCTAGGCAGTTTAGTGATAGGTTACTCAACAGTCGAGAGAGTTACATTAGCTTTTTTAATATTAGAATGGAATTCAGTACAGGGATTATGGATGTCATTGTATGACAAATACATAATTAGCACGTGCAACAGGGGATGATGTGTGCTGAACCCCATCAAAAAGAAGAAAGCTTTCTTCTCTACATACTTCCTTGTTATTCAAATGGGCCAGATGGTGCTGTGTGGAATGTCCAACAGCATTATTTATTACTAGCGGTCCGACCCGGCTTCGCACGCATATTTAAGAATAATAGAATTTTTCATACGGAAACCTAACTTTTTTGAAAATATTCTATAATCTATGTTCATCACGGAAAATTTAGGATTCTAATGGTGAAAGAATTTTTTAAATCGGTCCAGTAGTTTCGGAACCTGCTCAAATCAAACAAGCAATAAAATCTTTCCTCTTTATAATATTAGTATAGAAGTATAGATAGGTACTACAGTAATTGACATAAGGCACATATTCCGTTGCAGTTGAGGAGAAGCCAGTGTACGCTTGCGAGCTGTGCCCCGCGAAGTGCGGCCGTAAGACAGATCTGCGTATCCACGTGCAGAAACTGCACACGTCAGAGAAGCCGCTAAAGTGCAAGCGCTGCGGAAAGTCCTTCCCCGACAGATACTCCTGCAAAGTCCATAACAAGGTAAATAAATAAAAACAGGAACGCGCCAGCTTTTGAAAATATACCTTACTAGCGGTCTGTCCCGCCTGCGCACGGGTATTTAACAAAATAGATTTTTTCATGCGGAACCCTAATTTTTTTTTTATATTGTATAGCTTATGTTCATCATAAATTTAGGATTCTTATAGTGAATGAATTTTTCAAATCGGTCCAGTAGTTTCGTAGCCTATTCAATTCAAACAAGAATCAAATATTTCCTCTTTATAATATTAGTAATAGATATGTTGTTAAAATCTGGGTCGATCCTTTTTTGTCTGTTATATACTGGATGCTTGGATTGGTAACGTAAGCGTGGATAACGGTAAAAAATATAGGACACTGTGCAAGCTTTACAATATTAACCTATAGGAAAGACTCAATTAAACCACAGAGGTGACCTAAGCAGATTTGGTTTTGTACATTGACCGCAGTATACTTATATGTTTAAAAATCTTGTACAAATTATGATTTTTTAGAGTAATGTGACTTAACAAAATGAGATTCATCAATGTTAGACCATGACTAATAAAGTAACCACATATAGTAATAATTTCTAAACTCGTAACCATCCTCATAACTAAGGTGCTGGAGTGCTGCTAGAATCTGTAACTCTTCTACCATGAAAAATCTAAATACTGCCAGTCAATGAATACATTTTAGTTCTATTCTTAGGTTAATACGCGTGAGTAAAAATTTGCTACAAATGAAAACAAATTTGTTCAATAACTCAAGTATTAAAATATAATTTAATGCAATGGTTTTGTCTTCAGACTCATGAAGGAGAAAAGTGCTTCAAATGCAACCTGTGTTTGTACGCGTCGACGACTATGCGGCACCTCAAGTCGCACCTACTCAAACACACGGACCAGAAGCCATTCGCTTGCGACAATTGCGATCAAACTTTCAGGTGTGTACATTCGTGTTTTTTTAACTTCTTCACGCAAAATATTGCATACATATAGTTCTAGGTATTCCTAGACATGCGGCTGTATTGTCTAACTCAACTGGTAATCGTAATCGGCTTCAGTTTGGCATTTCAAACCTAGCCTGGACCTTTCGTATTGTGTTAATAGCTGAAACCGAAGAACAGTTGAATACCTTGGACAATACCAACAACATTCTGACTGGGTCTACAACTGGTAATCGGTTTGAAGTTCACTGGTGATGGATTTCAAGTTAGACAATAAGGCTGCTTGTCCTATTCCAAGTTATTCCCTGTATTAGGCTGCTTTTTATCCGTAAATCAATTCCCATGAGATAGAAATAACCTTTAAACAAGATATGGACCTGCAGGTTAGTTTCTAAGTTCTCTCGATATAATTGTATAGTACTAATATGATCAGTGATTTATATAATATTATGGTAATCACAGGCAGAAGCAGCTTCTGCGACGCCACTACAACCTGTACCACAACCCGAATTACGTGCCCAAGCCTCCCAAGGAGAAGAATCACTGCTGCCATGCCTGCCAGCGTACTTTTGCGCACAAGGTAACCTTTCCCCTGGTTTATTACTAATTGCACATACAGGTGTAAATAATAAACGAATGGCACACATCGTGCAGATTTCGAAGAACAATACAGCAGACGAATGAGAGTGGGGCAAATGCAGAAACGTAAAATAAATGTTGGTTATGGTATGACGTTATAAGTACTGTGTCAACTTTCATATGCATTAATTAAAAGATGTTATTCTGATATATTTTTTCAATTTTATTTATTTGGTAAGATTATTTTCCGAAATCATTCGAAAATTCACATTATTCTTGTCAAAATAGAACTGAAATTATTAAACCAAGTTAAAGAAAGGGGAATGATATAGCTGGATCTATTTAGAATCCGGATTCTTCTCTTTCCCCATATGTTATAAGAGCAAAAGCATAATAATCAAAAAGCACAAAGTCATATAAAAAAAAAATATTTCGTTTTAAATTATGATTTTGTGAAGAGCACTTTCTGTCCTCTTTTCGAATCCAATATATATCAAGTCAGCGAATACATTCGTGTTTTTTTTTACAAAAATGTAAATTGTTATAAATTAACACAGAAACTATACCGCATTATTGCAAACGCTCAGCGAAAGAAAAGATTCTATGACGGACGTGAGTCTTATAATAGTTCTCTTAGGGTTTTTAAGCCTAAGAAAACTATTATATACGTTGATAATACTAAAATATCTTATATTCTATAACCGAGTTAGGCACAGCATTTGATCCAAGTTAAGATTTAGTCTGGTATTGACAGGGCAATCTGATGCGGCACCTCGCGATCCACGACCCCGAGTCTGGGCATCACGAGCGCGCGCTCGCGCTCAAACTCGGTCGCCAGAAGAAGGTCAAGTACATCGACTCTGATGCTCTCAAGGTGAGGGCCTTGGGCCGATGTCATTTATAACTAGAAAATATATACGAGTTTTATGTAAGAAGAGATGTGGTTAAAAACTAGTATGCTAAGAAGCACTTATATACATGCATGGTATTTAACAAAAAATTTTTTTTTCATACGAACCTTAATTTTTTTGAAAATATTTCATAGCCTATGTTCATCACAAAAATTACGATTCTAATGATGAAAGAATTTTTGAAATCGGTCCAGTAGTTTCGGAGCCTATTAAATTCAAACAATCAATCAAATCTTTCCTCCTTATAATATTATATAGATTAGCTCTACACGAACCGTACAGTGATCATAATGTTGCCAACAGCATCCGTTCCTGTCGGAGATAAAGACGGAAGGCGAGAACAGCGACATGCTAAAGGTGGGGGTAAGCAGCTCCCTGAAGTGCGGCGAGCTGGTGACCGTGTCGGACGGCGACGGCCAGCAGTATGTGGTGCTGGAGGTCATCCAGCTCGAGGACGGGACCGAGCAACAGGTGGCCGTTGTGGCGCCTGACTTCCTGCGAGCCACGCAGATGCGAGGTACGTCATATAAATAATAATAACTAACGGTCCGCCCCGGCTTCGCACGTATTTAACTAAAATTTCAGAAATTGTACACTAACATGATGGGTTTCAGAGTTTTCATACGGATACCTAACTTTTATTAGCAGCATTTTCGACATTGACTCGACACTTCATAACTGACACTGGCAGGAAAGAAAAAGCAAGCAGCGGAGCCATAAAAGAAAAAGGTTGAAAATATAGCGCACGGTTTAATTATTTAATTTTTCATGCGGATCCCTAACTTTTTTGAAAATATTATATAGCTTATCATCACGGAAAATTACGGATTCTAATGGTGAAAGAATTTTTCAAATCGGTCCAGTAGTTTCGGAGCCTATCCAATTCAAACAAACAAACAAACCTTTCCTCTTTATAATATTAGTATAAATATAGATGAAATACAGAATAATAATAAATAATGCTGGACAATCCACATAGCATCACCTAGCCCCAAGTTAAACGTCGTAACAATACTTATTTTGGTTACATGTCATAAAAAATAATAATATTAAATTATGTTTACACATTAAACACACTTTCTAAAAAAATAGATAATCGTCAAACAATACAACATAAAATATTGAAAATTCAAAATTATAAAAATAAAATTAAAATGTCTCAAATAAAAATAATTGGATAGTTGAATAAGAAAGCTAAAGCCAGCTAAGCAGAGCTTGTGTTATGGGTATTAGATGACTGATAGACATAATACAATTTACAAATAATTGTGAAATAACCAAAAATAAAATAAACATCCATTATTTTTTACTTTCTTAAATTATACTAAATGTAAATTTTATGGTAAAACCAAAGACAATTAAAGTAATATCCAAATTACAATTAGTATTAACAATTGAAACAGTTCAGCAAACTGCAGACTGTCGTAAAAAAAACTACAATAATATAATTTTTTTTAAACATTCATAATGTTAGTACCTTTATTTGGCATTAAGACCTCTGGTCCCACCTGAGGCATCCTCCATCTTCAGAGATAAGCCAATTTTTGCGACGTAAAGTATTGCCAGATTTTACACGTGATGCGTGTATTTAAACTGCTGTTTATTATTTATTTTATAAAATTATAATTTTATAAAGAAAACAAACAGTTATTATAAACTTAATAAAAAACTACATAAATACACTTAACACCAGCAAAGTTTTCACCATTAAATGAAATGAAACAGACAGATCAGCCATAATAGACAACTAGAACAATTACTTATCTATCAAATTAATAAAAAAAAACAATTAACAATTAATCTAACAAAACATATGTAAAAATAATAACTAGTTATCAATAATTTAATATTATTCTACTATCTCACTATATTATAATTATTAGAGCTAGTATTCTGTGTATTTTTAAGATGTGACTTACTTACATTAGTTATTCTTTTGTGAGTATCCTGACTCTTGGACGTTTTGGTTTTGTTAAGTCCAACTGTAAAATAAATAAATAACAACGGTATCTTATTTTCATTTTCACAGAAGATGAGATGGAATACGGCGAGGAAGAGAACATTGAGGAGGATGAGGAAGACTCGGAGGACCGCAAGTACAAGCAGCAGCTTACGCAGCAGCAGATGGCGATCGACCGCTCCATCGACATGAAGAAAGACGTCGTCACCTGCTTTGGCTTTGACGTAAGTCACTAACAAAGGAATAACTATACTTTATGGTAAAACCTTTAAAATCACTCAAATCATCACTCATATTGTTCCTTCATGTCCAGTTCATCCCAAGGTTGCCTGGAAGAGATCGCTCATAGCGATAAGGCCGCCCTTTGTACTTCCTTTTCTTTAAGCATGTTTGTTTGTAATATTTCTTTATTTGTGTGGTATAATAAACTATTATCTATTCTATTCTATTCAAGATGCAATAAAAGTTGCCCAAAATAATAGGTCAACAGTTACATAATAAGCTCCCTTTACAGTTGAAGCTAATTAAAAATGAAAATAAGTTTAATCTAGAATTAAAAAATCTTTTACTCGACAAGATGCTGTATAGTATGTATAAAAAAGTTCTTAGAAAATGATTACAGTCTATATAATGCAAAATCTTTAGTGAAATCACATGACATCACCGTAACATCACCTGACACGGAGTGAATATTTCATTATTATAAACTTAAAACTTGCCCCTATACAGCAAAATTGTTAATTATATTTATCATGTTTTGACGAGTCATAGCCTCAGCATAATATAATTAAGGTACCTTTATATTTTACACTTTTTTTATTATGTTTGATTTATGACAATAAAGGAATCTGAATCTATATATCACGGCCGTGTGGTGCCGGTATAGAATTTCATCACCCCTACTCTTCCCGTTGGTGTCGTAAGAGTTTGTCGCGCTAACTGCCTTTAAAAAATCGTGTTCAATTCAAGGCACGTGTCCTCCAATCGCGCACGGATTTGCAAGGAGTATGCGCCACAAATCCGTGTGTGTTTGAAGGTATTTTTGTGTTCAAGGAATGAATTTATGTTTTACATTTTAACTTTTTATTAAGACCAAAACACAAGGTACATAAACAAATATAACGTAGTAATTAATGTTATTAGGTACTCAATGTTTTTAACCATCACAAGATAAAGTTTGTTTGTTTAATGTTCACAATATTACCAATTTATCTTTTAATAGTTCCGTAATCAAATATTATATATATATTAGATTAGCTGCACAGTGGAAAAAAACAAACGAATGTTACGAGTAAGTGCCGATCAGTGGCGAGACGCGAGTGAAGTTGTTTACGCGCGAACTTCGTGGCTAAGTTCCATGCATCGGCTTGAACACGTGTTTGGAAGAAGAGATGTTCTTGCAAATCCGTGCGCAATTGATGGGCACGTGCCTTGAATTGAACACGATTTTTTAAAGGCAGTTAGCGCGACAAACCCGTGCGTGTTTCGAGGCAGTACTGCCTTCTAATGAACACGGAAATGGAAATACGCCTAAGGGAGACATAACGGGGGGCGGGCAGCAGCACCCTCTGTAGAACAACTCCACCGAACTGCGATCCCCAACCCGCAAATAAATATATGAGTCTATGAATCTAAAATCCACTGTTTTGTATAAAAAATTAATGCTTACTGATGTGCTCTTTATTTGTATTCATGAAATAAAGTCAATCCCTATTTTTACAAGTTTAAACAATTCAAGCTTCGTCACTACATAGTATAAAACAAAGTCGCTTTCTCTGTCCCTGTATCCCTATGTATGCTTAAATCTTTAAAACTACGCAACAGATTCTGATGCGGTTTTTTTAATAGATAGAGTGATTCAAGAGGAAGGTTGTAGTATCAGCATTGGACCCGCGCGAAGCCGGAGCGGGTCGCTAGTAATAAAAAAAATAAAAAATCAAACACTTTGAAATGAGAAAAGAAATAATATTATTAAATACTGTTTGTCTCCAGGAAGTGGACGAGGAGGAAGAAGAAGAAGAGATTGCGACCACGTCGACCTCCTTCGCGGATAAGCTCAACGCCAGCATGCCATCGCGGCAGAGCACCGTCTTCGAGGTTTGCGATGTAAGTTACCTCCACCGACATTTTATAACGAAATAATAATAAATATAATAATGCTGGACAATAGCATCATCTAGCCCGAGCTAAGCAGAGCTTGTGTTTACTAGATGACTGATATATTTAATACAATATATCATCATCATCATCATCATCAGCCTATGTTAGTCCACTGTTGGACATAGGCCTCCCCTAATGAGCGCCATAGCGCCCTGTCTTCGGCTTGACGCATCCACAATATATAACATACACATATATTTTCTATACTAATATTATAAAGAAAAAAGATTTGATTGTTCGTTTGTTTGAATTGAATAGGCTCCGAAACTACCGGACTGATTTGAAAAATTCTTCACCATTAGAATTCTAATTGTTCCGTGATGAACATATTTGGATTATAGTATATGAAGGGTGCAGGGGAAAAGTGATGAATGTCAATTTTACCTTAATTGGAGTAAATTAGATTCTTAGGTTCAAAGACTCATTGTACCCTTTTTCAACACTAACTTGAAACTAAATATAATATAAGTTTATAGGTTCATATTTATTGTAATGGTTGGAATTAAAATCAAAGTTATCAGACAATCAGTTTTATTAAAAATAAAAGTTGAAAAAAATGTGACTAAATAGTCCAATGAAATAAAGATGAATGTCAATAAAAAAATGCTGAATGTCACACATGTTACATACACTATGCTTAGACTTGGCAAAGAATTCTGTTTTTGTTTAATCATCATCATCAATTACATTTTTTGTATTGGGTAGATTTAAAAAATAGTTTTTTGCCCCTTGTGAGCAGAATTTTGCCAAGTCTAAGCAGTCATTATATTTGGCTGCAGATATTGGTAGCAATGACTGATATAATTTTTGAGGATGTGTGAATTCATTTACTTGTAGTATTGGACCGATGTATCTATTATTGGTGATAACATTGGATACCCATGCACCATTATATGAGTCTCTGTGAAATATCAGTTTGGGTTTTTCTCTGTGTACTCTAATCTCTTTGATAGAACGTGTAGGGATTGGACATTTTGGTTTAAACATGGGTTTAAAATAATCTGCCCAATTTCTAAAGAGGTCCTGTTGACACTGTTCAACGATAAATGGAGATGGCTTAGATCTAGCCACAGCTACCTGATCAGCCCATTCAGAAGGTAATTCAATATGAGCTTTTTGATTTATCAGAGCCATATTTCTGTCACATTCCATGTAAGAATGCCCTCTTACAGGGAACACAATTTTAATTTCATCTAATTTCCGCTGTATGTGCACAATGTAATATATAAATCTGATAATCACATAGTTCTTGTTTTGGCCTCCGCATGAGTCGCAAAAAATTGTAATTTTTCTTACAGTATCTGGTAACTGAAACATTATAAAGTCATACAGCATTGATGCCACATTATCGGATCCTTTTTTTGCAATTGTTTCATCATATACATAAAATTTGGAAGACGAATTAGAAAGCATGTGTATATTAAACAAGTAATATCCCAGTTTTCTTTTGTAGTATGCATCGTTTGTAGTTATATTAGGTACATTTAGATTTTTTTGAAAATCCATACAAATTGCCTCTACGCTTTCTTTGTTTCGAGCATTAAGCCTTGCATTTCTTTTCCGTGCATAAAAAGTTTCAGCCTTCTTCAGATGTACTTGGTTATTCACATTCAATAACCTTATCTCATTTTCAATGCTTTCTTTATCTTCACTACTTTCCAAACTCTGAGTTAGAGCTCTCAAATTAACATTGTACTCGTCGCATGTGCTACAGGTGTCACACCTTGGGTACCCAAAACCAATATTGTAATGAGTATTGAATATTGAACGGTAAGACTCATATGACGCTTTATCTTCAGGGTATAGTTCTTTGAACATTTCAAAAAGTTTTTTAATATTCAATTCTTCAGATAAGTATAGTTTATTACTTTCATGTAAACTATAATGTGATTTTCGACCTTTCAGAGATTTTATGTGTTCATGAATATGTTCAAGAACAGAATCCTTTAGTCTGTGGGGCCTATTAACATGCTTACCCCTTCCATCTTTCTTAATCTTCCCCTCATTAATAAGCTGACTTTGTAAAGTCTGTATTCTTCTGCCTGTTATGCCATGGAGAGATCGAAAAGCGTTCTGGCATACCGGCACGTCCTTTGATGCACATCTGACTCTGTAACTATAGCTGGCTTGATGTGGTTCGCCTCCGTTATTTTTCTTGCGTGTTCGGCGTTGTGCTACAGAATGCACTGTAATCAAACCGCCTAGATAAAGGTTTTGGTCCTGGTGATTACCCAACTCATTGAATTGCCGAATAATGTCGTTACGCTGATCTTCCTTTATTACTTCGAAACATTTAAACCTTTTACATTCACAGCTTGGCCCAAGTTCATGTGTCGTAGCACGTAGCTTCTTATTGACGTCGGTAAGCCGCCCATGCCTTGGTCTTTTTTTGGTTTGTTTTTTATGTAAATCATTGAAGGATTCGTCTTCATTTTCAGAAACATCCATTTTTCGAAAACTGTCCCAAAATCTAACAAATAGGTACGAATTGTAATACTGCAACAAAATAATCTTGCTTCATAGAGGAAAAATCACTTGTCTTGCTTGACTGACTAGGAACTTGACAAAGTTGACACTGACAATCAAAACCCCGCCACCATACCATAAACAACCTTCATCTTTTTTTTACTGACATTCATCATTTTTCGCCGGTATTACAAAACTTTCATCGTTTTTAGCCTGTGCCCCTTTTTTCAACGGTCAATTACTCGGTGACACGTAGCGTTATTTGCATGTATTCCGATGTAAACGAAACTATTTTCCATGGACTTTCAAATGTTGCCATTAACAAAAAATCGATAAAAAAGTGACATCCATCGTTATTTCCCTGCACCCTTCATATTTAAAAAAAAAAAATTGCGTTCCGCATGAAATTGTTTTTTGTTAAATACCCGTGCGAAGCCGGGGCGGACCGCCAGTAATAAATGTAATAATGCTGGGCAATCCACAAACATCAACTAGCCCAAGCTAAGCAGGGCTTGTGTTTAGGTACCAGATGACTGATATATTTAATACAATATGTTACATAAAAAGATATTTTTTATTATATAAAGGCCAAAATAATTGCCATTCCCCATACATACCTGAAAATCAATTGTTGATTTATGTACAAAACAGTTATCACTCGTCCATTTTACCTCTTTACAATGCATAGTAAAACCGAGAATTTGGGATCCTTTTATTGGTGATTTGTTAACAAATATTCGTTTTGAAAATAGCTTTAGTATAATTACGAAAGCCCTTACCCCAAATTGCAAGGTTTTTAGCTTTTGTTACGGGTACTGGATCGATATAATGTTTGATAATTATTAAATAACTTATTGACACTCATATCATCAATATTCACTAAGCATCTTATATCTTATATCATCCGCATCAAGCTCTGCTTAGCTTGGGGCTAGATGATGCTGTGTGGATTGTCCAGCATTATTTATTTATTTATTTATCTTGCAACCAACTGTCATATAACATAACATAAATAACGCGTTGTTTCAGATCGAGGACACCGACGAAGACTCGGCTAATGAGGAGGAGCAGGAAATCGTCTACGAGTTAGTGTGAGTTCAAAGAATCACAACACTTCTAGAAACATTTACACGACGACTTGCCACTACACGACGGATCAAGCTTAGAACAGCGTCTAACTTGTCGAAATCTATCCCGAAATCAACGAAGCGGTCGAAGCGTAGTTAATAAAATACGTAATCATGGTAATGATGTAGAAAAATAATCTGTTGTGTATATTTCATACCTTAATGACGCAGCGGGCAAAGTTCCGCCTGCGACGGAGGAGGTGGCGGGTTTGATTCCCGGAGCTAGACACATGCTTGTATAAACTGCAGATATTGGGTTTGGGTATTTTCTATGTTTAACAAATATTTATCTATTAATCTATCAAGTATAATCAGAATATCTACCATTGGGATACAATCTCAGTTTATTTTGAGGGTAGATGAGTGTCCAGAATTATTTATTAATTTATTTATGGCCTTGCTGTCACTAGTTAGTTTAACTGGGAGATATCCCACCCTATGTCGATGTTGATACTACAAACGGAGTATGTCGCTTCACTTCCGTACGCGGTTCGAAGATCCCAGGGCTTGATGTCGGATAAATAGGAACTACATTGAACTCTCTATTGCCCTTGGTTGAAGTCCAAGTAGAATCGATTCCCCTGTTATAATAAAGAAGCTTCATATCTTGATACTGTTTATGCTTTGAATGAATTGAATATTTATTTACAAGGAAAATAAAACGAATCAATTACAACTAGTTTTTACACTTATATATATTTTCTAAAAATCTAAGCCGTCGCCAGAATGCTAGTTCAGGCAATGCTAGTTCTTTAAAATAAATATAAAAAAATAATTTCTTGAAGCTAAATATTGTAAATATAGTTCTTACTATCGGTTACTATAGTACAACTATACTTTTTTAATCATTAAACATTCTTAATTTACTGATAATTAGATGTAATTGTGCGTATTTTAAAGTTTACTCCGTGCGTCATTAAAAGTGAAGTAGTATTTCCATAGTAAATTATAACCGTTGATAGTGTTATGCAAATTAAGTAATATAATTATAAATGTTTTGTATGTTCTAGTAGTAAATATGTAAGGAAGTTGACTCTATTACAGCTTCAACCCTAGGCCAAATTGATTGCAATTATTTATACCAAAACGCTAATTACTTACAACTACAAAACGGGAAAATCTACAGCACAAAAAAAACAATTCAACTTGTTTTTTACTCATTTATGAACTATTCGGATTATGATCATTTGTATAGTTCATCTCCTCACAATACTTACCTTTAAGTTTCTCTAGTACGGCGCCCTCGGGTAGACTGATTTATGTTTCTATAATAATTCTATGATACTTCTTACGCTACACGATTTCGCCCTCGTCTTGTTTTTATTTATTGTTTGTGTCATTGGCTCCTTATTATGACAAAATGCTGCATTTGAATACATACATTAAAATAAAAAGCTTTTGCATATTCTTTTTCGTAAAACACACGTTTTTTTTAAACAAATCACACATTACAAAATCAAAATATCAGTTTCATCTGTTTCGTTTAATTTTTATCGTCTTGTGGTTTTTGCTTCCTCTCCAAGCGTAAAAATACCAATTTATATGTTTCCAAAAGTATTACGGGATCGACGAGTGTGCCGAACACCTCGATCGATGAATACGTATTGAACGGGTTCGGGTTTGAGTAATAAACTCGCATCCAATCCATAGGTAAAATAGCCTAACAAGTTATAAAGTTAAGATTAAGCTAAAATCCCATGCTATAACGTAGATAATTGTTGATGTGTTAGGTTAATAAACATAACATATTTGATGTTTTAGGCGGGCTATCCTAAGGCTCGTAGAATACATACTTTATAACTAACTGCATTCTGCACATGGTTATAATTATAATTATGCACATGTTGGATAAAATGAACCTTTATAGATAATCAATGTTCTGTCTTCAACAGGAAATTCATGTTTACTTGGCGGCGATTGCGCATTTTTTTTTTATCATGGCTGACATTGCAGTTTCTTTTTACATTGAATCCTAATCGTGACTGTTAATAAAACTTTTAAGATGATTATTTTATATTTGACAAATTGTTCATTTATTTCATAGTGTGTTTGAGTACCATCTATCATGGTTACGACCTATCTCAATAAGTCATCGTTAAGTAATATAAACATCTATATGTCGTACAAACGTATGTCCATTTAGGTAGAAAAACTAGGCAAGTATGTGGGAATTGTAAGAAGAAAAAGTTGGGCACTTTTTGATTGGACTGGACAGGGAAGTTGTTAGCTCGTATTGGGAAAAACTAAGCGTCTATTTTAAATGTTGTTATTATCAAGTAACCGTGAACTATTCAACGTTAGAATATGCAAATTTTTCGAGTACTAAGTATAGTGGCTCGTCTGTACACATGGATTAACATTAGTAAGTTATAACTACCTAGTAATATGGATCTATTATCATTATTATAAAACGTATCAGGGCCCTTTGTATGTTAGAATCTAGAAAGAAATTTAAAAATAATGTTTAAGGCTCTGGCGCCTCGGATGAATTTCCCAAATATATACAAACGTCTCTGCTATAATGTTTATTAAAATTGTCTTTATCTAGGTTCCTACACAATTTTTTTTCAAAATTCTCTTCTGGAAATTAAACCAAATCGATTTTTTACAAACAAGACACGCTTATTATTTGTGTAGATAGTTAAGTATTTATTTAAAAAAAGCTGGTGGCAGGACGTTAAATACTATTCTAATAGAAATAATAGCAGATCATGGAGAAAATTGTGAATACTACGTTTGTATGGGTAATTAATCCGTTGCCGGAGCCATAATGTATTTTTTGCTGTCACACTGCGACATCTATGTACTTACTAATTTAATCCATCTATTAGATAGATTAAATGTTATGTCGACCAAACAAAATGAATTGACTGAGTGATCAGATTGCCATGTGAGACTGTTGTATTTGGTAGTTAATTGTTTTGTTTGGTTGATTTTTAAGAAGAAATAAGTTATTTATAATATATATATGCAATATTGGCGCAACGCTGCAGAATAGACAAAACATATTGATAGTTACTAATATTGAACGGTAAGTTAGCTAATCCCAAACGATATTGTAAAGTTGATATTCTGCAGCTGAAGAAATCACAAAGGGGAATGAATACGCGTTTTAATTTCTGATCTCTGGCGGTCGCCATGAACATGTGTTTGTTAGGCCTTTGTTAAAATGTTGTATAGTTTACGAATAGAGCTTGTTCATTGGTGTGTCCCCAAACCTGTTTTGCAACCGGCTAAATATTGTATTTAGAAATATAGTAATGTAATTCAATCAGTTTTGGTGTTTTTTTTTTCCTTCTTGACGGCAACAGAAAATATTATACGGAGCACTTAGAATTTCTAACTAGATGGGTGTCTGGGAGTGTCTATATTATATGAACTATTTATTGGTATATATTTTGTATTTAATATTACTTTACTCTATAGATTAGATATTGTGGGTTGGATTTGAAATGAAAGAAAGGTTCACCATAATTGAGTCTATCAAATAACAGACACAAGTACATAAATTAAAATTACGATGTTCTGTATGTAATCCTAATTAGGGATGTGTTTTCGCGGCGAATGATTGATGAGTGACACTTGTTGGACACTGCACAAATGAATTTGCATAATTGTAGAACGCAAAAGTCTCGACTACTTTACTGTAAACTGTGTCACCACGTATTTAAAACCAAAATCCATGGCGGGGCTGTTAACCTGTTAACCAGACGGACTTTAAAAGTAGGTAAGTAGTTAGGGGACAGTATGAGGCACAAAGATTTCAATAGTAAGATACGCCCTGACACCAAAAACTATTTATTTAGGTACATGTAACATTATTTTTATTTTTAGAATTTTTGTTGTACTTCCGAAATGCACAAGATTACATGTTGTTAGGTTAGGTTAGGTTACATGTTGTGACTCCTATACTAAAACATATAAGTTCAATACTTTCAGCTAAGACTGTGTCTAAATGTGTACTGATTCCTTGAGCGAGCTAGATAGCTCGCTCACACACTTGAAATGAGATCATTTCAAGTGTCAACAACAAGGCACGTTCTCACAATAGGTAAGGGCGTACCTATCTAAGATATTATTATAGGTATAGCTTGCGTCATGTAAAAAGAACGCTGGAAGAAAGTGGAAGGGGTATATTCGCGCATGGGTACACTCGCGCACGACAGTACTAGGTATGTTAATATGCTAAGCCTATTTTTAACTAATATTTCGTATTGGTTAATTACAAAAAAAAAAATTAATTTAGCAAATCCATTCATTAGGTCGTCTTGGGTGACGCGAGAACTAGATAACGACGTGACGATCCTATTAAAATATCAAAAGCATTAATTATCTGCCTCTCATTTCATAGAACAATATTCTTCAAAAATAATTTTTCTTCAGAAAACCTTTTTGTAAACTTTTGTGCGCGATGGTATTTTGACGAGAACGACAACTTTGAAAGCAAATGTCAACTGGCGAACCAATAGCGCACCACCGCTTACCACCAAACAGACCGGTCTGTTGGTGGTAAGCGGTGGTGCGCGGGGAGGGCGGGTCACGCGGCGCATGCGTGCCGGTGATAATTAATGCTTTTGATATTTTAATAGGATCGTCACGTCGTTATCTAGTTCTCGCGTCACCCAAGACGACCTAATGAATGGATTTGCTAAATTAATTTTTTTTTTTGTAATTAACCAATACGAAATATTAGTTAAAAATAGGCTTAGCATATTAACATACCTAGTACTGTCGTGCGCGAGTGTACCCATGCGCGAATATACCCCTTCCACTTTCTTCCAGCGTTCTTTTTACATGACGCAAGCTATACCTATAATAATATCTTAGATAGGTACGACTTCTGCGCAGGTTCAAGACCAGCGTTCTTTTTACGTGACGCGAACTATACTTACCGTAGATACTGTATACCGTGATTGAGGTACCATCACTACATAGTATAAAACAAAGTCGCTTCCCGCTGTCTGTACCTATGTCCCTATGTATGCTTAGATCTTTAAAACTACTTACGCAACGGATTTTGATGCGGATTTTTTAAATAGATAAATGATTCAAGAGGAAAGTTTATATGTATACCATGCAATAGTATCAGCATAGCACCCTAGCGAAGCCGGGGAGGGTCGCTAGTTAAAGATAAGTTCAAGATCAAGGATTTCAATACCTAAGCATGAGGATCCACAGGTACCTGTGATAGCCGCTCTGTATATGGGTGCTTCGAAAGTATACTTTCTAAGGAAATATCATCTGCTCGTTTCTGGATAGGCTTTTTTTGGTGCAATGAATCTAGATGTAAGTATACAACTATATCCAGCTGTGAACGTACATGGGCTGATGATGATGTTATTTTTTTCAAAGCACATTTTCACGTTTTCAGACTTTCTGAATACCCCTGAAAAATCTTCGCATGTATATAATTACTCTATGGTTTTATAAGGTTTTTTATCCCAGCTAGGATGTTAGCTGGCACGGTGCAAGCTGGTGATTAGTTTCCTATTAGTTTCTTTAGTCCATGCTTAGTCTTTGGTCCTTATCAGCCATTTATCAGCCGTTATCTATAGCGTATGAAGGTTGTGTCCATTTCTCAAAAATAAATTCTGTTTTATTATGTTGTATATCTACAAACAAAAGTCACGTCGACAAACAAATATTTAGATATCTTCAATCGCGACCCATGTATCATTATACCTATATTTCTGTACAAACCATATTTATTCGAATATCAATAAGCCTAATGAAAAATGCTGGCGAAACTCAGGGTCAAGCTGCCGATGTTAAAAACTCTTTGGTGACAACGAAGAAGTCGACTGTAGTTGTAAGTGATACCACCGAGGTGACCGCGCAGATCAGCGTCCCGCAGGACGGAGGCTGGGGCTGGGTGGTCGTGGGCGCTGCCTTCTGGTGCATCTTCATTCTGGACGGCAGTGTGTTCACATTCGGGAGCGTTCTGAAGGACATGACGGACGATCTAGCGGTATTTATTTACATATCTCTATTGTTTCTTACCGTGGCTTCACTAGCATGCTACTCGTATCTGGATAAAAGGAATCCTAAAGCAATTAGGGACAACATATTAATCTTCTAGTAAAATTATGTTTACCTACAATTTGTGCCTTCCGCTATGCCAATCGCTATTCACAGGTTTAAGTTCAGAGGTGGACTTATGTGGACCTACATCTGTTGAACGGTGGTTGTAGGTGTCGGAGTCTGCCGTCGCGCTGGTGAACTCTCTGGCGGTGGCGGTGTACTTCCTGTGTGCGCCACTGGCATCCGCCGTCATCAACCGCTACGGCTTCCGCGCGTGCGTGATGTCGGGCTCCGTGCTCTGCTCGACGGCTCTAGCTTCTGCTTACTTCGCGCCGACCTACGTAAGCGTCTGCGTGTTCTACGGCGCCGTGGCCGGCCTAGGCTACTGCCTAGTTAACATGGCGTCCATCCTGGTCGTCGGATTTTACTTCGAGCGCCTCCGCGCAATGGCGCTAGCGCTCACAGCCACCGGCTCCAGTATCGGCATCATGGTCATGTTTCCCGTTAACTCTTACATCGTGCAGATCGTGGGATGGCGCGTCCTTGCCCTGCTCCAGTCTGGAATGTTCGGGATCGTCTTTTTCCTGGGAATGACCTTCCGACCGCTGCTGTCGTTGACCGTTACAAAGACTAGTAACCAGAACGGAGAGGTGACGATCTTCATGCCGAGCCTGGCTAACATAGATAAGGTTTCATTAGATCCCTCAAAAAGTGGATCAACAGTTGCCGAGAGAATATTTAGCACTATGTCTGGCACATCCTTCCCAACGGTGTCCCAGATGCTGCAGAAATCAATGGAGTCGATAAGCGTAGGCGCTGGCTCGCAGGCACCCGCCGCCGGTCCGTCGAAGGCGCCGCTCCCGTCCTCGCGCTCCAAGATGACCATTACAGCCGCCAATCCCCGAGGAGGCATCAGCCATCTACAACTCAAACGCGTTCAGTCCACCGTATCAAAGGCAAGCGAAAACTTACGAAAACTTTCGGAAGATCTGGAATATAAGCGTATGGAAGTACCGTTTCATATAAAAGAACATAAAAGTAGTGAATCGTCAAAGAAATTGTACGAAATCGTAGACAACGATGTGAGCGAGATCAGCTATAAGCAGGATACAGAGAAGATGAGCCAAAAAAAGTCAGCAATAATGACTTTGGAGTTTCAAGAGGTGGAGGTCGAGGAGGAGCATAGAGGTAGTTGCTGGAACCGGCTGTGCTGCTGGGAGGAACACGTGCCGCAGGCAAGGCCGATGTACCGGGACGATGCCTTCTACGAGGGCCGTATAAAGAAGCTGCCAGCCTACCAGCGCACTAGGACGACGTCCAGTATGCTGCGGACTGGACTGGAATACCAGCTGGAGGTGACGCGCGCAGCTGCGGCCACGGACCTGCGCGAGACCCGCGGGCCGTGCTCGACGGCAGCGCGCCGCGTGCTCGCCACCATGATGGACCCCAAGCTCCTCTTCAAAAAGTCCTTCCTTTGCCTCTGCCTGTGGGCCTTCCTGACCTACCTGGGCTACCTCGTCCCCTACATCTTCCTCAAGCAGCGAAACCTGAGTTTCGGTATGGATCCCAAGCATTGCGCACTATTCGTAAGCGCCATAGGCTTGTCGAATGCGGTCGGGAGGTTGGTTCTGGGTGCGCTGGCTTGGAAGCTAGACACTCTGAAGTTGTTCAGGGGTTCGGTTATAATCGCCGGGGTAGGGACGATGTTATCCAGTGTGTCACATGATGTGTACTACCAGTATGGGTACTGCTGTCTGTACGGGTTCTGCGTGGCCAGCATCGCTTGTCTACGCAGCACGGTTCTGGTCGAGCTGTACGGCCTCGACCAGCTCACCAACGCCACCGGGATGATGCTTCTCTTCCAAGGCATTGGTAGTTTCGTAGGCACGCCCATTGCTAGCCTTTTAAAAACAAAATTCGGTTACGAAGTTACGTTCTACGTAGCAGGCGGGTTCTTGACCCTCAGTGGAGTTTGCCTGCTGCCCGTAAAGATGTTGGCTCGTCGGGAAGATGAAGGCACCTAATTGATAACTGGGTCTGTGTGGATGTTGCACTTATGCAATTTTAATACCTGCATATTTATGTCATTATCATTTAATCAAGTAAGTAATAAAATGACCATTTTTAAATGTTTTGATTTGGAACTTATTTTTTAGTGTTTCCCTATTTTTTAATGATTGACTTGAGTTGAATTTATGTGGTAACTACTTTATGTCCGTATCCGGTGATAAAATAGCCTTACCTTATCCGTTCACGAGTGCCATCTACCTGCCTGCCAAACATTGTTAGACCATTTAGGCGTGAACATCCATAAGGAATGGTCTGGATATGTGATGACACAGTTCATAATATTCTACGTGGTGGCCAACGCATTAAAGGAACAATTAAGTTAAAAGGCATATTCTTCTTCGCTAAGATAAACACTAGCTTATATCATGCGCCAGGAAGAAATCTTTTAGTACCATGTTATAGCTATTCTGTGCCAAGAAGAAACAATCTACAAAAATTTATTTGGTTCCTTTTAGCCTATAAATGTAATGAACGAATTTCTTTCTGTATCCCTACTATAAAACAAAGCCACTGCCCGCTGTGTCTGTTTGTCCCTATGTATGCTTACATCTTTAAAACTACGAACGGATTTTTATTAAATAGATAGAGTGGTTCAAGTGGAAGGTTTTTGTATCAGCGTTGTTCCCGTCCGAAGCCGCAGCGGGTCGCTAGTTCTCTATAAAATAATAGTATATTATTTATTACACTATCAAATAATTCCTCCTACAGATGTACCTACCTACTCAAAGGGGCTTGGGGTTAAAAAAATACAGTTTTAAGATAAAAGGTCCGTTTATTATTATTTTGATATTTTGTAAACAGTTTACTATTGTCAGCGATATAATATTGGTATTTTTAACAATACTTAGTTTTTAAGGACACCAAATACATAACATAAATATAATACTTACTATACTACAGTAAAACTGGTAAAGATAACGCTTGTATCTCAACATTTTTTATATTCTAGCCAAATTCCATGTTTAATGTTTGTAAACAGCCCATAGTGAACCGAAGATCCACTCTGTTGTTGCTTCTTTTCTACGCATTTCTACTACTTATATACTAGTCGTAAATACAATATGAGAGCCTTTCTACAATTATAATTCTTGCAATTTATAAATGAAACTTTACGACAATTAAGCAAATTTTAGATTTTCGTGTCGTTGTTTACAAACATTTCATATCAGGCTTAGCTAGTTTATACTGACGTATCCAAATGTTTGTAGTTTTATCTTAAAAAAATACGAGAAAGAGGAAAACAAAAACTATTTTTATTATTTACAACATAATAACAATAATTACTATGCGCGTGAAAAAGTCTGCAGAATTTGAAAAACACTAAAACGCAATAAAACTAATTGCAAGGCTAGAACTCCTTTACTTCACAACTACTCGCGGTCCGCCCCGGCTTCGCACGGGTATTTAACAAAAATTGATTTTGATGCGAATCCCTAACTCTTTTGAAAATATCCTATAGCCTATGTTCATCATGGAAAATATAGGAATCTAATGGTAAAAGAATTTTCCAAATCGGTCCACTATTTTCGGAGCCTATTCAAACAAACCAACAATCAAATCTTTCCTCTTTATAATATATAGATGGCCTCGCAAGGAGTGAGGAGGAAGGAGACTCTTCCAGCAGTGTATCCCATCAGCTGTCCCCTACATCATACATATCCCGCACCACCGCCAACAGTTTACTCAAATTCAGCCCCGTCTTAGCAGAAACACCGATAACTTGCATCTCCTGTCGCATCCTCTCAAAGTTTATCTTCGCTTCAGGCAAGTCTATCTTATTGACGACGACACACGCTCTTCTGTCGTTCAGTTTGGAGTTGTACTGGGCTATTTCGTGTTTGAGCGTGGTGTATTGAAGCATGGGGTCGTTTGTACCGTCGAGGAGGTAGATGAGGCCGCGGCAACGTTCCACGTGTTGTAGGAATTGTATGCCTGGAATATTAAAATTAATAATAAATAATGATGGACAATCCACACAGCATCATCTCGCCCCAAGCTAAGCAGAGCTTGTGTTATGGGTACAAGATGACTGATATACATAATACAATATTATTAAAACGATAGATATTTTTTATTTTACATAGAAAAAGACCAGAACACCCTGAACAAATATCTCCAGATCGTACAAATATTTGTCCCAAGGCGGCATTCGAACCCGCAACCTGCGTCACAGGCGGACCTTCGCCCACCGCGCCACAGAAGTCGTCGTAACGTTACAGTATTGTAACATTACATATTTTAACCACAAAAAAGAGAAAAAGTTTTGTTAGATGTAAATTGCTACTTCTTTATGCCAAAACTACTTAAAGGATTTTGCATAGATACTCGTATCTCTACCTACTATGCATTCTAGGTGTAGCCTGGAACAAAGACTAGTTTTTATCCCAAAAACAAAGCTTGAGTCAGGAGCGGAAACTAGTATACTCAAAACTTGACAGGCACTCTATCAAGCATCCTAGCTAGATGATGAAGGAAGGGAAAGGTTGTTACACATGCATTTCTATTTAAAATGAAATACTTTTAATTTCTCTTGTTCAAGTCAACAATGAAGATAGCCTCTGTTCTAATAATAAAAAGGTATAGTAAGGTATCCTTCAGGACACTACAGGACCGTTTTAGAAAATTCTTTAACTAACACAGCTGCTTGGTTTGTCTCATAAACAAAATTTTGATTAAGATTTACTTTGGGTATTTAAGCCACTGGAGTATGTAAAAAATAACTATCACCTAGTACTAGGCCTATACCTAGTCTATGTTATCTTGGTACCACATAGAAAACGTAAGAATGATATAATGCAATACTTACCTAGCCCATAGTTTTTATGCGAGCCTGGTATGAGCCCGGGCAGATCCGCGATTGCTACTTGCTCGTAATCATCGTACAACACCATACCTGCGAATTGAACACTGGTCAGGATTGCATAAACAAGTAATGCTTGACAGCTCTAGGAGACTCATGTGTGCCAAATTTTGCTTCATCAACATCTGGTGGAATTATTATAGCTGCTGCTACTTAACTTAAGACACCCACGAGGAGAGTTAACCTAACAAGACACTGCATATGGCATAGCTTAATCACAGAAATTTTCGGAAGTTTAAACCTAAATCACATCTTATCAGAGCCTGGAGAGTTTTAGTTACGTTTCCTTAGGCTTTCATATACTACTTACGAAAAAAATAATTTTAGGAAAGGAGTCATGTTTTTTTGTAGTTTTCATTTTTATGACATTACAATAGTCCACGGGACCCAAATACTAGGCTACGATCTTCCATCGGTATACTTATATTTCAGATCTGAATACATAAATGAAAGTCTCGCCAATATGTTATGAACGAAAGGTAACGAACCTCATTGATTTATTTAACTAGGAAAATAAAAAGTTTTCGAACTATAAAACTATTAAGGTAAGCTAAGGTAAGTTTCCACAGATAGAGCGAGAATATATTATCCGAAAATATACAAAAACAAAATTGCTTAATTTTGTTACAGTCACAGAAATTGAAGATTTAAGCGTTTAACGAGCCATATCAATCTATGATTTTGATGATGATTTCGGCCAACTAGTCATAGTCAAAGACTCACCAATATGTGGTTTGAGGGTAGTGAAAGGGTAAGGTGCGACGGTGGGCCGAGCGCGTGTGAGCGCGCGCAGGAGTGTGCTCTTGCCCGCGTTGGGCGCGCCGAGCAGCCCCACGTGCGCCATGGAGCGCACTTCCAGCGAGTAGCTGCAGGACTCGCCGTGCGCGCCCATCTCCGCCACCTCGGGCGCCTGCAACCAGAAAACACCAATATACCTAATGATTTGTAGGTTGAGCATATTATTATATCCCAAACAATGGAATGTTTTGCCATCAACGCATGCGCATTATTGATTATCGTTGTTAAAACATGAGGGAAGCTGATGCTGTTTTTCTGTAAGGTTCCCTTAGCCACTTTTAGGCATCCATGGACAGAGTTCAAGCGGGGAATTCCGACTGCTACGTCCCTTATATTTAATTACCTGCTCGGTATCAGTGAGGAAGAACTGATTCCCGCGGCCGCCGGCGCCTCCTCTCGCAGCAACAAACATGACGCCCTCTCGACTGAGATCACCCACGACTTGGCCACTGCTGTCCTTTACGATGGTGCCTAAAACAAAAATAATGAAATGTTTCTTTAATTCACATCACAAGACAGACATGTCAACTATATGAAGACAAGGTTAAACTTTGGATGAAGATTTAAGTTGCTGACAAAATGACTGAAAATTTTGAACTAGATAAATACTATTCTAATACAAATAATAGCAGTTCATGGTGAAATTACAAATCATTTTGGTATTATGTTTGTATGGGATATTCATCCATGCCCGGAGCCTTAAGTAATTAAGATGTTGCTGCTCTAATCTTTTGGGTGAATAGGTACAATGCAATTGCAGCATAAAAACTTTTTAATGGTAACATACCTATTACATTTATTATTACATTAGCTAATCATTCCAACACAGTAGGCAAGAAGTCTAGAGAACTATAAATAAATAATGCTAGACTAATTTATTATGACTGTATAGTAGTGCATTTTTTGCATTTGACTTACCTAATGGTACAGGCACTATGACATGCTGGGCGTTCTTTCCAGTACAGCCCTTGTTATATCCCCTCTCTCCGTGCTTAGCCAGTGTTACTGACTTGCAATGGTTCAGACTCTTTACTGCATGAGTGGCCTGAAAAAGTTAGTCAGTTATTGTAAGACTATATTGTAAGTTAGTCTGGACTAGAATATTGAGGGATATGGTTTGATTCCCGCCTTGGGGCACTGATTGTACAATCTGTGGAGATTTGTTGAGGGTTTTGAGTTCATTTTCTATATATCTAATTAATATATTGTATTATGTTTAACAGTCATCTAGTACCCATAACACAAGGTCTGCTTAGCTTGGGGCAAGGTGATACTGTGTTGATTGTCCAGCAATATTAATTTATATAGTTAAGCAGCTTATCCTGTTTTAATACCTCGTTGTTAATACATAAGGTGTAAAAGACCTCTTGAATTGTCAGCAAAGCTGCTGCTAGATGCAACAAATGAGCGGCAAACCCCAATGGTAAAACATAACCTCACCTGGAAAATCACATGTCCGCCGCTTCCTCCATCACCGCCATCGGGACCAGCGTGGTCCTTGCACCAGGCACTGAGGAAGGATATGCACCCATCGCCACCGTTACCAGCAACAGCCCTGATTCTGAATGTATCCAGGTAAAACTGAACAGACTGCCTGCTAGACTTTGCTTTCAAACTACGCAGCGCTTTCGGCGAGTAATCACTGTAAGCTCTATTAAAGTAAATAGTAGGACTGATTCTCAACGATTTTATCAGATTTCTAAGATGCATTCTGGTAAAATGCACTTATAAACTTAACCAAAACAAAATTGTTTGTTTTTTTCTTACAATAATACAGCGCCATTTGCTTTTTACCTTGGTCTTGTTCTTGTCAGTGTCAAACAAAGCCAAACTTCACCCATGAAAGGTAGGACAAAAAAAGCTCCAGTTTGTTTCTTACCTGCATTTGACGACCTAGAGCAACTTCTCGAATGTTGAAGACCACTGATGGATGATGATGAATCATCATTATTGATAATGGAAGGAGAGGAAAGAAAGAAAATGTCTGACCAAGCTGACCAGTTCGTGTTTTTACACTAAAGTAAAGAAATCAAATACCCGTATGTAGGTAAAAAATAAAGTAAAGAACTCCCCATGAAGAGGAGTTCTTATCTTAGGTACTTCTTTGATTTCACCGGTCGCAAACTTTCCGCATGACGGTCAGGATGCTATGGTGCTCCCTTAAGGAGCACCATGAGGTCCTGCCTTCAGCTTGCCACATCCACCTGCAACAGTCATCGAGCGCATCTTAGGTCGGCAAACGTAGTGTACGTTTGCCGAGTCGTGGTCTCCATTCAAGAAAACGTTTAGGTGCACTTTGGTCCTGCGCAAAATAATTCCTTACCTATAGCTATTTAGGTAGGTACTCTTATTGGATGAGGTATCGTCCGTAATCTAAAAAACTTAACCTTTTATCAAGTAGGTAGCCCACCTTTTGTTTGAAGTAGGTACCTGCATAAAACATCAACGTGACATTTACGTAGACCGTACGAGATGAAGTTGTGAAATGAATTCAACCCTATTCAACCCCGCAAGTAGAGGTGAGGAGGGAGGGGGGGGGGGGGTGATATGCAATCCCACGCCCCGCGGCGCCGCCGAATGGGTTTGACAAACAAGGTTACAGGCAAGTTACAAGGTTTAGGTAAGGTTTAGGTGCACTTCCTTATCCCCTAAGTCTCCACGCGCCTGCGCGTATCGCCGATATAACAACTCCTTTGTTAAAAATTTATTTATTTATCGACTTTATTTTCAACCGTGTTCCGTAGATGAATGCTAACAAACTAGGAATTCCGTACTTTTTCATGTTGGTTTTTAGTAATCAAAAAAATAAAGCTCGATACCCAAGCTAAGCCCAAAGCGGTATTTCAACTGCATTATAGATAATTTTTTAATAACATAAATAATATAACCCCAAATGATGAATAATGCCACATATGGCGCTCATTAGGGGAGGCCTATGTCCAGCAGTGGACTATATAGGCTCATGTTGTTGTTTTGTTGTTGTTAGATAATTTTTTAACATAGGTACCTACATAGAAAGCGACCAGATAACCTGGCACATATTTCTGAAGATCATACATTTGTATCGAGGTGGGAATCAAGAGTTCTCAGATTCAAGACAGAGTAAGACTAATGTCATCAGCGAATTGATTTGAGATGTCCTTCCGGTTTTGTTAATACCCTTACCTTACCAGTCCAGCCTTTAGTCCAGCAGTGTCAATAGACATGTCATTAACCCTATGGTATGGAATATATGTATGTACCTACCTATGTAGGTACATACATATATTCTCTCTCGCTCTCGTGAACTGTTTTGGGATATGACACCCCCTTGCCTCACGCCACTGAGCAATTATATTAATTGGATTGCAATTTGCACCCGCGGTTGTCCAAATTCAAAACCTATGGGACCAAATTAAAAAAATAGATTGTGATGCATTTTTCGTCTTATTTATTTATTTATACTGGTACTACACCAATGGAATACATTGAGCTTAATTAATATTCATAGACTGGGTATTACAAGGTAATGTTCTTATTATACTTCTAATAGATACATACAATCAATATTACCTAGTCTTACTAGGTTTCGCTACAGTATTACATTTACGGAACATGAAATAAACGCAACAAACAAAAATAACACTTCAATAATACCCATTTCTTTTTTAAATAATGTTAAAATATTTATTTCATTACGAGTATGTATTTGTACATATCAAAACAGTTTTTTAAATTAACTATGCTTCATATTATTTTAATTACCTACATAAGGACAGTCGATAAATTTATCAGTACCTACTGTACCTATAAGCCCTTATCTCTGAAGTAACTTGTACCCATAGTAATTCGTATACATAATTCACAAAAGTTCGAAACCCTCAACGCGCCAGCCACATGGATTTTGTTTCTATTAATCTGGACAGCAGACCGCGATTAAATTGTTTAAGGGTTGTTAAATTTAATTTACACCGTTTTGTTTTATAATGCAGGTCTAATATCCTTGAAAGTTTATTATTTTATCTTAATATTTTTTAATTTATGTATTAATATTTTATAGCAATGAAATAAAAAAACACAATTAATTTATTCCACAAGAAAAATTATCAAATTCGATTTTTTTTATAAAACTCATCAAGTTTAATTCATAAGTAAAATAATTACGTATTAATGTAAGAATGATATTATTATCCATATACCGTATATAATTATCTCTAAAGTATACAAAATGTAACAAAATATCTGTACTAAGCCGAAGCGGGAGGTTTCAGACCCCAATGGTGATCAATTGTGGGGGGGAGATAATTAAAAATTCCTATTTTTAGTTTCCCATACAAAAAGTTTTTAATTTACAAAGTAACAACCCTATCCGGGTAACCTATACATACCTACTGCAGGTAGGTAGGTATTTATCTTCATAGAGTTCAGCTATGGCGGAGTGGGAGACTACCTAATCAATCTATCTATCTATCTATCACTCTACATCTGTGACCACACTGACGTCATTGTCACAGGTACAAGAAACCGCTGCCTTTAGGGTTGTCACTTCGTAAAAAATCAGCTGTCCATGTTGAAACTTTGATGCAGTTTTTTCCGAGATACCAAATTCGAAAAGTCGTTGAACAAAAGTTGGTCCCCGGGGGTGTGGAAATTCACCCCCTTTCGCTTAGTACACATATTTTGTTACACGGTGTATACCTCTAGAAGACCTCCCTATTCTACGAGTACATATTAGTAACATATCCCTTACTACTAAATTCAATGTAATTTCATTAGTAATTCTTAGTAACTCTCATTGTTCATTTCTTTTTATCCACCATAACCGTTTACTAATATAACAATTTACTTTCAAATCACATTTCACCAACTTTTTTTTATATTTCAAACTTTTAACATTTCCGAGTTCTCTGCGAATGTTAGAACAAAAATTATTTAATATCTAAAATTATAAATGGAATTCCCAACCCATTTAAAATATCCACAATAAATTTCAAAAGATAAGGAAAATTACGACCTTTGAAAATGTTATATTACATAATTATATTTGTACTTATACGAGTATGAAAGATGATATCAATATGCCAATACATTAATATATATTTCTACAGTAAATGTACCTTTGAAAATGTTATACCTATTACATAATTATATTTGTATACGAATATGAAAGATGATATCAATATGCCAATACATAAATATTTTTTTACTACAGTAAATCTACGAGTATAAAGAACAGAGGTCTGTTTACCTAACTAGGTACTAAATTCAATATAATTTTATTAGTAAATCTTAGTTACTATTTACTCATTGTTCATTTTAGTTTATTCACCACAATCTCTTTCAAATCACATTTCTCTGAACTTCGAACATTTCGAGGTTCTCTAAAAATGTGAGCACATAAATTTATTCATATCTAAATTTATAAATGGAATTCCCTAGCCATTAAAAACATATAAAATTCTTCGACACGAGGAAAATGACCAGCTTCTAAATTTGTATGTTAATTAATTATACTTGTATGTGAAAGATGATATCAATATGCCAATACATTAATATTAGTATCTCTACAGTATATAGGTTACCCCCTTATTGTACGAGTATAAGGAATAGAGGTCCGAGTACCTAACTACTAAATTCAATGTAATTTTATTAGTAACTAGCTTTTGCCCGCGACTTCGTCCGCGTATCCCTGTACTAATCCCGCGGGAACATGACACCGGGAATAAAAGTAAAGTCCGTCTCCTGGTTCTAAGCTCCCACCAAGTTTCAGTCAAATCGGTTCAGCCGATCTTGAGTTGTAAATAGTGTAACCAAAGAGAATAGAATAACCAAATTAGTATTTAGAATTGAAAAAATTAAGCTAACTGCAGACAGTTGCAAACAAACAAACAGGTAGCTCAACTGATCCATATCAATACCAGTTGGAAGTGTACCCAAGATGGTTAGTGCACTGCCTAGCTAGATATAGATACTTAGCTACTATTATACTCATTGTTCATTTTATTTTATCTACCACAATCATACATATAACAATTTATTTATAACAAATCACATTTCTCCAGCGTATTTTATATTTCTAACTCCGAACATTTGAGTTCTCTAAATGTGAGCACATAAAAAATAATATAAAATATGTATAAAAAATTTAATTCTCAACCTTCACACTGCTGTCAGAACCGTACACGGGGTGTTAAGTAGTGTAAACATTTATAATTTTAGAATTTAGTGGAAAGTCGGGGCTAGTAAGTAATAATAAGCAGCAGATTTTATGAAAATTCTGTTAAAAATACAAAGTTTGCGCAGCTCGATTCTTTTGCCGGCTTACATTATGTTCGTTTTACCTGAGCTGGGCCAACATTTACTAATTTGTTTCACCCATGAACACTGCTGCAGTGTGAACGTTGAATGGTCGTCACAAATTCCATTGTTTAGATTATGGACAGGGATACCCCATCATAAAAATATCTTACTCTTTTAGGTACCTAATTATAGTCTCTTTACTTGGCGCTTAATCAAACACCCTGATTTTCCAAATCCGGTTCCTTTCATCAGAATAATGCCAAATGTTAAAATATTTTCTCAAACCGCGCATCCAATAGCACGTTAAAATCACATTCCATACGTAGCGCCTTGTTTAATATTAATATAAAACTTGGTAGGTAGCACCTAGTTGGTAGATTTCGTATTAAAAGGTACAGTGCAAATAGGTATGCAGTAGATCAGCTTGCACTATAAACTGGTGGCCATGCATTAAATAACTGATATGAAGACCTACATAATAATCCACAAGCAAAGTCTTATTTTGGTCGTAATTTTGTTTGTAATATAAGAATAACTAAGTACTTACTGGATTTTGTTAAGGTACCAATAAAAAAAAGGTAAATAGCAATAGTTATCAGGCTCTACTTACTTGGGCCTGGTTGATTTGAGCCATGAAAAGCATTTAGGCCAAGATATCTACCTCGATGATATTGTGCAAGACGTCGATAATGTCCTCTGTATGGGGTAGTGGTGCTATATGACATAGGGTCAAAACGCAGGCGGCGCGAAGAACTTCGCCGTGTATAACGGTGGCGACTGATATCATGCTGGTTTATATCATGGAAAGTAAATGGATCACGATTATCCGGCCGAGAGAGAGACTTATCAGCTTGCTCAAGCCCAGGATCGGGTAGATCTGGCCAAGGGGTGGACGGTCGGTTACATACAGTTTGAGATTGCTCGATGGCAAGATTGTCAAACATATTTGATAAATGTTGAACGTTTTTATCACCTGGTTTTGTTATATTTTGAGGAGCAGTTACCGTTTTTGGTAGCAGTAGCCGTTTTTTCATGTCCTCAACGAGAAGGTAAATAGTAGAGTATGTTGGACGGAGTTTAGACTTTGCAGCCCTTGGCAATTTAGTTTTAAGGATAAAATCTATAAAATTTTGCTTCGAAGATTCATTTAGAATATCGGCATAGTGCTCTATAGCTTCGATGAGCTGCTTGGTAGAAGTTTCATCAGAAGCCTCGGGTAAAAAATTGAGAACTGCCAAGTCAAGTTCTGCCATGTTGAGTTTTTCAATTTAACTGAATAGCCAAAAAATGCCGCAAACGATTTACCTATTTCTTAGTCCGTAATTTCCTTGTTCTGTAATAGCTTTGAACAAATTTATTGATTAAATTGATTAAAAGCCTTCACAAAAAAAAAAATCATCATAATAATAATACTAGGCTTCGTTTTTTAATATGTGACAATATGACCGAGTTAAAACAACTCTATTATATAATTTTATGCTGTATTTATAACATTGCCCTTAATAATTTCCAGTTTATGTTCCGCACTTCACAAAAAAAACAATCTATGTTTTTCCATTTACGCTCACTGCAAAATGTAACATCCTCATGAACAAAAAACTTTTCAATTGTAAACAATTCAATGTCATATGTACTTCACGAGTTTAAATATTTTGTTGAGCACAATTTCAGTCTTACGTTTTTTGATAGGCGTCTGAGCGGCAGGCAAAACGGCCAAAACACAGATCCAAAAGTTTCTCTATCACCAACGAGTTATAATAAACTACCTTAGCATCACCAGGACCTTGCTATACGGTAAGTTCTGAGTTTTCAGACTGTCTTATAGTATTTTACTCAACATGATGGCACTTTGTATGCATCTTGTATAGAAGGTCCAGCAGGAACTGCGTATACAGACGGTAATTTACGCCCATCATAGTAGACTCGCCGTTTCAAATCCGCCAGCCGTTTATCCGTTCACTTTTGTCATTACGAAAAAAACTCTGTACTCGGAGTTCAAACTGGACGAAATTGCTTAGTTTGAACAGGACGTTATTTTTTCCCCTCTCTAGTGAATTCGACTCGAGGCTCGACGCCGCCGCGACGAAGGGTGGCCGTCATGAGGGTGGGCGGGCTTTGGCGCGGCGACGCGGATGTTGAGCGAGACACGACTGGTTGCCACGAAACACCGTCCCAGACTAATAATAAGTCAAATTGCTCTACGCAGGACCAACCCGCGCAGGGGAAGGTTTCCTAAAGCAATTAACAGGTAATACATTTCAAAATAATAAAAATAGGTACACAATAAGTTAAAGTTTTTGCGACATTGGTCATTTTATTCGTATATTTATAAAAACACCTGCTTCTGCACAGTTATAAATAGTTAAATACTCGTATTATAACAGTTATTAATTATGACTTATCACAATTAATTGTTGTTTTATTTATAGCGTCCAAATCATTGATCGAAGGATACGCCGGGGGCGGTGAATACTGGTACCTATCGACTAATTACACAAAACATTGTCGATTCTTTTATTAGACTAACAGATTTTGACGTCGATTGTAGCGTGGTAGGATGACCAAGTTATAATGCGTGGTTTTGGCCAGAGTTAAACATTGCTTTTCAAGTGAAAATTATTTTCCATTGAAATAACGTGTAATTTTAATAACAAACGATTTGCAATTAGTTAATCTTTAGGAAAATAATGCACATGTTTTTAATTTTCTTCTGTACAAATCGTTTCTGTTTAAAATTACACGTTATTTCAAACACAACAGATTCTAATTTGTTATTTATTTGCCTTCTCTGCTGTTGTCTACATCTATACTAATGTTATAAAGAGGAAAGATTTGATAGTTTATTTGAATAGGCTCCGAAACTACTAGACCAATTTGAAAAATTCTTTCAAAATATATCTTAGAATCCTATAATTTTCTCTGATCAACATAGGCTATAGAATATTTTTTCTGTTGTTATAATATAGTACATGTTAAATCAACCTCTTGAATCACTCTATCTATTAAAATCCCATCAAAATTCGTTGCACAGATTAAAGTTATAAGCATATGTACACAGGAACAACAGGCAGACAGCGCTAAGTAACTTTGTTTTATACCATGTAGTTATTTATCATACAGGCGAGGGTTGAAAGAAAATATACAGGAAAAAATTTTAAAGGATACGAAATTCAAAGACCTATTGTAAATCTTACAAAAAAAAAAATATTTCTGTTGTACATAGTGATATACAATTGATTGTATATTTTACGTTTACTTTTCAAGTCCGCTGACCCGTTACTAGTTTCTTACCAGGTACCTCATAGACTTATGCTGAAATTTAGCACTATGGATCCTAATAGTGCAGTGATGGATCGCTGATCTGAATGTAAGAGATTTCCCTACTAAAATAATGCTAAGGGATAAGATCATTCCTCTTGTAGACTCTACCTATTTCTTAGGGCTACATATTGATTCCTCTCTTCAATGGAGACCGCAAATTGGTGCTCTCGCAGGCAGACATAGTTGAGCTGCCTATGTAGTTCGAACAATTAGATATATTACCGACGAAGGTACAGCTAGGTTAGTTTATTTCAGTTACTTCCTTAGTATTTTGCTATGGTGACAGGCGGCTGACATACAGACTATCTTTGTACTACAAAAAAGGGCGATCCGTGCGAATTATAAATTAAAGCCACGCGATTCTTTAAGAGAATTATTTCAAGAAATAAATATCTTGACAGTAATATCGCAATACATCTACGAAAATTTCATGTATACGCATAAAAACAGACAAACTTTTTGAAAAACTGTGATGTTCACGCTAGAAATACAAGAAATAAAAACAAATTACACATCCCAGCATACAGATTACATAAGGTAGGGAAATCATTTATGGGAAATTGCGTGCGCTTCTATAATAAGCTTCCATCTGAAGCAACTGAGCTCCCTATTCGTAAATTTAAACAATACATAAAACAAAATCTTATTAGGAAAGCCTTTTACTCCATAGGTGATTGATTACGTTAATGATACTAATGCTTGGCTAGATGTCGCTCCAATCCACACCGACAATAGCATGTAAGAATTTGAATGTTATGCTTAGCTAGTATTAAATAATTATTGGCATGTACCTAAATCACATTAAACTTAGATTTAGATAAACAAAACAAACATTGTATTAGACACATAAGTTATATATGAATGTACTAGTGGTTTCCTTTTCACTTCTTCCACTAGTGGACAAAAAATTGATGTGAAGAGAAATCAAAAACAAATTATTTCTTTTTTATAATAATTATCTGTATGATATATTTGACTTGTTTGTTTAAGTGCTTATTTTGTAAGCCTAAAGAAATAAAGTTATTGAATCTGAATCTATTGAATCTGAATCTGAAACTTTTAAGATGTCATATTAAGGCTCAATAATATTGTGTGAATAGTTCAGCATTATTTATTTATTACGTTTAAGTATGGGAAATTCAGCCGTCGCCGAAGCCTTAGGGATATTAGGAAAAATAGCTCAGTGTAACTAAACTGTTGTGTTAGTATTGCCAATCATATAGTAGACAGACGAAACATTGTTTTTATTGTTATTGTTGGAGTGGGATTTGTGCTTTGTTTAAAACTTTTAAGTGTCTAATTATATAATTTTATTTGCAAAGGTATGAACGTCGAGGTTCATAAGATTTTTCATCGTGTTGCAGATTCCGTTACCTACTTTCTTACCATTTCGCAATACTGTCCGACGTAGCAAAGTTTTCGTGCAAGTTCACGTACAACTTCAACAAACAATATTTTCTTTCTGTTAAAGAAAGAATCCCTTTCGTTTATTGTTTTTGGGTTGAAGTTTCTTGTTTTCCTCTCCGTTCCATTGCGAAATTTCTGGAACAATTAAACCTTGTTTATATATTTTTTTTGTTAACACGTCTTTGTTATATTTCTAAGAGTTTTCTTGGGCAATTCTTTGTGTAATATTTAGTAATTAACGCCGTGTTTCTTCATCTTGCTCCTACGTCACAGATTGACCTGACCTGAGTTATGTGGTTGCTCTGTTTATTTATTTATTGAGGTAAACCACAGCGTTATACAATTATTATTATTATCTGTTATACAATCACCAAACAGACAAGAGTATATAATGTGTATAGGCGCAATTTGGTAACAATATTAAATTATTTTAAGTTGCTGGTTTGCTGTTAGATGTACTAACTGACGTGAGAAAAAACTAAAGGTGTCTACTTCCTATTTAAGGTAACAATCGTTATTATGGCTAAGCACATAATTATAGTGAATCTCCCTTCAATATTAATTCGGAAACCTGTAACAATTACAAAAAAAAAAAAACAATAGGAAGCATAATCGTAATTTTTTATATTAATATACTAATTATTTACTTAGGTCTCAAATACCTTAGGGTCTGTAAGATCTTCGTCATCGCTTATCCTATTCCTATTTTTAGAAACTAGTTACAAATAGTATTAAAGCCATCGATACAATTTACATTTTATTAAAGTTATTACAGCTTAGTCATTACTAGGAGGGTAGGGTAGGAGGAGGTAGGTACTAGGCGTTGTTAGGTATTTAATACTCACTCAGCCGTTCAAAGTGGTTGTATTCTCTTTGACGTTCACTGTACTTACTAGGTACACTCATCAGGCTGTGTGTGAAATTGTCGCGAATTAATTTTTACACAAGTGGTCCGCCCCGGATTCGCACGTGTAATTAATAAAAAGTGATTTTTTATGCGGACTTTATTGAAAATATTCTATAGCCTATGTTCACACATTATAGATTATTGTCAGACACGATAACCATAGGCACTCAAAAATTACAAAATAAAACTTTAAAATTTTGAATATTTAGGATTTATATTTTAGGATTTGTAGAAATACCTACCTCCCACGTACCATATCGATTCCCCAAAAGATGTGAATGTCTTGAATAAACAATATTTATTTAATATTATATTTATATTATATATTTAATATTAATATTATACATATATTATTTAATTTAATAATTAAATTTTACTTAAATAAACAATTATAGACAAATAATGTGCATAATGTCGCCTTCTATGAACAACATGTCATATTAGGGCCTACTTATTAAAGGCGCCCCCCCCCCCCCTCCAGGGCGCCTAGTATCCCAAAATAGGCAGATAAAGCTCCAGTAACGTTACTTCATTAATGTGTCGGAATTTCACATTTTCAGATTCAATAACTTTATTTCTTTGGGCTTACAAAATAAGCACTTAGACAAGTCAAATTTCATACAGTTAATTATTATAAAAAAGAAATAAGTTGTTATTGACTGGCTCTTCACTTAAATTTTTTGTCCACTAGTAGAAGGGAAAAAGACATCACTAGTGCATTCATAATAACTTATGTGTCTTTTACAATGTTTGTTTTGCCAATCTGAATCTAAGTTTAATATGATTTAGATCCATGTCAAAAATTATTTAAATAGGTACCTTACCTTCGAAAAGCTAAGCACAAAATTCAGTTTCTTACATGCTATTGTTGGTGTAGAATGGAGCGACATCTGGCCTAGCATTAACATCATTAATGTAATCATCTATCGAGTAAAAGGCTTTCTCGATTTTGTTTTATATACTGTTTAAATTTACGAATTATGATTATATTACCGCGATACAAAAGCAATCACTTCACTTACTTCATTTTTTGCAATGTATGTGCCGTAATTCCTTTGCAAAGCGGATTTTTGCAAGGATTTCAATAGTTTTTAAGACAATTTAAATCTTTGCATACGAGAATGTACGTATTGCGCCGTGCAAGACGTACAATAAAAGATTTTAATTGTCTTGTAAAAACTATTGAAATCTTTGCATACCTAAGCATATTATGTAATTAATTCCCGTCCGTAATATTTTATCTGCTGGGATTATGTTTCTACAGATCCACGTATTAAAATAATGTAACAAACCGTACTGGCCTAGAACTAGTTTCCTGCTTATCTTCGTCATCTAAGAAAACTGTAACAACGTGCGAGAATAATGATCAGCAACATCGGTATTTATTTATATCTTTCATGTACTTCTTACGTATGTTTAGTTCTTCATCAAAAGCTACAAGTAACGTTCCTGAAATAAGAGTAAAATCTGTCGCAAATAGTTTTTGCTGTTTTACGGGGTAGTGCTACGGCTATAATAATGACGTGCTACGGCGTAGAGCGATCACGTACTACGACGTAGAATAATGACGTGCTACGGGGTGGAGCGATCACGTGCTACGGCGTAGAACAATGACGTGCTACAAGGTAGAATGATGACTTGCTACGGCGGCGTAGAGCGTTGAAATGTGTTGTGTAGTGAAAGTACAGATTCATTTTATAGGAATAAATTCTCCACTATATGACTGTATTTTAATATTATGAGCAGTATTAATAAGATTAGGGCTGTAACCCATAGCTATAAAGCGCGCATAGGACAATACATTTATATCAGCCCCGGTATCCAATTTAAATTTCTCAGGTCCGTACTTCCAACAAAGTATTTGAAACCAGTTCTCCGACTTTGTATTTATTTGTGAAACATTATGCAACATGGAAATAAAGAATGACTCACAATCATCTTCTGTGTCCGTTTTTTCCTCGCATAATCCAATATCATATAACTTCATCATATTTTTCTTCACTTTACACATCCTAGCAAAATGCCCATGATTTTCACACACATAGCACTTCACCGATTTAGCCGGACACTCTGCTGGAACTGAACATAGCCCTCCACAGCGAAGACAGTGACCCTGCGCTG
>OZ007520.1:15365595-15709132 GCA_963931895.1 Eupithecia pulchellata | reverse complement strand
TGTATTGCTTATGCCACAAACAATGCGGTCGCGAATAAGCTCTTCTTCTAAATCTTTGAACTCACAACTTTTACTCAGTAATTTTAAAGCGGTGACGTACTGATTGATTGACTCGCCGGTTTCTTGACTCCGCATAAAAAAGTTGTATCTAGCGAGTGTTATGTTTGTTTTGACACCAAAGTACTCGTCGAACTTTTTTAGTAACACAGCGACATCATCTTTCTCCTTCTCGTCAACGAATGAAAATGTCTCGAAAACATCGAAACCCTCCGGTCCAATCAAGTTGATAAGCAGACTAGCCTGTACACCGCCTTCTTCTTTATGCACGCCGGATGCTTTTAAAAACAGGCTAAACTGCGTTTTCCACCGCTTCCATGCGTCAGCCCGGCTGACGGGGCTGCCATCCAAACTCAATTCGGCCGGTGGTCGGGCGTGCTCCATTATCACAGAACAATAACAAGTTTATTGTCAACACGTTATCGCGAAATCCCGCCTAATAACTGTATTTTAACTTGTATTTTTAATTAAAAATCACCGCTGTCACCATGTTGTGTAGTGAAACGACCAAGCTTGGATAACAACTGCTTTATTCAAGTCTAGAGGGTAGATCGGTACCTCGTTACATAGAACTACCCTCAACAAAATGCTACAGCGCGCCTAGAACGATAACGACAAGTGCTACGTTAAAGTGCTACACCACCTTAGCACATTTTTAGGTTATATTTTATTTCTGTTAAATATAAAATTCTAAAATTACTTAACTTAAGTTCCTAATTGTATGCTTAAAATTGTGAAAGTACTTAGTTAATAATTAGGTAAGTAATTATTGTATTAGGTATTTGCTTAAAATTGTTGTTAGGTTAATATTTTGCACATAAGTTGTAAAATAATCAAGCTGTATAACATTTAAATTTAGTGTATTTTGTGATTATTTTATTATTTGTGCATCTCAATAAACAAAAATAAAAAAAAATACCCGGGTGAAGCCGGAGTGGACCGCTGGTTTTCATATTTAGTTAGGCAACATTCAATTTTATGCGGTCTTACGTCTAAGCAGAAACAGTTGAAGAGTTCCTTCCTAAAAATAAAATCACGACATTCTATTAGAAGGCGGTATAGGTACAAGGTTGCATTTTATAGACTGAGTCATGTGCAGTACTAATAGTGCAATGCAGTGGGATGCCTGCTCGGTATCAGACATTTCACACTGATCAGTCTCGAATTATAATAATTCGCGAATCTTGGCTAAAGGCCACTGTTTGCTGTAGCTATGGGTTCTAAAACGCTCATAGCTAACGAGTGGCGTTTGTTGTGTACGCCATCGACACAATGGATAAGCATCATCCAAATCTGCAAGTCCAACTTTACTGAGGAGGACGTCAGCTGTGATAGGCTCTCCTGTTCCAGACGCTTGGAAAGATGGACCGGATGCCGTCACGCCGATGAGACGGAGGTGAGTCCCGTAGTTTCCTTACTGTCTTTATGTATACTGTGGCTACATCGAGGAGGGAGAAATTGACGCAGCATTGCGAATCTGTTCGCGTTGTAATAGCTTCCTCCTGCAATCTTCTGATCCCTTGGTAGTTCCGTACGATCTTGGATACTTATCTAAACATTTTTTTCTGAATCTTTTAGACGGCCTTTGTGGCGCAGTGGACGAAGGTCTGCCTGCGAAGGTTGCGGGTTCGATTCCAGCATCGGGACCAACGTTTGTACGAACTGACTCGCTCCGCTTGCCGTTAACATCACTCAATTTTATGATTTTCTTAATAATTTTATATTGTAATATTAATCTATACTAATATTTTAAAGAGGAAAGATTTGATTGTTTGTTTGTTTGTTTGAATTGAATAGGCTCCGAAACTACTGGACCGATTTGAAAAATTCTTTCACCATTAGAATCCTAAATTTTTTACAAAAAAAATATGTAATGCAGCAACTCCATCCATTATGTCGTCTTGGGTGAAGCGAAAACCAGATGACAAAGCGAAGCGACGCTAATAATAAATTATCAAAGTCATTATTATCTGCCCCTCATTCATTTCATACAACAATATTCGTCTAAAATATTTTTTCTATGTAAAACCTTTTCGTAAAGTAATAAAAAAAACATGTTTTGTCTTTTTACCTTGCTTACTTCACCAAACTCCAAAATTACCACCGCAAAGGCTCTAAAAGTTTCAGGGTTCGCTAATCATAATCTTTTGTCACTCTTGATTCTCGTTTAAAGAACATCCGAAAAGTCGCTAAAAAAAATTGCGGCTCGCTTCGCTCGCCGTTCATTCTGTAGTCTTTTGCTCATTTTTATCAGCCTGCCGAAAATAAGTCAAAAATTTGGCGGTTAGCTTCGCTCGCCATTCTTTCTGTATTATGAGTTATTTTGTTAATCTTCAAAAAACCAAATTGCCAAAACGGCATGCCTAACAAATTAAAAAAAAAGTGTCTCACTCTACTTGACGACATTTATATTGTAGGTATTCATTTCTGAACCATTTCCAATGGCCGCAAAAACTACAATATGCCAAGGCTCGTTCCACTGGCTGTTATTTATGTTTTCATACTTATAAATAGTTAGTATGAATTGTAATAGCCTACCCCTTAACTACTACTACTAACTTTTTTGTTACCCGAAAATGTGACGCTCGAAGTTATAATTTTTTGTGTTTCTCAAATTTTTTTCTTTGTTGCTGGCATACCAATCTCCAAAATGACCACCGCAGTACCGCAGTTCATAATATTCGGGGCTAGCTGTCACATCTATTGTCACACTTTTGCATACTTTTTACAAAACATCGGATAAATCAGTAAAAATTCGCAGCTCGCTCCGCTCGCCGTTACTCATGGTTGGGAAAACCACTCCGGGTACTATCATAACTAGCATTAGTACATTATATGAAGATTTTGCATATTGTCTCGGGCGGGTCTAAGGCTCCCCCCCCCCCCCCCCCCGAATAGTATTTCTGGCTACGGCCCTGTCTGTAATATAATGATTATTCTGATTATTCACTGAATATACTAATAGTAGGTACTTGATCGGCTCGGGGGAGGTGGGGGCGCTTGGTGCATAAAGAAATTTTGTCGGGCAGGGGGCCCTCAAATACCAAGTGCCTAGGGGTCCTGGATCCCTTAATCCGGGCCTGATCGCCCCGCGCCCTATCGTTTACCATCAAATAGACCTATAAATCGACTAATATGCAAGTTCAAGGCTAGCGTTCTTTTGACATGACGCGAACTATACACAAAAAAGCTCGATATTTGGGTACCTCACGAGCTCACTGAAAAAAAGTGTAGGTACTCATTTGTAATTCTATAATACGACGTAATGAAACCGAACCATTTTTGAAGAAGCTGATAACTGGTGATGAAAAGTGGATCACGTACGACAAGAACGTGCGAAAAAGGTCGTGTTCAAAGGCCGGTCAAGCTTCACAAACTGTGGCAAAACCCGGGTAAACTCGCAACAAGGTGATGCTGTGTGGGGATTGGAAGGGCATTATTCATTATGAGCCACTAAACACACATGGTAAATTTTTCGCCATTTGCAACCCACATATACGAACAAGAGGTGCTGAAACGGTTTTGTGAAGAACCTCGAAGACTAGATACTTTTTTTTTTAATATCGTTACGTATAGTAACAGTATTTTTTTTTTATTTCAAACTGCTTTTTTCTCGTGCACTTATGGTATTTTTGGTTTTTTTTCGGCTCTTGACAAAATCCTGGCTACGCCCTTGCTAGCGGGCCCTTTTTAATTTATTATATTTGCAGCAAAATTACTGACGATCTTATAGAAATAAAATAAATAAATAATGCCAGACAATCCAATCCACACAGCATCATCTAGCCCAAAGCTAAGCAGAGCTTGTATTAAAGGTACTAGTTGACCGAAATAAATAATGCAATATTATTACATATATATAATTTTTTTATTATACATAGAAAACAAACAGAACGCCCTGAACAATTATCTGCAGATCATACAAATATTTGTCCCGAGGTGGGAATCGAACCCGCAACCTCTTGCGTCGCAGGCGGACCTTCGCCCACCACACCACAGTGGTCGTCATAGAACTTGTACGTGAAAAGCTTTTTTTTTGCTCTTAAAAAGTTTCATAGTTAAGAGAAATTGAAGGTCTTTTCTTATCATTATTCACTTTTTGCCTGTGAATTTGAATAGAAATCAATAGCACAGTATACCTACATAAATATGTGTACTGTGTCACTATGTAGGTACTGAAATTACAAATCTCGAATTCGTGTCATGCCGTGCGTGAACATTGGGTGCATTCCGAATTGCGTTAAAATCTATATTATCGCGCTCACAAGCGTTCCGAATTACTGTAAGCGCGAGAATATCGCGACAACGATGTCGCGTCTGACGTCATAGATGACGTCTTTACAGGCGTCATTTTGCGATATCATCGACCATGCTACAGAATGATATCAGCGCTGTAATCGTAATTCGGAATAGTTCGGAATGCACCCATTGTTTGACTTGACTTTTTTGATATGGCAATATGAGGGCAATATTGTGTCTGATTTGCCACTTTTCTGCCAGTGTCCAGTTCATGGAAATGTCTTAGTCATGGAATAAAGGCAATTTACAATCAGAATATGAGCGGTAATTTTTGAAAAACACCAATCTATTTTGCTTTATCTAGTTATGTGTCACCTTAGTATCTATTTAATTTAATTTAGTTATTATTATTATTATTTTCTTCATTTTCAATTTAATAGTTATTGTTTGCGTGGTAAAAATCTGATTGGTGTTTTACACCCATTGTTTGTTTATGTTAACATGAAATGTCATTGAAAATGTTGCCACAAAAAAATATTCCACCGTTTCTAGACTTTTTGCCACAACACAACTAAGTTGAGAGTACGTGTCTTATCGGTACTACCACATTGCCTGTAGTTTAAGATTTTGTCACTCCGGGATAAAATAATATGCATTTATTTTTAAATTTGAACTAGTATTTACAATTGAAACAATGAGGACCCGTACAGTTTTTTGTTATGAATGCAGTTTTATAGACCTTGAAAAACTAAGACATATAGTGTAAAAATTTTTGTTCTACGACCAAAACTGACAAAGTTATGGGCAAAATACCTAGCGAGGCTCTCTGACCGCGTGAACGCAAGCTATGACGTCACAAGCCCCAAGCGCTTGCCGTCGAACCACTGCACAGTCTTATTTTGTTCGCGATACTCCTCCAACTAGGAGCGTAACTTCACCAGTTTATACCAAATCGACTAATAAGTGATTTGATTTGTTTAATAGTAGAAGGTTATTATTATAATATAACAAATGAGTGGTAGAAATACTACTTCGGTATCGTTTTTTCGATCTACCTTAGGTTGATACCTTCATGGTATTAGATTATCTTAGTAATATTTTCATCACTGACGACCACTGTGACGCGGTGGGCGAAGGTCCGCCTGCGACGCAGGAGGTTGCGGGTTCGATTACCGACTCGGGACAAATATTAAAAAAAAAAAATATTTGAATTATTTGTTCAGGGGTTCTGGTTGTTTTCTATGTATAATAAAAAAATATCTTTCTATTTAATAATATTGTATTATGTATGTATATCAGTAACCCAAAACACAAGTTCTGCTTAGCTTGGGGCTAGATGATGCTGTGTGGATTGTCCAGCATTCTGTATTTATATTTATTTATTTAAACTAAAATTCGTGGTTGGAAAGTTCAGAGGTAAAAAAATCTCATTATCAACCTACTCAGAACAGCAGAATAATAAGCCTACCTGAACTAGCACATATTAAATACTTAAAATTTTTAGGTTAGTTAGCCAGGGCAGTTGTGTTTGTTGTTGTAACTACCTACGCCGTTATTTTCAACATTGTTATGTAGATAAGTATGTACAAACTTAATTGTTTCTTCATGACAGTACATTTTTTGCGACTTTTCGGGTCCTTTGGCACATTGGAAACATTTTTTCAGGAGTAGTAATTGAAGTATTAGTACATTTCGGTACTACATGGTACTTATAATTCCGCATATTTTCACGTGAAATCCACAAAAGCACTACACGACCCGCCCAGATCGAGTGAACTTTAATAAATGAATGGCGGAGAACGCGCGCGCGGGCGGAACGGGGCTCGTGACGTCACGACGACGGTCTATGCGGCCGCCCCGCGGTTGGGTTTTACAAAATGTTTAATATCTTCGCAACCAATGGACCGATTTCAATGATTTAAAAAGTATCGTACCTAAACGAGTAAAAGGAACACCATTATATACATAATACATGCATTTTACGTTTTGGTACGGGGACTCATTGAGCTAACTGCAGACTGTTGCAAACAAGGTACATGTAGCTCAACTGATCCATAACAATACCAGTTGGAAGTGTACCCAAGATGCTGGCTGCATTGCCTCGCTGTATGGCAATGCTGATGGTGATGAGCTGCGCCAGGCAGATACTGAACGGCTATCGCTCGGGTCAAAAATTATCTGAGTGTCTGGTCGAAGCAGGTCGCATCGCTAAGCTCAGATAATTTAAAAAAATCCGAGAGCCAGGACTCTTTAGCCCCCACGGACTGTCGACGACGATGGAGGGTCTCCACTCTAAGGTGAGCAAAGTAGGCACTGTCGAGACCTGCATTTTGCGCGTCTTGAGATCCTCGGAGAGATCTGCCGTCGCACCACCCCGTACGTACGTATGCCGACGGTCGGTGCATGTGCACGCAGCTTAATTTTTTTGTTGTCGGATTAAATTAGGGAAAAATAGATTTTCAGAACATCGTTTGAAATATTTTGGTTAATCGTGTAAAAAAAAAGATAAATTACAAATTTGTTCAGAGCTTTTTCATTTTGCTGCAGGCAACACCGCCATTTCTGATTCTGAGTGCGCGCCGGCAGCATAAATCGTGGTCTGTCTTGTCTGTTTGTTTCTGTTTATAAAATGGTTGGTATCGCGCCATAACGATTTGTTATCGTTATTTTATTTTTGTCACGTGCGTGAGAACCGGTGCTATAGACGGACAAATCTACCGAAAAATTATGTCTGATAACACAAATTGGAACATCGACAAACACCGTGACGACAATGAATATGAAGATCATTGGGAACTTCGCCGGAAGTTCATGGAGCGATGGAAGTCAGAATACCCAGAGGAAAGGCTGGTCACTCTCTCCAAACTTTTCACCAACATTGAGTTCTTGGGGTGCAAATACTCCCCGAAACTCATGGAAGAGGTGGCGAGGATGTCTAAAGAGGTAAACACAAATCTAACCTTGAAAAAAATAAAATTGGTATACCTACGCATCTCGATTGCGAAGCCCTGCATAATTAGGTAGGTAGGTTTTACATGGTGTTAAAAAAGAAAAAAAAAATAACTGCAAGTAAAACTATTGGCCTGTTCATTTAAAAAATGGATAAATAAAATAATAAACTGAGTGGGTAATCATTTGGCTTTGTCGGTTTTTTTCACATGGTATGATTTATTGCATTTCAGTGCTGTTATGGTTAAATGATATGTTTGGTATGTTAATCCAATCTATAAAGTACCATTTTTTTATTAACAAAATGAAAAAAAATTGGCTGGAAACCCTTACATAAATCATTGCCATACCCACAATACACAAAACATAAGAGAAAACGAGAAAACCTTTTGTAACAAAGAAAATTACAACTAACCAAATTAGAATAAGTATTTCAAATTAAAATGATAAAAGACAGGTATGCTGTGGCACACTTGGAATTTTGTGAATACTAAGCCTCTCATTTTGACAGGTATGTTCCATCTATATTTTGCATTCTGCTCTAAATACTATGTAAGAGTGGAAATTGAAAAGTCACTAAGGTGATGTCGTTTTCGTTTCACATAATGTTCTGTTCTAGGTATTTTTTACAGTGGCATCTGCTTCACAGTTTTACAATAATTACTGTGGGAATCCTTAACAAATTACTATTATGTATCATGTATCAGTCAAGTACAGTGGACTGTCCAGCATTATTTATGTATTTATTTATTTCAGATAAAAACTATTTGATACTAAATACCTAAACAATATGTATATCACCCATATAGATAAGATGCTCTTACCTACTCAGCCTGGTTACCATTAAATTAAAAAACATATTTCATTCTCTGTACAACATATTTCTCTCCGACAGATAGCCAAAGACTACCGTAAATTGAAGAGCACCATGCTTCAACGTACATTTGTTTCGGCCAGTGACGCTGCTGAAGATCGGGCCCGAGGAACGAAACGTGAGGGTGGTGTCATAATCAATGAAGCACCAAAAAAATTTACCAAAATAGCATTTGTTAAATCTGGTGAAGGACCTTCACAAAGTGACCAAGAAGACGATGTTGTTACTGGAAACGAAGTAGAGAAGAGTTCAGCTATTGATCCATTCCCAACGGTTGAGTTGAAAGCAAGCGGTTCTACCTCGGCTTCAACTAGTAAAACTCCTACCTTTGATAAGGAGCAAGAACCAACTGCTGGTTGCAGTACAGATGTGACAAGTAATGTGAATGAAATAGCCACTGAACATGAAAAGATTGACTATATGGAGGAATTGTCACACGTGAGGTGTGTACCAGCTACCAATATATCGGACTACATGTTCAATACCAGGTATGGAAGATTGGTGCTGCTTGTAAGATCTTGGGAAAAGAAACTTAGTAATATCCAAAGTAAGTATTCACATGGTTTTTGCTGACCAATCACTAGACAGAATAGTAAACTTCATATAACCCTTTAAACAGTAAATATAAATCAAAACAGTGTTGCATTGAAACTTTATATTAGTTGAAATTGATTACTTCGAAATCACACTGCAATTTAAAGAAAACTTATCATCGATTGTCTGTGCTTATTTTGTAAGCCTAAAGAAATATGATTATGGTTGGCCCCATGGTCTCATGTAATATCTTTTTTTGTAATGTTATATTTATGTTGTAATATAAAGCATTTTTTAAAAGCATTCTATTGTAACCTTTCACCTTTCACTGTGTAAAATAAACAATTTTAAAAATGTTGATGAAAAAATTTGTTAGATATGCTATTAGCAGTCATTACTCATTATATATTTTATCTATGTTTTGAAAACTTTCTGCTTTGCTGCTGAACATACAAGACAATATTAGTAAATGCCAAGTTAGTTAGGTCCTGCTTCTATTCTGCTAAAATGTGTTCTTTTTTTAAAACTTACAGCTAGCTGTCAACTCTGCGGCCTTAAATATGAATATCACTATGATGACATTACCAACATCTGCAGTGTGTTAATAGAGGGGAACATTGTCGCTCAAGCTTACGAGCCCACAAAAAAACTAGGCAAGAAGGCTGTTGAAAATCTTACCTGGGAAGTAAGTAATTATTGTAGACAATCGAAATGATCCTGACGGAGAGATAGATAGAAATTTATTATAAATAAATAACAATAATATATAAATAATGCTGGACAATCCACACAGCACCATCTAGCCCCAAGCAGAGCTTGTGTTATGGGTACTAGATGACTGATATACATAATACAATGATATTTTTTATTATACATAGAAAACTACCAAAACACTGAAAAAATATCTACAGATCGTACAAATATTTTTGCAGAGGCGGGATTCGAACCCCTAACCTCCTGCGTCCCAGCAGACCTTCGTCCAGCGCGCTACAGAGGTCGACATTATATATACCACACAAAGATGAGAACATGGAATTTGTAACATCACGAAAGAGAGGCAACATGGAATTTGTAACATCACCAATTTTTTAAAAAGAAAAAAAAAACACATTGCTGCATCTTGCTTGCTGCCTCTCATTGCTTACTTTTTATCAGCTTAAAAGAAAAGAACCTGTTAACTCAGGCTCTTGATGTAATTATTTTTATCTGTTGGTGTCATAAGCTACATCAATTATCATTGTGGAAAATTATGCCAAGTTTTTCAAATGGCAGTAACAAGATTGGCAGTCACAATAATGTCACAATCTTTTGACCAATAACACTCGATGCTAAGTATTTTGCTGCAACAGAATTGACATTGATACTTATATTTTTGAATAGGCGGATACTCTTTGATGAGAAAGACATCTTCACAATCTGAAGATGATGGTATAAGTGAAAGTAGTACTTTTACTTAGCATTGGATGATAGGTATCAGGTATACAGGTGTGCGTTAAATGTCAAAAAAAGGTCTTAAAGTCACAGTTATAAAAGTTTATTATGTAAACAGCTATTAGGGCATAGCCAGTTGCAGCAACTGTTGCTCTGTTTGCATAGCAACATAATGTTTGCTTTGATTGCCAGATCCTGACCAATGAGGCAATAACAATCCTTGTTAAGGAACTGTTCTTATCGAAGGATGACTCCCGCATCAGTTTATCTGATGTTTCGGGGGGTGACCAGCCATCATCTATGGAGGACGAATTTGGCGCACCCGTGGATGCCAGCGTGGCGGCCAAGTACGCACCTTAAATTACTTATATTCACTAGCTTCTTCCCTTGGCTTCGCATGATTTCTTTAGGGTATAAAAGCTTATTATAAATCCGGCTGAAATATTGTACTCAATTCAATAATAATAATACTCAATTCAGCAGATTTGGCCTAAAAAATAATAAACACCTTATTTCTTTTTGTTTTATAAACCTAGAGAATTAAAATTATTATTTATTATTTTGTCATAAGTTACGCCCGAATACTCAAACGCTTCTCAGATTTAAGAACAAGTAACAAATTTTGGATACATTTATTTTTATTTATTATTTATTGAAAACTATCAAAACCCAAAGAGATATGCTGATATAACTTGGGTTTGAGTATTCGGGGGTTATTATAAAAATTGCACAAATAATGTAAGTATTGCTCAACAAGCTAATCAATCAAATATAAACAATAATACTATAAATGTGAAAGGTTGGATGTTTGTTACTTCTCTACGCCAAAACTACTGACCAGACTAGGCTGATATTTTGCTTAGATGTAGGCCATGATTCCAGGTCTAGAATAAAAGTTTTTACCCATTATTCAGTTCCTATGGGTTAGAAATAGCAATGTTTCCATAGAAAAAACGCGATACAAAATAAATAAATAATGCTGTACAATCCATGCAGCATCATATTATAGCCCCAAGCTAAGTTAAACTTGTGTTATGGGTACTAAATGACCGACATACATAATACAATATATTACACAGATAGATATTTTTTTTACTATACATAGAAAAAGACTAGAACACCCTGAACAAACTGCAGACCGTACAAATATTTCCACCGAGATGGGAATCTAACCGCTTGCGTCGCAGGCGGGCGTTCGCCCACCGCGCCACAGAGGTCGTCAAATAATATTATATTTTTTTTTATTCTTTTTTTTTAGAAGGGCAAACAGCCTTTTTTAACCTATAAAAATACAATGATCTAACTAAATAAAAACTAGTATTTACAATTGAAACAATTGAGCTAACTGCAGACTGTTGCGAACAAACTACAGGTAGCTCAACTGATCCATATCAATACCATATTTAAAGAATATTTATCGGGTATTTATCGCGTACCTTTTGTTTTTATTTTCCCCTACGTTTCCATCGCGTTGCAGCGATCGTGGTCACGGGTCGCCCCGTGAAAAACAAAAGGTACGCGATAAATACCCGATAAATATTCTTTAAATATGTCAACAAATCGTGAAAGTTTAAAAGTCATATCAATACCAGTTGGAAGTGTACCCAATAATAAAATATTTATTATATTTATTTCAGGATGATGAAAATGATGGGCTGGCAGGGAGGCGGGCTCGGCGCCGACGCGCAGGGCATCGCCGAGCCTGTGAAGCCCCATATGCAAATGGTAAGCTATTTTATTATCAACTAGCGGCCCGCCCCGGCTTCGCACGGGTATTAAACAAAAATTTCAGAAATTATACACACTAAAACGATGGGTTTCACAGTTTTCATACGGATCTTTACTTTTTTTAACAGCATTGGGGTTTTTGACATTGACTCGACATTCCAAAACTGACACTGGCCGTAGAGAAAAAGCAAGCACCGTGCGCTATACAACCTCTTTTTCTATTCCGACGCGCCATAATAGAAAAAGAGGTTGAATATACAGCCCACGGTTCAATTATTGAATTTTTCATGCGGATCCCTAACTTTTTTGTAAATATTATATAGCCTATGTTCATCACGGAAGGATTCTAATGGTGAAAGAATTTTTTAACTCGGTCCAGTAGTTTCGGAGCCTATTCAATTCAAACAAACAAACAAACAAACATACAAACAATCAAATCTTTCCTCTTTATAATATTAGTATAGACTAACAGTGCGGCTTTGTACAGATAACTAACAAAAATTTCAAAAAAAGTCTCCTCTGTGGGTTACTTTATTTAAGATTTCATATATTCCTCTTTTTATAATATTCTACAGCCTATGTTTATCAGGGATAGTGATAGTATATCTTATATTGTTAGGAATTTTTCAAATCGGTCCAGTCTAGTACCTATGTGTACTAGATGACTGATATACAGATTGTTATGACAGAAGCTCTGCTTAGCTTCCGGCTACATGATGCTGTGTGGATTGTCAGGCATTATTTATTTTATCATTATCAGCCTATAATAATCCACTGCTGGACATCTAGGCCTCGCTTAATGAGCGCCATAGATGGCATTATCTATCATTTGGGGGTCCATAATCCCCACGCTGGGCATGCGGGTTGGGGATCGCAGTTCGGTGGAGTTGTTCTGCAGAGGGCGCTACTGCCCGCCTCCGGTGTCCCCTTAGTCGCCTCTTACGACACCCACGGGAAGAGTTGGGGTGGTGAAATTCTATGCCGGCACCATACGGCAATAATTATTGATTTATTTATCCTGAAATGCCGCTTGATTGCAGATAAACCGAGCCGGTCTGGGCAGCGTCACCGCCGACATCCGCCACATAAGGACGGCTGCAGACTCACTCGTAAGACGCTACCTCGCATCGGACTGTCTCGACTTAGACTTGATTTTCTCTAGTGATTTCACGAAGGTACGCCCGAGTTTTGATTATTAATTACAGAAGTGATCAGTGCGTTATATTCTGCCACCTAAAAGCGTAAAACCTCCATAGACATAGGTTTATATCTATTAGTTAAACCTCCCTAGAGGTAGATATATATCTAAAAGTTTAGGTGGCAAGTTTAGTGTACTTTAATTTTGTTTGGCTGTATTAGGATTATTTTAGTTTGTAGAAGATTGTATTGGTTTTATTTTTATCCGACCTTCGCTGTTAAGCCTTACCGACCTGGAGGAAATCGCTTTAGGCGATAAGGCCAGCAATTCATATAATGTTTTGGCAAACTGTGTCGAAGTTTTTTGAAAATATAATCTTAACTAACATTGAAATTTATAATATGCTTAATACCTGCTTTTTTGTTAGAGATGTCTGTAGTAAATATGATTCATGAGAGGTTATGTAACCATCATCATCATCATCATCACCAGCCTATAATAGTCCACTGCTGGACATAGGCCTCCTCTAATGAGCGCCATAGAACAAACATGTAACCATACAGCAAGGCAAATCAGCCAGCATCTTAGGTCAATTTTTTCAATTGTAAATACTAGTTCTAATTTGTAATTGAATTGTAACTATCTTTGTTTAAAAAAGTTTTTACACCTTAATAATTTATCTAAAAAGGTAACCCTTGCATTGAAGTAAATTTTGGTTTATTTTGCTTAGAAAATCGAAATAAGAACTAATTTATCTTTTTGTTTTTAGGAGGAGAGAACAGCTATTCACCAAGTGGCTCAGAGAGCTCGCCTGCGGTCCCGAAGCTACGGTCAAGGTGCTCAAAGGTAATTCTAAAAAGTATTTAAAGATAAAGATTTTTTATTTGCCAAAGACATGTGTTATGTAAGGTTACAGGTTATAGAGGTACATTTCGTGGATCAACATGCTTGACCGTACGTCGGTATGCAAAAATATTTGGGAGAATGACATGCACTAAATATTTAACATGATTGAATTAAAGTTTGTCATTGAAAAAATCGTCAATATTATAGCAACATTTACAAATTAACAAAATTTTTTATTATTTCTAAAGAGTACACCATTTAGCTGGTTCAACTGATTTGGTATCGTATTAAAAATTTTAGAGCCATACTAACAACACTGTCTAACCAGCGTCCTTATTTCTTTACTGAGGATTTTCCCTGGATATAGTTGTAGGAAGCTTTCTGCTCACCGAATATACGTAATTATTAATTAATTATTTATTATTAATAATTATAAAATAATTATAATTTTTTTATTATTAATTATATCTTGTGTCATACATCAAGGCGTGTAAAATTATGGATGAATTAGAAGCAGGTCACTCAGATTTAAACATGACTCAAGTGACGTTATTGAAAATCTAAAAAAGCACGGTCTGTGACGTAACTAAATTTAAGATGCTTTTGAGTATTCAGTTAAGAATTACGAATACAGTGCGTTGAAATAAAGTTCAAACTAGAAGTAGTTTTTTTTATTATTTAACGCACAAAACACATCGCAACTAAATTATGCGTTTATATAAAGTTCGATTAAAACTTGATTACAATACAAACATAATTATGTACGTGGTGGTATAATATAAAGATATATCGAGTAGGTAGCGTTAAATGCGCATAATGATATCCATACAGGGTGGCTTTTTGAGATGTGGGTAGATAAACCAATCAAAAACTATGAGTTAGACAAAATTCGTGAAAGGAATGACTCCTTGGGCTCAGTTATTGAATACTAGCAGTCCGCCCCGGCTTCGCACGGGTATTAAAAAATTTCAGAAATTATACACACTAACACGACGGGTTTCACAGTTTTCATACGGATCCCTTACTTTTCTAACAGCATTGGGGTTTTTGACATTGACTCGACACTCCATAACTGACACTGGCCGTAGAGAAAAAGCAAGCACCGTTCGCTATATATTATACTATATATTATTTTTATATTATGGCTCCGCTTCATAATAGAAAAAGAGGTTGAATACATAGCGCACAGTTTAATTATTAAATTTTTCATGCGGATCCCTAACATTTTGAAAATATTATATAGACTATGTTCATCACGGAAAATTTACGATTCTAATGGTGAAAGAATTTTTGAAATCGGTCCAGTAGTTACGGAGCCTATTCAATTTATACAAACAAACAATCAAATCTTTCCTCTTTATAATATTAGTATAGACACAAACCCCAGAAATATTCTGGATTTTGTCCATTTGCGTAGTTTTAAAGATCTAAGCATACAGGGAAGCGACTTTGTTTTATAATATGTAGTGATCATGTATATAATATAGTATACATATTACACTTGAAAATAGGGTCCTTGGTATACAGGGCGTCCCATAATGAGTGGATAATCTTAAAGGTGCTTATGCGGCAGGTCAAGACCAACCAAAATATGTAGGTATTTATGTTTTTAAAACATAACCCGTTTGGAAAATATTAATTTTTTTGTAAATTTGGAGAAAATTTTACCTTCGTTCACATTTTTGGTCTTTGTGCCCAAAATATCAATAATTTATTATTTTTGGGAATATACTAAAGAAAAACAGCTTTTCTGAACACCGTTTCAAATATTTGGTAACGAGGACCAGTCTAGGACACTGATTTTTAGCCATTCACTGACGATTCATTTTAGTCAACTGTAAAAAATGCTTTGATTACATAATTAAACGTATTATTGTCGGTTTTTCAGATTTCTGGTTGTAAAAAAGAAAATCGACGTATTCCACTTGGCGCAAGCTATCGTCAAAAAAGGCGGGAGCACACCCAAATACGAAATATTCATCCCGGCTAAAGTTGCGTCGTTCTACAGAGAAAGCGAGTATTATTAACTGTTTAAGAGACACTTTAACGCAGTGTAGCTTGTCATATAAAATGTCTAAAGCTGAATACTCAAGATTTGCTGTTGCATATTGGGGTTCAGACGTTACATCAAACAGCCACGCTGTTTTTTGACGAAATTAAAAAGTTATCGCAGATCTGGATAGCTCCATATTGAAACGCGTATTGTTGGTCCGTGCTGTAGCGCTGCTGGATATTGTAAAAGTCCTTTATGCACTGAGACACGGAACAAATGCCTGTTAATCTTCTTTTTCGCTTTGTTGGAATCAACAAGGCGCCTTTCACTTTTTTCACTTGTGTACAAAAAATTGAAGTGAAGAGAAATAAAAAAACATTTTTTTTATACTTAATGATTTACTGTATGAAATTTGACTAGTCTAAGTGCTTATTTTGTAAGCCTAGACTCTAGGCCCTAGAGGAATAAAGTTGTTGAATTTGAATCTGCCGACGCGACGCGTAGGAAAATCGTCGCCTGCCGCGCCACTAAAAATGAAAAGCGCAAAGCACGTCTAGATGTAAGCAACTCATAAATTATGTTATTATAAAAACATCTGGTATGTTGCATTTAATGTTTAGGCATATAGTCAGCATGATTAGTCAAATTTTTAAAGGTGTTCGAAGATTCTGCCTTATTCAACGGCCGCTATTTTTTTTTCAATAGGCGGCGTACGTTTATATTTTCATATATCGCTTGGAGACAATTAAATATACAAAAAAGCTATGGTCACCATATACCTAAAGTATCACGTTACAAAGTTATTATTTGTAAAAAAAGATCAAAGGTAATTAACATAAAATGGCACTTGTTAAATGTACGCACAATATCCTTATGAAATAGTTTCCAAGATAGTTCAAGCTTCGATCTTTTTTGCAAATAACTGCATGAAATGTGATGCTTTAGGGAGTGATTATATATTTTTTTGTTTGTATAAATATTCCTAATCGATCAAGGTAGGTTTTAACGAGCGTCATAATTAAAAAAATCTAAATCAAAATGGCGAAGGTCACTAAGCCAGCCTTCGAACAAAAATCTTCGAACGCCTTTCTTACTTCTCGTGCCATTTTTCGAAATAAGTTATTAGTTTAGTTAGTTGTAAGTACAGATCTCATTGTTTTCGCTATTTCATAACGTGTGAGGAATCTTACCTACATCTTATTTTATTACCTACGTCCTTTAAGTTTGAACTTTTGAAATGTTATAAAAAAATATTAGCTTAATTTCTCTTACACATTATTACTACTACTTAAAATTGTTACTACTTAAAATTAAGGTTTCTTATGTATTATTTGTTATTGTTAGTTTTTACTGTTATTATCATTACTTAAGTTATTTTTAAGAACAGTATCTCGATGATTTCCATTTTGTACCGCAAAACAAGTGTATTTAAATTTAAAATGAATTTGTGTTTGATTCAAACATTTCCTTATATAGCAAAAGATCCGGTAGGTATAAGAAATTTATACACAATCTGTTTTTGGTAAAGAGGATTATTTGTAGAAAATATACTAAGTATTATAAATAGCATCAGCAATGCTATGCTAATTATAGGTATAAATTAGTAACAGCGTCTTTGGGATGCTTTCGATTGGTATTGATATGGATCAGTTAAGCTACCTGTAGATTGTTAGCAACATTCATGTTATTGAGCGATTTTTCGTGTCCAGGCTTCACTGATTTACTTTTGTTTGTTTTTAAGTTTTCCGTTTTGAAATTTTGGTTGTATCTATTTTCATTGCTGGTTTCTTTGTAAATAAAGATTATGTAACTGTTTAGTTGTAGTTTCCTTTGTTAACCATTCTTAATTATTAATTTGAATAGTAATAATAAAATAAGAGTATTTTTCAGTTACGTTGACTGTTATGCCATCTATCTAGAAACAGCGCAGTGCTTACGTCTGGATGTAATTTCCTGTCCTAAGGTGCGGACTAACTTACTCTGAAACATGCGAACCGTGTCCTCGGCTGTAGCTCGCCTAGCGCGCCTGTTAGGTATGTAGTTCCTACGTTTCCCATCGTGTGGCGCTAGTATAAAACAAGCTTGCACAGAAAAGGGATGCAACTGTTCCTTCTTTTCCACTCTATACTATGGGGTCCCGTAGTGGAATGGCTAACACGTCTGACTTTAATCAGGAGATCCAGGTTCGAGTTCCAGGTGGCCGTGTGGTGCCGGCATAGAATTTCACCACCTCAACTCTTCCCGTGGGTGTCGTAAGAGGCGACTAAGGGAAACACACCGGGGGGCGGGCAGCAGCGCCCTCTGCAGAACAACTCTACCGAACTGCGATCCCCAACCCGCATGCCCAGCGTGGGGATTATGGGCATTAACCCCCAAATGATAATGCCATCTATGGCGCTCATTAGGGGAGGCCTATGTCCAGCAGTGGACTGTTATAGGCTGTTGATGTGATGTGATGTGATCCAGGTTCGAATCCTGGCGGGGCCAGCCACTGAACATAGACCACAGTAAAATACATTGAAAAAAATCGAAAAAAACATTTACCTACCCACTAATCTCCGTAGTAGGTAACTATAATGGGTAAACAACAACACAAATTTCAAAGATCATAGGTACTCAATGTATTGCGCCACTGCGCTCCAAGATTTTTTAGGTAATAAGATTATAGATTATTAAATTAATGAATTCCACCATGCTCCAAAAAATTTGTAATGTATCCTGGATAATCCACACAGCATCATTTAGCCACACAGCTAAGCAAAGCTTGTGTTATTGGTACTAATACGATAGCTGTTATACTTAATAAAGTATAGGTATCACATTAGATGATTTATTTTTGTGTACCTAGAAAATGACCAGAACACCCTAACAAATAATCTGCAGATCGTACAAATATTAGTCCCGAGGTGGGAATCAAACTGCAACCTCCTGCGTCGTAAGCGGACCTTGGCCCACCGCGCCAAGAGGTCGTCAATATACGTACCTACCTATATGACAAAAGTACAAAACCTCGGCGCGCGAGTTACACTCGCACTTGACGTACTTGTTAATGTTTAGAAAATGACTGGATTACCCCGAACAAATAACTGCTGATCTTAAGTACAAACTTTTGTCCGAGGTGGCAATCGAACCCGCAATCTCACACGTCACAGCCTTCTACCACGCTTGCCAAATTAGGATTATTAAATTAGAATTCTTGCCGTGTGGTGCCGGCATAGAATGTCACCACCTCAACTCTTCCCGTGGGTGTCGTAAGAGGCGACTAAGGGAAACACAGCGCGGGGCGGGCAGCAGCGCCTTCTGCAGAACAACTACACCGAACTGCGATCCCCAACGTGGGGATTATGGGCAATAACCCCCAAATAATGATGCCATATATGGCGCTCATTAGGGGAGGCCTATGTCCAGCAGTGGACTATAATAGGCTGTTGATGATGATGATGAATTAGAATTCTGGAAGACTGCGTACTTTTTCGCCTTTGAAGTTTTCTTTGTTTTTTGGATCCTTTAGATTGAACTTACCTTGGAACAAAATATTCAATTTCACATTTTATCAGACTTAGCTCGCAGAATTCTATGGAAGACATCAATAAATACCTAAATTAATAGTTATGTATCTAGCAAGTTTCTGACCGGTTCGTCGCACGCTTTGCTACTTTTGAAACATTTTTGAAACTATCGTCGATTGTTCCTATCCCATCGTCACTGGATTATGGGATTTTTATCTCGCATTGTTAAGCGGTCATAGCCAGGTCTGAATCCGTTGTTTTGGTGCGAAGAAAAACGAAAGTTTAGATGTATGTAAGTAAAGAACATACATATAAACTTTCGATTTTGGATATTAGTGTGATAATAAATAATAACTTTCATTCGTCATGTTTCGAAATTCATCGAAAGAGTTCGAAACCTCCTGAGTTACGAGTACATAGAAATTTTCACTTATTAACAGACTTCTAAAATAAACGGATCTATTCAGCTGTGTCATCGTATGAGGTACATTTTAAATTTGATTTAATAATAAACTTTTGTTATTATAGTAAAAACAAATATAACTATTTTTAATTTGGTTTCGGTTTTTCCTCTTTATTGGTACAAGTGTACATGTAAATTCTAGGCGTGTTCATTTATTATTTATCCACTTGAACGTTCAGCGCTCGCGGCGGGAGGGGGCTACATACGTCCGCGGTTGGCGCCATTAAAAATTTGCGGAAAATTTCGCGAATTTCGCGAGAAAAACATTTGCCAAAAAAAAGTATGAAAGTATGGAAATCCTTCCCGTATATTTAGAAATTTTCCGTATTTTCACAAACTATGGTCACCCAAATTCATGCGGAGTTACTAGGAGATCAGATGACTGCAGGAGGTCGCATTGCTGTCAACATTGGCACAGAATAAATATTAGTACCTACTACACATTGACCCAGTCCAGTATGTTAGTATTTCATTTCATTTGCTCTTTCTTAAAGTCAAACTGCATTGTCAGTTTACCATATTCATGTGTAAGATTTTTTATACACTTAATAAGTACTAGCGGTCCGCCCCGGATTCGCACGGGTATTAAACAAAAATTTCAGAAATTATACACACTAACACGATGGGTTTCACAGTTTTCATACGGATCCCTTACTTTTTTTAACAGCATTGGGGATTTTGACATTGACTCGACACTCCATATCTGACACTGGCCGTAGAGAAAAAGCTCAAGAAAAAGCAAGCACCATGCGCTATATATTCAAACTCTTTTTCTATTATGACGCGCCATATAATAGAAAAAGAGGTTGAATATACAGCGCATGGTTCAATTATTGAATTTTTCATGCGGATCCCTTACTTTTTTGAAAATATTATATAGCCTATGTTCATCACGGAAAATTTAGGATTCTAATGGTGAAAGAATTTTTCAAATTGGTCCAGTAGTTTCGGAGCCTATTCAATTCAAACAAACAAACAAACAATCAAATCTTTCCTCTTTATAATATTAGAGAAGACTTAATTTATTGAAACAAAGGTGCCTACCCAAAAAGTATAGATTTGTAAGACAAATAAGTTGAATATATAGGTACTACTGTAGGCCAAGCACGGCGATTGTTCTCTAGGGTAGAATAGACAATAATGACATCGCATCGCCATACATTGCGTACATTATTGAAGTTGAAGAAATTAATTTCAAATAATTTACGCATTCGATGACAAAGTGACGTAATTTTTGTCTATTCTACCTAAGACAAGAAAGCCCGTGCTTGCCCTACTGGTACCAACAGTGCAAACTAGGAAATCTAAGATGTTATTAGAATTTATTACAAAGTTTTTCTAAATTCACAACCAGGAGATCAGAAGATTGACGGAGGTCGCTTTCTTGTCCACATTGGCACAGAATAACTATTAGTACTGCACATTGATTTGACATTGACCCAGGCCAGTATGTTAGTATGTATTTCCATTTCATTTGCTCTTTCTAAAACTCAAACTGCATTGTTTGTTTACCATATTCATGAGTTATGTTTGTTAAAAAACGGCAGCGTTATAAAATATGGTACCTAATTGGGAAGCTCTCGCAGCCCAAAAGAAGTGCACTATCCTGATAGATTCTTTTAGACCTTTTGTAACGCTAAGATTCCCATCACTGATAGTGTGATGGGTCACGAGTGTGTGCAGGTACCTACCTTATGAGAGTTCATAATGATACCTATAGGTGCAAGTAGGAACGAATTCCTTCTTACAATCTGTATCTACTTAAAATAAGTTTTTTATACATGTATTACTTAATTTATTCAAACAAATAATTATGTACCTAAAAAGTATATATTCGTAAGATAAATAAGTTGAATATGTAGGTACTACTGGTACCTAGAGTGCAACTAGGCAATCTAAGATGTTATTAGAATTTATTACAAAGTTTTTCTAAATTCACAACCAGGAGATCAGAAGATTGACGGAGGTCGCTTTCTTGCCCACATTGGCACAGAATAACTATTAGTACTACACATGACCCAGTATGAATAAAATGCAACATAGTCGGTAGCTTGGCAGAGTAGGTACAAAACTCCGCCCCGAACAGAATAATTATTATAATTTTATTTATAGAACGACGCAATAGTCTATTCTCAGTCGTAAGCGATAGCATAAAATCAAAACATGACAAATCGTCAGATAATGTATTCATGCAAATACATTCAGTCAAAGTAGTAGTATTTAATATCATGAGGTACCGCCTTTGCGGTTGCTCGTCATAGTTCTACGTCGCGCCGTAGCAGGACCTCGTATAATAGAACATTTATTTATTTAAAGACCAACAGGTATAAAGAATCTTATGTTTACATCGTACGTTATACAGCCCTTACAGGTCTTACAAAATATTGTATACGTTGTTCCTAAACGGATACAATATTGGGAGTATTTAGTGCAACAAAAACATTTTTACCTAAAATTCAATTAAATATAACTATAACTTATCGTAAAAAACATAAAAGGAAGAGATATTAATAGTTATTAAAAATATATTTAACTGTAACAGGTACAATTCTGTACATTATAGATATTTAGAATTTTTTTTCTTTTATCGCCACTGAAGCCTAGGTACTGTATTTTTTTCAATAATTTCTCTCGGTCTGTTTCTTAAACACGCATCACGCTGAAACCACTTGGATGTATTCGAATGAAACTTGGCGCGATTTGAGGTACGAGGAGGGCATAAGGTACATTTTATGCTGGAATTCAGTAAGGATCCCCTGGGAGAAGGGGATGAAGACAAAATTCCTTGACCTCGCATTATGCCGAAACTACTGAATGCATTCGAATAAAACTTGGCGCGATTTGAGGCTAAACTACGAGGAAGGAGATTAGTATACATATTATTGGTATTAATGTTTTATTTTAGTTTTATTTATACCTAGGGTCCGGCCATACTGAAGCGGTGTATCAGATTATCTAGATGACAAAAAAGTTGGGACGAGTTTTGCTCCAACTCGAAAAATAACAAGCTAACAAGGTAAAGGTTTTCTTGTTCGCTTCTTTACTTTACCTTAAAAAGATTGAAGTGAACAATGAATCAAAGTGATCACTTTATTTCCCAGTATTACTAATGTAATTTATATTTTGCGTCGTGTCCAAGAGTCCTGTAAGGTCTAAAGGAAATAAAGCACTTTGATTTGCGGTCTGTGTAGGCAGATATTTCGTATTCGAATCAATATGTATACAATCCAACATGGATCAAATATCCGAGATAGTTAGTTTTAGTCAATGAATACATTCATTTATATTGGTTATTCTATATATTACTACTTAAGGCGGCCTTTGTACGCTATATTTTACGCCCTTCTATAAATTTATGTTAGGTGATTTTACAAAAAAAAACATAATTCTTACTTTACCGTGTCTTATATCCACGACACCGAGTCAAAGTGACAATCTAACCATTCCATAGTTTTGATAGAACGTAGTGGTTTTATTCTCTTTGAGTTTTGAGATCAGTGAAGTCATGCAGACTGGTAGAAATCCTACCGTGATTTTATTATATCCTACCAAAAACATTACGGAAGGTCATAATGGCTGAATATTGTGTTGTACATACAGGTACCTAAATTCGTTTTTCGTATAACGACTTACTGTTGCTAGGTTGGGGTCAAATACAGATTGTGAGTGTTTGCGCAAGATAGTAGATAGTATAAAAAGTTTTTAAACCGAGAGGACTTTGCAGATTAAATATAGACTTGAGGTGGAAAAGTCTCTTGGCTTAAGAGGTCTCATGACCTCTTAAGGGCTTAGAGGTCTCATGACCTCTAAGCCAAGAGAAGAGAACTTTGCGCTCTCGAAACCCTAATTCTATAGCCTATGTTCATCAGGGAAAATTTTGGATTGTAATTGGAGACAGATTTTTTCCAATCGGTCCAGTAGTTTCGGAGCCTATTCAATTCAAACGAACACACAAACAATCAAATCTTTCCTCTTTATAATATATAGATAAAAAAGTGTTTTATTTGATCATCACGCACTTTGCTTTAATATATAAAGTTGTACCATAATTTCCGCACAAATAATTTAGTCAGTGATAAACGAAACTAAATGAATAACCTAAAATATCACGAGTACTATATACGGTATGGAGTATAACATGCGGGTATTTTAATGTTAAATCTATTGCGATTAAAGGTTTTACTAGTATTTGAATGTTAATTCAAAATGTTTTTATTTTTTAGAAAGTCAACCATTAGATATTAAGTCGTGGTAGAGAATGGGGTCGGCACATAATTTTTATTTATTTATTTATAATGATTTCCCGCGTACCTACAGGTTCTGTATCTACAGGACATTTACAAAAGTTAACTCATTAAAGGAACTTTACAGGTCAAATCCTGCATTGAAGTTTATTTGCACACGATACTGACCATGAACAAATGCAGCGCCATCGCGAACGAAGTAGCGGGTACGGCTTAGTACAATATATTTACATATTATAGATATTTTTTATTATACATAGAAAACGACCAGAACACCCTGAACAAATATCTGTAGATCGTACAAACATGAACGGGTTTGATATAATAACTGAATGTGTCCGAACGAAAAACATAGGTAGCAGAAGGATTATGAATACCAGAACAATGTAAGTCCAAAACTTTTAAATGTTGTTCTATTGATGAAATAGTGTTTTTATGTCAAATCCGTGTGCATCTTCATTAATTATGCCAGAAAACACAATTAAAATACATGTAAAGGTATAAGTATGACGGTAGTAAGAAATGTTTCCAAGTAAACATCCAGTAACTTACCGTTACATAATAATCTTGAGATAAGTATGTTAAAAATAGTTTGAGCGAAGTAATTATTACGTAACAAAGGAGCGAGTAAACAACAAGGTAATGTTAATCTTGTTGCGGGTAGGGCAGTGATGCAATGACTTACACTGATAACATAACTTTAACACTTAAAAAATACTAACGAATTTGTCATGTGCTTTTTAAAGTTTTTAATATCAGGTTAAGAACTTTATTTTGAGTAGGTCGTCCTCCTTTGCAATTGTTAACATAATTATGCAATTGTTACATACATATATACATACATACATACATACATACATACATACATACATACATACATACATATTTATTCAGACATACTAATAGGATTTTGCGGCAGAAAGATCTTTAGCTTTTTTATACAGGGTTTTATCTAATCATACCAAATCCGTAGGTGTGCTATCATTATGTATATCATTTTAAGACTAAGTATGCTAGAAGTGTCTACTTATGTAAATATGAGGACGAAAGTATAATTTTCTGTTTGACGACGGTACTCTGAAAAATTGGTATTTGAGAATTTACCCTTTTCTTAATTTAGTTTTTAACGATATAGCTAAAAACATTTGTTGCATTTTTAAGTTTAACTGTAAAGTGGTAAAACAGATTCGTCGAACCCCGACGCCAATCCTGCGTTCACTCGAATTTGTTACCAGGCTCTCATAACTGGGAAAGAGGCAACCTAAAAATCACTCTCAAATGTTGTTCTGAATTTAAACCAATTTCAGCTGTAAACGTACACAAATAAGTCTTATTTGGCGAGCGTGGCTTAAACGGCCTCACTTGTTTATTTGTGGGTGGTAACCCTCATAGCTCCATCTCATTTTTCGCAAAGGCCAGATGAAATAGCAAGATGGGGTTTGTTTGGGAGTTTCTCACTAGTTTTATCTATACAATTATTATACGTGGACCTGGGACACTTGCGCGAGTGGACACTTGCGCGAAAAAAACACAAAAGCCCTTCAATCTCGAGAACAGGTCGTCATCGTCGTAGAGAATTGGGAATTTCAGCACCGTGTAGGTAATTTTTTTTCTTTCTTGTGATATATCTTATTTCCCCATAATTCTCCCACTTATTTCCCCATAGCAAGAAACATACTTTTTTACGAAGGAAAATCAGAAAACTTTAAATAACACTTGAAATAATCGACACGTAGAGAGATACGAATTTCACCACTATGTAGCAATTTTTGCTTTCTTTCGCGATATATTTTAGCTTCCACTGACTCTCCCACTTACTTCCCCGTTTTGAGACACATACTTTAATGTAGATGTACACAATACATAAAACAAAACCCTTTAACTCGATAGATGAATACCTACATCAAAGATGTTAATGCGGGGCCAGTTGTCACTCCATTCCAGACCGACAAAAGCATGTATGCATGTTCTGTTTCGTTTTAACTTTACCTATAAGTATAGATTTAGATAGGCAAAACAAACATGTATTAGACGCATAATATAAATGTACTAGTGGGAGTTAGCTATGCCGCAAGTCACCGTAGCATCGTAGCGCGTGCTACGATGCTACGAATGCTACGGTGACTACGAAATAATAATATATAGTGTGAAGAAAGGAAGTGAGTGCGCCAGTTTTGAGTATGCTAAGCCGTCCTTTGTAGTATCGTAGCATGAGCTACGACGTCGAACAGTACGAGAAGGTCTACGTTAAAGTATGTCTCTCAATACTATATAATTATATCGCAAGAAAGAAAGCAAAAAATCCTATACAGTGGTGAAATTCGCAACTGTCTACGACGTCTATTTGAAGAGATATTTGGAGTTTTGGGGGTTCCCTGGTAGCATCGTAGCTCGTACTAAGAAGTTTTACAGAAAAGTATGTTTCTCGTTATGGAGAAGGAAGTGGTGAGGGTTATTTTGCATCCTCCCTGGATGCAAAATTACAAGAAAGAGAATAAAATTCCCTACAAGGTGGTTAAATCTGCAAGTCTGCAAGAATCTCGAGAACAAGTCGTAGTAATGTTTATACGACGATTAACTCTCGAGATATTAGGATTTGTGCGACTTATTCGCGGAAGTATCCACTCGCTCAAATATTCTTCGCGCAAGTATCATTCAAACGTTCAAACGTTGTTATTTTGTTTAATCTCCAGTTTATTTAATATTACCGAAGTATTTACGTATAGGGTAGATTTATTGAACGGGACAGAAGAGACAGGTAGCTAGGTCCTTAAGCTATGTCAACATCATCATCAACAGCCTATGATAGTCCACTGCTGGACATAGGCCTCCCCTAATGAGCGCCATAGAAGGCATTACTCATCATCATCATCATCATCATCACCAGCCTATAATAGTCCACTGCTGGACATAGGCCTCCCCTAATGAGCGCCATAGATGGCATCATTATTTGGGGGTTATTGCCCATAATCCCCACGCTGGGTATGCGGGTTGGGGATCGCAGTTCGGTGTAGTTGTTCTGCAGAAGGCGCTGCTGCCCGCCCCCCGCTGTGTTTCCCTTAGTCGCCTCATACGACACCCTCGGGAAGAGTTGTGGTGGTGAAATTCTATGCCGGCACCACACGGCCCCGTTAAGCTACATATGTAGCCGAAGAAAAATGGTCTTTGAAGACTTCATTATTTTTTAAAGTAATTAATTTTTGTTACTATTCGATCCAGTTTTCTATGCTGATAAATCTTCTTTCAAACCAACTGGTGCTGGTTTACTGAAAAAGTGAAAAATCTTTTCCATAAATCACATTATCGCCTCTTTGCTGAGCTGCACACACACACACACACACACTGCATTGTACCTTACATTATTATTAATTGATGCGAAAATAATTATTGATCTGTTTTTTGTCAAATGTTTGTACAACTAATATTTTGTACCGTGTGTTGTTGAAGCAAATAAAAAACTTGGTTTCTATCTATCTACTTTACCATTGCATCGTCATCGAACTTAATACGCCAGAACTGACTGACTGAGGACTGAGCTCATGGTAGGGTTTGTAATTATAACACATACGTAATTATGACGACCTCTGTGGCGCGTTGGGCGAAGGTCCACCTGCGACGCAGGAGGTTGCGGGTTCGATTCCCGCCTCGGAACAAATATCTGCAGTTATTTGTTCAGAAAGTTCTGGTGGTTTTCTTTGTATAATAAAAAAATATCAATCTATGTAATAATATTGTTTTATGTATATCAGTCATCTAGTACCCATAACACAAGCTCTGCTTAGCTTGGGGCTAGACGATGCTGTGTGGATTGTCCGGCATTATTTATTTATTATTTATACATATAGGCATATTATACTCATTAACAAGAACACTCAATAAAATAATAATATTATCTGAAGTTTATAATGGAAGAGCTTGGTCGGTCCTTACGCAAAAAAACCTAAAGTATCCGCGGGTAGCGAATATGCGGAAAATTCAGTCCGCAGACTACCAGGATTTCATAAACAGGTAGGAGCACAACTACGAAACCGCAAGGGCTACGTGCTCCTAGCAAAATGCGCATGTTCTGTATCATGGTTCAATGTGATTTGTGCTGTAATGCTTACGCTTATAGGTCTTTATTAGCACGATGGATTTACGTACGTTACGTCACTTGATTCCCAAATTGAGTCACTGCACTGTTTCATTCATTTCGAATTCAAAAATTTAGTCGTCAAAGTAGTCAGTGCGCCACGGTAAACACGTAAACGGTTGTAGTCCAGTAAAAATAAGATTAAATGAGCAAGAGAAAAAAACTTATGAAAACGATTCTTTATATAATAAGGATCGCGTCAGTGATATGATAACTTTACAGATATCTGGGGCACGGATGTAAAACTACAAATTTTGTAGTGTTACATCCGTGCCCAGTATGAAAGAAAAGAAAAAAAATGTGTTATTTTATTAATTATTAATTGATTTATTTGTCTGAACTTTATGTTTGTGTTGAATAGTGAATAATTATTAACGTATATTTGTGTAAAGTGGTTGTTATACTGTGTTTGCGCTAGTTGTGGACAATCCTTATCTTTGTTCCAAAACTTACCTATTCGTAAATATTACCCAAATCTTGTATTGTGCTATTTACTTGAGATTGAAGAAATAACTTAAGCCCCCGATTATTATCGCTTTCATTTTATACCTATTGATGTGATGATAAATGCGCAGGAGGGCCTTTATCAGCTGAGCTCATCATTTGCGGGCTTGAAATATCCTCGTTTAGTTTCGGATTCGACATTTTGAAAAATATCGAATTCGATATTTTCCGGAAATATAAAATGAAAGCAATAATATTAATAATCGAGGGCTTATGTTTTTTTTTGCATTGAAGTGCATTTAATGTTCTTCTAAACTAAATATGATATTGATTTATAATTTTAGGATTAGGTATAAGAGTTGCATAAAAAACTTATGTTTTAAAAGCCTTTATTAACAAATAAAATTACAATGATCTAACTAAATAAAAAACTAGTATTTACAATTGAAACAATTGAGCTAACTGCAGACTGTTGCGAACAAACTACTGGTAGCTCAACTGATCCATATCAATACCAGTTGGAAGTGTACCCAAGATGCTGGCTGCATTGCCACGTTGTATGGCAATGCTGATGCGCTGCGCCAGATATTGACCAGCTCTCGGGTCACACGTCGCTTCGACCAGACGCTCAGATAATTTTTTGAAGACCCGGAGAGCCTCGGTACTCCACGGACCTAGGATCTCGATTCCAAGGGGAGCAAATTTGTAGGCTCTGTCGAGACCTGCATAGAATATGGATTAGGCGAAGAGCCATTTTAGTTTAACTGAAATAATATTTTTTATTTATTTATATTTTTTTTTGTTTATACGTTTTTTGAAAAGCTGAGTAAACAAGACTTTCAAATACCTACATAGTTCCTTAAAGCATTATTTTCTATAAACCTTCTAAGTAAGGGTACCCAGCTTTTATTGAATTTTCACCTAGGGACTTTATTGGAACATTTACAGAATATGCGCCTTTACATTTGTGTTGAAAGTAAAATAACACAACACATATAAATTAGAACTCACGGTACCTTGTTGTAGCGGCGTGAATGCTACACAACTATAATATCTATATCTTGTGGTCGATGAGGGAATTGGAAATTAAAAGGTCAATGTTCATGTAGCGAAAATTGCGAGTATAATGATTGTTTAAATTTACAAAAGACATAGGATAGTGGGGTGTGGGTACAATTAACCAATCCGCGTTCACATCACGTCATTTTAAAGCGCTCCTATTGGTCGTTGATGACACGACTACAGTATAGTACAAACTGTTACGATGCACTGTGGTACACTCCGCGGTAGGTACTTGCTGCTGCAGTTAGACGCGGCTCCAACACTAGTTAATGTGGACATAATTATAACCTCTAAATAACCTCTTATATTACGTTTTCTCATTGTTAGAACATTCATAAAATCAACATTCAATGTGTTTTCACTATTTCTCACAGAAGAAGAAGTAGGGTTACAAGAAAAACTCACTAAGTACAGTTTTTGGGAAGAATGACTTTTATTCACTAAGTTCATTATTTTTGCATAAACGTTTACAAGAAAAAGTCACCAAGTACGTATTTTCCTATTTTTGCCATTAAAAAAAATTATATTCATCATCTACTGCTTCGGAAAAAAATTCCGGCAGGTAAAGTTGATTTTGTATTTGCAAATACCCTGCTCGAGCGTTTCTTTATTCTATTACTCACGAAAAATCTGTGTTTACAATTTAACAATTTACGTTGGAGATGGGAAAGAAGCTCACTGCTATACAATTTTCAATAAAATTTACAATTTTATTAAAAACTTGCCCTCAACGGTATCTGAAATCTCATTATTTTGTGATACCTGTGGGGGGCAGAACAGAAATCAGCAAGTAGCGGCTATGTTGCTCAGAATATTGAAAATTTGATGGAGATAGAACTCAAGTTTATGGAGTCGGGTCATACACACATGGAGTGTGATTCCATGCACTCAGCTATAGAAGCAGCCAAGAAACACAAAAGTGCCTACTTCATGAATTATTGGGTTGAGATTTGTAAATCTGCTAGGAAAATTAAATTAAATAAATAAATTTAATAAATAAAAAATATAAAGTGCATGTTTTAACTTACTAAGTCGAAATAAAGACAAAGATAAGTAATAAGATAACTTGGCTAAAAGTTTAATGCATCAAAGTTGAGAAGGAATTTCCCGGCACTTTATTTTATAGGTATGATCATTGATCATACTAGTGATTACAATGAGATCAATGTCAGTGCAGGAAGGGGACGCCGACGTACACAGACTGTGGAACTCAATCGAGCCTATAAAAATTTGCTCCCTTTATCTGCAGCTAAAAAAGGAGACCTTTTAAAATTGTGCAATGCGGGTCTAATTCCCAAAGAACTAATTCCATGGTATAAAAGTTTACCATCATCGAGTGGTGCATCTGATGGTGTGCCTCAACCGTCGTTTGATGATAGTGATGAAAGTGATGAAAATTAAAATAATAAAATATGTCTCTTTTTAATACAATTAGTATTTATTGTTTCATTAAATACCTATACATGAGTAATCTCAATGCAGGTAAAACTCATTAAGTACAGTTTTATAATACAGTTTTTTAATAAAAGTTATTTTAGGTTTTGTAGGATATCCGTTATTCTAACAGTCACCACAAATTCAAAGATCCATAAGTAAAATCTGATTTTAAATAACAAAATGCAATTAATAATGAGTTTTACTTGTCATCCCACATGTAATAATAATGCTGGATAATCCACACAGCATCACCTAGCCCCAAACTATGCAGAGCTTGTGTTATAGGTGCTAGATGACCGATATAAATAATAGATATTAATAAAAAAAATAGATCATATTCACTCAAAAACAATCGAGCTGTCCTTATAGGTACTGATAGAATATTATAAAATCTATTTGGCGGGTTTTTTACGATTCGTCAACTCACACCAGTTGGGACAAGATTCATGGTGTGAGTTGACGAACGACTCGGTAAAATATCAGTACGTTATGTACTGTACTGACCTTTTATTAAGCAAAACAAAACAAGCCTAGGGTGTGTCCGAGGTTGAGGAGAAAATTCAGTCCGTAGACTACCAGGCTCTCATAAACATGTAGGAGCACGATTAAGAACCCGTGGGGGCTACATGCTCATAGAAAAAGGCGCATATTCTGTATCATGGTTCAATGTGATTTGAGCTGTAGGTAATGCTTGCGCTTATAGGTCTTAATTAGTGTGATAGATTTATGTACTTTCGTGACTTGATTCCGAAATTCAGTCACTTAGAACGGTTTCGAACTGCATTCGTTTCGAATTCAAGAATTTAGTCGTCAAAGTAGACAGCGCTTAACGGTAAACATGTGATCAGTAGGTAGTCCAGTAAAAATAAGATATAAATTAGAACTCACGGTTGTTAATGTGGACATATACCCTCTAAATATACGTACCTAGCTTATATTATGTTTTCACATTGTTAGAACTTTCATAAAATCAACAATAAAAGTATTTTTTCACTATTTCTCACAGAGGAAGAATATGATAAACTAATATGCGATTGTTTGTTTTTTTAGTTTTAAAAAAAATCAGGGATTCACCTGAAAAAATATTTTTTTATACTATTACCCGTGCGAAGCCGGGGCGGGCCGCTAGTCTATACTATAATATTATAAAGAAGAAAGTTTTGATCGTTTGTTTGTTTGTTTGAATTTGTTTGTTTGCTCCGAAACTACACGACCGATTAGAAAAATTCATTCACGTTTAGAATCCTAAATTTTCCGTGATGATCATAGGCTATAGAATATTTTAAAAAAGTTAGGATTCCGTATAAAAAAATAAATTTTTGTTTATTACCCGTGCGAAGCCGGGGCGTACCGCTAGTATTATTATAAATATAAGAGGAAATATTTCATTGTTTGTTTGATTTAATTAGACTCCAAAACTACTGGACCGATTTGAAAAATCTCGATTAATATCTTAAATTTTCCCTGACGTAGGCTATATTTTTAAAAAAGTTAGGGTACCGCATGAAATAATATTTTTTTGTTTCATATCCATGCGAAGCAGGGGCGGACTGCTAGTATGTTCTTAACTAAATATATGATATTGAGATAAGGCAGAGAGACACCAAATTTAAATAGTCCATAAGTAATAAATACCTCTATATAAATGTTTTTGTTTTGCCATGCTTACATAATTTTATACGTTTTCTGAAAACATAAGTACACAAGACTTTCAAAATAGTTCCTTATGGTATTACTTTCGATTTTGAAAAGTAAAATAACACGTATAAATTAGAACTTACGGTAATTAATATTGATTTAACCTCTAAATATATTATTTATATAATAATATAATATATAAATATATATGACGAAGGAAGAACCCTCGTTACGATTTTTCAAATGGGTGACGTCACCAGGACTGACGTCACTATCATCATTGTCCTGTTGGTAGAAGTCCGCTCCATCCAACCGATGACTCGTGCAAGAGATTCCTGGCCCGAACGATCCCACGACACAGTTGATGACGTCAGCAGTGATGACGTCACGATTTTCGTTGTCCGGATATTCCTCGATAGAAGGTAGTCCCAATGAAACAGCAGTTAGAAACAAGAACGTTTGATTTATTCTAGGGAGGTCCGTTCCCTCCGACGACAGCTCGAGCAAGACTGAATGTTTTACTCGCCCGGTGGCTTTATTTATAGCAAAAGGTTGCCTAGCGTTTTACAATAACAAAGGAGCAAACTCGGGGCGATGTTTTTGAATTATCACAAAGTTCTTATAGGAAACCTAACCAAGTCGACTTGGTTAATTTTAGAGGTTTAAACACTCAGTTAATTCTTAAAACTAGATCGTAGTGTAGAAATAACGTCTTCGCGCCGACATATATAATATATATTTTCTCCTCAGTGATATTGTTAGAACATTCATAAAATTTTTGAGTAGGTGAAATTGAGTTTTTTCAGTATTTCTCATGGAAATAATTACAGAGTCTACAGAGTCTATTGTTTATTTCACAAACTATTATAATAAATAAATAATAAGTTAATTTTCTCTCAAAAAGGAAATCAAGATGATATTAGTATTATTATAAACTATATTGGCAGGTAAAATAATTACCTGACGTTACTGCGGATCTTACGCGAAATAGGGGGCCTAGGGGTGTCCGAGGTCTAAAATAATAATAATAATAATAATCTGCGGAAAATTCAATCCGCAGACTACCAGGCGTTCATAAACCGTTGGGAGATACGTGGTTGTAGTAACATGCGCATGCTCTGTATCATGGTTCAATATGATTTGAGCTCTAATGCATTCGGCAATAGGTCTCAATTGGCATGCATGACAGATTTACGTACGTTACGTCACTTGATTCCGATTTATAGAGCCGCTTCGCACGGCATCCCATCGGCATCCATTAAATCAAATTTCGTAATGTTATTCGTCAAAAATTACGCGTCGGTCGCTGACGCGGTAAACACGTGATCGCTAGGTATTGATAATTGAAATATTAAATACTAGCGGTCCGGCCCGGCTTCGCACGGGTATTAATCAAAAATTTCAGCAATTATACACTCTAACACGATGGGTTTCACAGTTTTCATACCGATCCCTTACTTTTTAACAGCATTGGGGTTTTTGACATTGACTCGACGCTCCATAATGACACTGGCTGTAGAGAAAAAGCAAGCACCATGCACTATAATATTCAACCTCTTTTTCTATTATGACGCGCCATAATAGTAAAAGAGGTTGAATATACAGCGCACGGTTCAATTATTAAACTTTTCATGCGGATCCGTAACTTTTTTGAAAATATTGTATAGCCTATGTTCATCACGGAAAATTTTGGATTCTACTGGTGAAAGAATTTTTCAAATTGGTCCAGTAATTTCAGAGCCTATTCAATTCAAACAAACCAACAAACAAACAATCAATCATCAAATCTTTCCTCTTTATAATATTAGTATAGACTAGCGGTCCGGCCCCGGCTTTGCACAAGTATTAAACAAAAATTTCTGAAATTATACACACTAACATGATGGGTTTCACAGTTTTCATACGGATCCATCACGAATTGATGAATTCATCACGGAAAATTTAGGATTCTAACGGTGAAAGAACTTTTCAAATAGGTCCAGTAGTTTTGGAGCCTGTTTCAGTAAAACAAACAATCAAATCTTTCCATACATAAGCTTTAGAATATTATAAAAAAAGTTAGGGTTCCCTATGAAAGCGTTTAGGTATGTATCCAACCTGTATAAAAAATATAATATTTCTTAAATACACGTTCGAAGCCGGGGCGGACCGCTGGTTCTCATATAAAAGTTAAAGCGGTAAGAGTAGTTCACACTCTGTTGAAATGTCAGCTGTCTAGTTATTACGGGTTAAGAGTGTACCTTATGTAATTTTATAATTTGAAATCGTTATTTATCTCAGAATCTGTGAAAGCTACCACCTTCATATTTAGGTAAATGATAATTCGAACTTTTATCTTGGATTCCGTCTTTTCAAAAACACGATTGGTGAAAATTTTCTCGATACTTTTATTTTTTGAAAAATATATGTTTTGCACACATTTTGCTATTTATCTCAGGAACCACCTCATTTTTTTGTTGGACTTTTGTTTTGTCAAGAAACGTAGTAGAATTTCTTCGTTTTCGTCTTTTTAATTTTTCGATTAGTTGTGTAAATAACTTGTAATTAGGCATAACAGTTTTGGAAATATAAAATACGGAGCACGTCTATCGCTCTGTGCTTCTCACTCATACGAAAATCATATCTTGTCATCCTGCTCGAAATTTGAATTTTGGCTGAGGTATGGCACGCTCTTAAGAGACAACATTGACAAAATAGAGAAAATAAATATATTAGAATAATCACCTATGTCCAGCACTGGACTATTAAAGGCTGGTGATGATGATGAATCCGCCGAAAACCGCTTTTGCAAGGGAGCCTCTTTTACTTTACATTATTTTGCTGTTAATATGTACACACTCTATGAAAAAATTACTACCTTTAGACGGACGACGACGGACCGACGAACACACCGGAGGCTAAGGTCCTGTTTTAGCCTTCCTGAGGAATTCTTGGCACAGCACCAAAATAACCAGGATATCATGGCTAGCTAGGACCATTGTGAAACGTCGTAAATCTAGGACCTGACTCGACTTGGCAGGATGAACTATCTAACTCTTGCTGTTTCAGTTGGTGCATCTGAATAGCCTGTTGTATAAAGAGGACATGCCATGCATGCAGTCGCACAGCTTTCGTAGTGGACCTTCATACGGGACAAGGATGTAACTTTATCTCAATACGACTGTATTTTTTCATCTAAGTGTCATGTAATTTTTTTATCCATCTTAGGTCATTATTTATTACTTTTAAGCACGAAAACGACAGAAGTAATTTAAATTGTAAAACCACACCTTCATATTCCGTAATATTACGCTGTTTTAAGTTTTTTGAATAAATACATAAATCAAAAATATTTTATTAGACTGTGTTTGGTTTATTTTCTACACGATAGCAAAATAATCATGAAATATACATAAAATAAAATCTTCAGCAAAACACAGAATCCCAAACAAATTTATCCAAACGTAAAATATTCTATTAGCATGATATATAATTTTTTTTTTAATACCCGTGCGAAGCCGGACCGCTATTAAGAAATAGTTAGAGTTAATCTATCTAGCTCTTAAGTCGCCTGGCTCACACGTGATCTGTTCTGTACTCAGTGGTGTGCATGGTTTATTCATGGCAACTAGAAACAATGTTCTCTACGAATCACCAGGCTCGCATAAAACAGATAGTGGTGCGCCATCGTGGAAAACACTTTATTATTTTTTTTATAGTACTGAAACTACTATTGTTGCATCGATGCATCGGGAAGACCTCTTTGAGTATCTAGAACGGGAGTTGGCAAGGTCAGGATACCCCTCAGTTGGTCACAAGACTTTACTGACCATAGACGAATAATAAAACTACTTCACTCGTTACTTCGCGGCCATTTGCTGTCGTTTCGTATCGCGAGGTAGTGCTCACCAAAAAAGTTTGAGATACTCAAAGGGAAGACCTACATATTTTTTTAACACCTCTGTTATAGTTTTATTAATATTTGTTTAAAAGCAACGAAATATCGCCGCCCCCACCGAATAAAATCGTAATCAAAAAAACAAAATTTTACAGGAAAAATAAAAAACCGTTTTTTTTAAATAACTCCTAAAATACTTTACTTATCGGGTTCATTTTAATACCAAAAGATAGCAATTTTTTTTTTGTTTATGCAATATAATTTAAATTATAACTGTGTTTACGAATGCAGAGTAATAAATAAAAATATGTTTTACCATAATCAAGACCATAATTTTACACCGTAAAGTAACATTACAATTTTATTCGCGGAAATTGTCGATAATAGCCTGTACAGTAATAGGTCTTCGCGATCTTATTGAACTCAAAATAGTGATGTTGGTTGTATCGGTAATGCAATGTTACCATTTTGTTCGGTACTCAATTAAGCTTAAATGAATAACGTAAATTTCCAATACGTTTATATTCCTTGGAGAAGATAATAAGATTAGTGAATGTGGAAATAGGTTACTGTAAAATTATTTGCATTTTGGGAATCGGTATGAAAAGAAAATCGAAGGAAATACAAAAGTTATCCTATTATTACAGATATTTAAAAGATTTTTGTGATAACCACCGATACCGAGTGCTCCCAGGGAAGTTCTAGTGCTCGTCTCCGCTTGCGGAGACGTAAATCTGGACGTGAACCATAAGCTGTGGTATTCTAAAAGAACCAGAACCACACTTATTGGTTGCGCTTCATTGGCCGTTCTGAATGGAGTCGCAAGAGATGCATCTTAAGGTGTAGACTCGGCGGTGGAGGTTCCTAATGGCGTTATAACGAGAAAAACCCTCGTTATAACGCCAAAGACGTTTGCGCAGGAATTGTTTATATCCGGCATTTAAGCCTATATTTTGAGTAATCCATCCGACATTCGTCAAGCCACAGTCTGCCACTTTTAACAGTTTTCAATTATGTCAGGCGTCCGCACTGTCTCCCAGACCCAAAAATTCTTTTTTTCATTTGTTTTCTTTATGCTTATACTCTCTACACCTGAAAGATAATGGATATCATTTTCGAGTATATCATATTGTGCAAACGAGGATTATACCCGTTCTATGTAGCCCAGCCTTTAAAATTATCTCTCATAAAGGGCCTCTGTCCTGTTGGCTACGGCCCCACGCATGCCTCCCAAAGGACCGAGACTCTATATGGCCCGTGATCGAGGAAATGAGATAAAATAATGAAAAACCTTTATGCAGATAACGTACAATGATTTCTTAAGTCTTATATACTAGGACATGTTATCTGTTTGCCCTAGTTTACACATGCCTCTTCTAGCTTCTTCCATTCGTTTCTATCCTTAGCAATTCTTGTCTTTCCAGTGATGGATTTTATTTATGTCTTATTTCCACCTTTTGAAAGGTCGTCCAAATTTTCTATTTTGATTCCTTGGTAATGTAGTCGTAAATGTAGGTAATAGTTTTATTCGACTTTTCAGTTCTTCTTAAAGTTTGACCGATCTACAGTTATTTTTCTATAAAAATAACATAGTATAGAAGAGAAAGAAAGAAAGAAAGAAAGATTATACTCTGCCTGATTGTATTCATAGCAAACTTCTCTCCAAAGACCTATCACCGACCAATCTGACAAACATCCAACTTTCTATTATGCGCTTTCCTCAGGTCCCATGTTTGGTTTCTTAAATTAAAACATTGGAAGAATACATTTATTTTAAAGTTTCTTTTAAATTTTCAGACAAAGCTCTTTGTTTTTTATGATTTATTAAATGACCAGTATCTCTTTCAAGCATTATCTATTCTTGTTTCTATTTATTTTGTTGTTAGATAATTTGGTGAGGTAAAGTTATAGCAGATAAGGGTTTTTCCGAGATAAGTATATTCCTTAACATACCGACTCTATTGTGCTGAGTGTTATTGAGTGTTATTGGTTAAACTTAATTTTCAGACTATTAATATGTAGATGCCCTACTTTTCCACTTTCTTTGTATCATATTAGCGAGTTCTTCAGGCTTATTGGACCGAATTATCAGATCATCGGCAAACCTTAAATATGTTAGTATAATCTACATTTATTTTTAGGCCATAATTCTACCAATTGAGGTTTTGAAATATTTTCTCGTTCAGATCTGCTTTCGTTCTTTTCCAGTTTGACGGTTGAAGAGCTAAATTTGTAAATGTTTCTAATGATCCTTGTATTTTAAATGCTTTAGTTGCCTTAGCAACCACCATGCCATACTTTTTTTGTGTTCTAGGGTTTTAAAGGCTTGGTATCCGGACAACAATTGTTTTGGAAAATATTTTATAATGTATGCTTGTCATCAAGCTGATTGCCCAATAATTACTTGTGGAATTTTAATCCTCTTTGTATGGATAAGATAATGATTCAGTTTTTTTTTCAGATTTATTATTACATTGAATATCATTGTGAGAACTGTGATGATTGCTTCTCTGGTAGCTATAAAGAATTCATTTGTGTAGAAGGGTCCGGGTGGTTTGTTTAAAAAAACTTAGATCCTACCTTACTCCTACCTCTCTTGGAAATATTATCGATACCTTATCTTCATCAGCTTTCGTCTCTGGCACATTATTTTGGCTCGTGTACAGATCTCGGTAGGATTCTGTAGCCCTTGCGAGTGTGTTTGGTCGTTTTGTTATGCAGTATCCGCTTTTGTTTTTGATCTGCGGTATTCATTCTTTTTGGTGGTTAGGATTTTAATATCAAGCACTCGAAATCTTGGCAAAGAGTAGAAAACAATGGGGGCTTCTAAATTAGAGCACAATATTATCATCGTTGGACGTTAGCTCATGCTGGGTGAGGGTCATGTGCTATCACTTTTTTTTACCTAAGACGAAATGAGAGCGATGTTAAAAGACGTTGCTTTGGCTACTATAAGCTTGCCAAAGCCACATCTCGGGATTTCATAATCTGTCATTGAGTGAGTAAATCATCGCAACCTACTATCTCGATGGCTCGATAGATTACGATGGCTTTTTTATATTAAAATACATTAATAGATGTAACCATTGCAGATATTTTGAATTAAATATAGTAATAAACTATACTGTAATAAAGAACTTCAAAGAAAACCTGAATAAGAGGGTTTTCTACTTTACGAAAACTAAGTTTTATACTTCTTTCCCGAATAAAATCGCAATCGCATCTTACAACAAAAAGCGAGAAACCGAGGAGTGAGTATTAACCTGTTGCATTGTTGTTCGGATCAAAATGTTGTTTTTATTTTTCGTTTAATAATAAAGTAAAATCCATTACAAAAAGCCTATCTCAAGAACTACTCGTACGATTTGCCTGAAAAAAATTCACAAGGTGTAATCGCACCTCAGGAACAATTATTTCAAATAAAAACACTTCTATCGTAATAGTCGGTAACCATATTATTCGGTGGGGGCGGCGATATAACAAGCATCTTTGTACCTCTGCTTAACTATACAGGATAAAACGATTACAGAGGCATGAACGTAATTAAGTGATATTATGTATACTTATGTACATAATCAATAGGTGAAGTCTGATTTGTATAGGGCCTTAAACTAAACCTCTGCTTGCAAAAAAGAATTTGGTGGAGTGGGTATTATATGAGAATGTGCATCTGCTTGTTTGATCTCCAAAATTAAATGTATATCTTAAACACTGCTGTTTGCCTAGTACCTGGACCACTCTCGCGCAGATTGACGCCCAAGTTATATTTTTATACGTAGCACTCATCTTGCAAACCTTTTACAACATCAAAAGGTACCCAAACGGTCCGCCGGAGGCCCGTGTTGCTCTGTGTACCCAAAGGACCTCAGAAACTAATGCAGAACCTCAGAATGCAGAACCAACGCACAGCGAGCACATTGATTTGACAGTTAAAATCTTTGGTTAAAATTGTGCCCCGTTCACACCGTGTCGCGTTTGTGAATGATAATAAATATGGCATTATTTATACGGTTTGTATTGTACCGATTCTTGACTTGTCGTATCTGTGAAATGCTTTTGAATTGCAATTTTGGATATAATTAAATAGGCCCTGCTGTGTTAGATTCGGAAAACTTAAAAATCCTCCAAAATCTCGTGAAAACATTATCACAATCGTATTTGAATTTTTTTTAATTATTTGATACTAGAGGTCCGCCCCGGCTTCCACGGTAATTTAAAAAAATTGATTTTTTCATGGGGATCCCGAACTATTTTGAAAATATTCTATAGGCTACGTTCATCAAGGAAAATTTAGGATTGTAATGGTGAAAGAATTTTTCAAATCAGTCCAGTAGTTTCGGAGCCTATTAAATTCAAACCTTAATTCAAACAATCAAATATTTCCTCTTTATAATATTAGTAATTATATAGATTATTATCATTAGGTATAACTGGATATTTCCCATTACAAATAATAATATCAACTAAATTTACAGTTGGAGAACGCTTTATCTATACTAATATTATAAAGAGGAAAGATTTGATTGTTTGTTTGTTTGTATGTTTGTTTGTTTGTTTGTTTGTTTGTTTGTTTGTTTGAATTGAATAGGCTCCGAAACTACTGGACCGATTTGAAAAATTCTTTCACCATTAGAATCCTAAATTTTCCGTGATGAACATAGGCTATATAATATTTTCAAAAAAGTTAGGGATCCGCATGAAAAATTCAATAATTGAACCGTGCGCTGTATATTCAACCTCTTTTTCTAATAAGGCACGTCAGAATAGAAAAAGAGGTTGCGCACTGTGCTTGCTTTTTCTCTACGGCCAGTGTCAGTTACGGAGTGTCGAGTCAATGTCAAAAATCCCAATGCTGTTAGAAAAAGTAAGGGATCCGTATGAAAACTGTGAAACCCATCGTGTTATTGTGTATAATTTCTGAAATTTTTGTTTAATACCCGTGCGAAGCCGGGGCGGGCCGCTAGTTATATACAATTTTGAACACGAATCGACGACGACGACGCAATATTATTGTACGTGTGTGGGACACGTATACCAATGTCGAGGACATAAATCACGTCATGGACGCATTATACATATACGATTTCCAGAGATGCATATGTGCGTTTATTTGTATCTCTCTCGGACTCCCAGATATTACGGTGCAATTTCGAAACAAAAATGGCATAGTGTTGGGCTTGTCGACGATGCACCCCCCCATCCCCAGCCTTCCTTATAAAGCATATCTATCTGGCCACTTTCTCGACCCTATGAAGCCCTGGTAGAATGCAACCGTAAATACTGTCATACTTCGTGGTTATTTTGTGACTATACGGTGTCCAAGTTACGGTAAAGGTAGTTCTAGCCTAGATTGACATAATAATATAATATTATTTATTGTTATGTCATAAATCTATCTTTTGATGCTAAATTATGTTGAAATAAACATAATGACAGTAACATGTCATTTTCCACGCTCGCTCACCACTATCTGCTTTATGCGAGCCTGGTGTTTTCTATGCAACATTGTTGCATTAAATAAATCATGCACTATGCACCACTGGGTACAAAACAGTTTTTCACGAGTAAGCCATGCAGGTGACTATAGACCTACTCTTTTTTTTTAATTTTTCAATTGCTGCAAATAGTGTTTACAAAATTATTGTCACCGTCAAAGTGACGAGACAGTGAAGGAAAAGCTCATTTTTTAGTATGGATAATAATAGCTCTTGCCCGCGGCTTTGCTTGAGCAGGATATTTTCAAATAGAAAGCCTTATTTAACTAGCTTGACACCGCTGGCTTCCCACGGTCCGCGATTCTGCGGATCATTACGCACAGCCGACGATCACGGACGGCAACGCACGTAGACAGGGCTTTTACAACGGTGCGTGCGGTCTGTGTAGATCTTTTGATAAATTCATTTTCAAAATGCAAAGTGAAAGAGAACGTTGCTGCAGCCGCGGCTGTGGTATTAATTAGCACCGCGCACCTTTGAAGTTACCGCCTCGCGACGGATACCGGCGCACCGCCACAGACGTCCTCTGCGACCACGGACGAGACCCTTCCCACCACGGTGCGTGGTGCGAGCTGGTGCGCGTGCGTCCGCAATATAACGCACCGTGGGAAGCCAGCAAGATCTTAAAAGGCGCGGGGCCTCCCGCCATAGAACGACGCGCTACATACCTACGCGTTCAGAGCTTTACACGCTGGTGTTGTTTTCGGTGGTCTTCCTAGGCTAACGTTCCACCAACAAGAACCGACATTATTTGGTTGTGCCCTCAGAGATTAAATAAAACAAACAAATACAAAGGTACATTTTTTTATTTAATATGTACATTTAAGTGAATGTCTAGACATATACTATACTAGCGGTCCGCCCGGGCTTCGCACGGGTATTAAATAAAAATTTCAGAAATTATACACACTAACACGATGGGTTTCACAGTTTTCATACGGATCCCTTACTTATTTTAGGGTTTTTGACATTGACTCGACACTCCATAACTGACACTGGCCGTAGAGAAAAAGCAAGCAACGTGCGCTATATATTCAATCTCTTTTTCTATTATGACGCGCCCTAATAGAAAATAGAGGTTGTATGTATAGCGCACGGTTTAATTATTGAATTTTTCATGTGGATCCCTAACTTTTTTGAAAATATTATAAAGCCTATGTTCATCACGGAAAATTAAGGATTCTAATGGTGAAAAAATATTTCAAATCGGTCCAGTAGTTTCGGAGCCTATTCAATTCAAACAAACAAACAATCATACAAACAAACAATCAAATCTTTCCTCTTTATAATATTAGTGTAGATGATTATAACAGTTTTTCATGTGTTTGCCATGTCATGTAGGACGACGGACCAGGCACCGGTTTCGGGGGAGCAGCCGCCGTTCAAGCTCCAAACAACACAAACACAACAAGATAACTATGAACGGGTGTCAAATAAACAGAATAGCAACAATAACATTGAAGAACATTCGATTCCAGAACGGATGAAAGACGGGAGGGAAACGAATGACAATAAATAACCCAATGTGTAGGACTTTGAACAGCATTCCCCAGAATGTGACCAATGTCACAAAATAATTACCCATAAAATATATTTATCTAACAACTAGCGGTCCGCCGGGTATTAAACAAAAATTTCAGAAATTATACACTCTAACACGATGGGTTTCACAGTTTTCATACGCATCCCTTACTAGGTATTTTTACAGGATTGGGGTTTTTGACATTGACTCGACACTCCATAACTGACACTGGCCAAAGAGAAAAAGCAAGCACCGTGCGCTACATATTCAACCTCTTTTTCTATTAATGACGCGCCATAATAGAAAAAGAGGTTGAATATACAGCGCACGGTTCAATTATTGAATTTTTCATGCGGATCCCTAACTTTTTTGAAAATATTATACATATTTTCAAAAATATTATAGTTACATGTAAATATTTTTGAAAATATTTACACCCTGTATAGCCTATGTATGTTCATCACGGAAAATGTAGGATTCTAATGGTGAAAGAATTTTTCAAATTGGTCCAGTAGTTTCGGAGCCTATTCAATTCAAACAAACAAACAATCAAATCTTTCCTCTTTATAATATTAGTATAGATATCTTTGTGAGACACCAATTTTTTTTACTAAAAATATACTAGAATATTGTTCTACCTACCACCTACTACATAATATCGTTCACACTTTGGCAAATTTACACTAAAATAAGAAAATGCTATTTTATTTATGACGCTTCTTAGTTAGATCGTTAGATCTTAGTTACCAACCACCAAGGAGGTAAGTTTTTTGTTGGTATCACATTTTGTTTACGTTATTTGCAGCATTATACGAGACATGGTATAGCTATATTATTCTTTTTACTATTTCTTAGTAGCCCCGGCTTCGCACGGGTATTTAACAAAAGCTTTATATAACATACGGATACCTAACGTTTTTGAAAATTCAAATGAAACTTAGCGCGATTTAAAGTCATACTACGAGGAAGGACATACAATACATTTTATCCTGAAATTCAGAAAGGTTCCCCTGGGAGAGGGGATCAAAGAAAAATTCCTTAACCTCGCATCATGCCGAAACTACTGTGTTCATTCGAATGAAACTTGGCACAATTTGAGTCCATTCTACGAGGAAGGAAATTGAATATATTTTGTCCCGGAACTCAATAAGGTTCCCGTGGGAGAGAGATGAAAGTAAAGTTCCTTGACCGCGCATCACACCGAAACTGCTGAATGTATTGGAATGAAACTTCACACGATTTAAGTTCATACTAAGAGTAAGGCCATAGTATACGTTTAATCATACATATTATCGTATTTTATGTTTTATTTTAGTTTTATTTATACCGAGGGTCCGGCCAGAATGAAGCCTTATCTTCACTCTGGTGCTTCGACCAAGGAGTAGTCAGTTTTGACAAGACTTTTTTCTCGATTGCGTGACATTTTGCTTGTTACCACGACACCGAGCTCAGAAAAACGATCCTATGGAAATGTTGTAACTTTTTAATTTGACACGAAAGCAATAATGGACTACCAGTCTCTTTCTCACAACAGTGGTTAAGCGTTAGAAAAAATCATACACACTCTTTTTATCAGCGCCCTCTTCCTGGTTTAATTGTCACGGATGCCATTCTACTCAACGGGTTTGTTTACATGTGAGGAGATGACATTGTGAGATTTTTATGTTTTGCCCGTGTTTTCGACTTATTTATTGAGCAAAACTGTAATATAAATTGAAAATCATATAGAAGAGGATATCATATACTATCATATAACTGTAAAATTTAGGATTCTAGTGCATTTGAGTAGTCTGTAAGGTACCAAGGTCTGGCCCAACGAGCCAGTATTAATCGGAAGAACCTACGTGATAATTTTGGGCTTTAATGTAGATTCAATTATGGCCATTTTTGCAAAGCACTGTCGTATCTTGTGGTTGTAAGTAGTGCACGGAGGTTTTACTGTCGTCTCTGTTCAACTCGTGGGTCTTCCCGATGCATCGAAGGAACAATACTAGTTTCTTTACTAATAAGGTGTTTTCCGCGATGGCGCACCACAATCTGCTTTATGCGAGCCTGGTGATTCGTAGACAACATTGTTTCTAGTTGCAATGAATAAACCATGCACACCACTGAGTACAGAACAGTTTTTCACGAGTAAGCCAGGCGACTAAAGAGCTAGATAGATAGATAGATTATTCTACTTATTTCTTACTAGCGGTCCGCCCCGGCTTCGCACGGGTATTTAACAAAAAAAATATATTTCATGCGGATACCTGAACCTAACTTTAAAAAAAATGTCTATATAGCTTATGGTCATCGCGTAAAATTTAGGATTCTAATGCATATGTTTGAGACCTTCTCCCAAATTATGATCACCTGGTAGCTGTAGGTAGTTTCGATCAATACTAACCGCGGCGCAGCTAGCTCGGAGCACTTTCACTTTCTTTGAAGCCGAGGCAGGATGCGACGACGATACGGTGAGATGACGTCAGTACCCTTCTCCGTTTGTTAGGGTTCCGTTGCCAGAAAGCTTTGGTCTATTTGACTGTTAAAGGAGGTTAAAGGTGTAAAAATGTCTGATACAAAAAATACCGAGCGTATTTTTTGAACGGCTATAAGCAATACATTTTTTATAGCCATAATATAGCTTATTTATAGATAGCGCTTGGATTTTCAGAGAATAATCCAAAGCCAAGTAAAAGAGCAAGTGTAAAAGGGCAAGTTTCAAACTTCTTAAAATATCAAATAATTGTGAATTGTACTGAAAAATTTCGTAATATTTTTTTAGGCGCAGTTGATAGCTTCGGTATTTGCTTAGATAATCAAGAGAGGAATATTATTTAATTGTTTATTAAAACAATTAATCACTATTTTAATACACTATTTTTTGTTTTTCGGGGCAACTAATCCTTCGGATATAAAATTATCATAAGACCATTTCGGAATTATTTTGAATATAATAGTGATAGAACTATCTAAATCGGTCCTCAATTGAAGGAGATATGAGTTACATACATAGGTCGCTAAAAAAGGATCGAAGGAGCTAGACCATAGAGTTTCGTTCTCAAACAATTTTAAATTATAAGAAGATGAAATATGCTAACGAATTTCTTATTCAATGTTGTATGGTTGTACGGTGGTACGGATCCTGTGCCTGTGAGATCCCGCGCGCTTAGCCAGTTGGATTTCTCTAGCCTGCATTTCTGCAGTCAGTAGCTTTACCCACCCCCTGGTTCGAGAATAAATCAATAGTAATAACTCCTAGGTCGTCATACGAGCCTGGTGGTTTTGGCGCAGTTCCAGAGCCTACGGTGATCAGGCTACGGGACACGGGTTCCGCTTTTGTTGCTAAGGACTCTTAGTGCAAATGTCCATTGTGAACATAATTTTTTATAGATATTCTAACACATGTCAACAATACAAGATATTATGTTTGAGGAAAAGTCATATCATGATAATCTATCTAAATATCTCACGTTCATTGTCCCTCCCGACCGAACGCAAACGCTTGACCACCGCGCGCAGTGCTCCTTATTGTAATAAAACAAATACTGATATTCTATTTGTTTTTGTTTTTCTATTTGTTTGAGATGAGCACAATAAGCAAGTATTTCTCTGTGATAAAATAATGCGTTTGTTAATACACATTAGGTAGGTGTAGGTACAGTAGTAATATTATGGACCCGGTGAAATATCTGATATTCCGATATATTATTAAACTTCTAATATTTTAATATTTTTTCGTGTATAACACGCGTTTTCTTAACAACCCCAAAATACATAACTGAGTCAACAATCGTATGCGCTCTATATGCTTTTTAAACTTGCAAATATTTCCAGCGTTATGGCCCATCACGGTTCTGGCTCCACACAAAACCTTATAACATTCTGTTTAGCAATTCATCTGGCATACAAACTGTATAATAAATGCGTTCGATCAATTTGCAGCAGTAAACAAACCGAATTAAACCATGCTCTATTAACAAGTTTTTGAACAGTAATCTGAATTTCCTTTATAAACTAAAATGTAAGCACCTTGACAAGAACAATTTTGTTGCATTACAAATAACTCGGCTATTTTTTATAGGATCATATTCAGTAAGGCAATTCGTATCTATATACAACTACCTACAAGCATATAGGTTTTATTTTTCAGTTATTTCTTCATAGGTAATTTAGGATTAAATATAGGCAAGATAGCGGTATTTCCACCAGGGCATCAGAACAAGAGTAGAGCTTTGCGATGTGGGGGTGAGACAGGACATGCCCCGACCTTGAACCACCCCCTCCACCAATTCTGTTTCATAAACGCATCGAGACACCTGGGAGCCTGAGTGAGACAGATTCATATGCATAATACCACTGAAACACATTGCGATATTTGCATCAACCAGTCTCAGCATCAAAGAGAGTGAAAGTGCTTTGAGTGAGACGGCGCCGCGCCGGTACACGTGGTATTGATCGGTATTACTATTAGTAACCTGGCTCATGGTTTCATGATACTCATTCTTATGGAGTTTGTACTAGTACAGACTGTACCAGTACTAAATTAATTTAACTTGACATTTCAATCATCCCAAGCTAGCCTAGTCTCCAAGAGCAATGAGCGTAACGAGTTGATCTACTGTATTTGTGATTCCTGCACTTATGTAAATCTGCCTTGCAAATTTAGACCTATTGTTGCATGAATTACAGTTTAAATAATTCTCAACAAAAAAATAAACCTATCTGCAAAATAAATATCTGCAAAATAAATTATTTTGATTTGTAGGTAGGCAGTTTAATACATAACATAATGCTTAAAAATCTTATATATATAATCAACAAAGATACAATACAAAACAGTACAAATACTTTTCATTGCACACCAAGAGAGAAAAAGCAAACAGAAAAACAGGTTGCTACATGGGCTTATCATTATCGCTAAGATTTTTTCCATGCAACCTTTGGATAACAGCATCGGATAACAGTGTGCTGTGCCACTCATTAGGGGAGGCCTAAGGTGTCATCATTTTTAGGACTACCAACAAGAGATAACAAGGAAAAACTAAATAACAATGACCAATTTCTTAGGTCTACTACTCTCTAATTTATAGGCAGCCGCAGCAGCATATAGGTAAATCAAGTAAGCATGTAATACAGAAAACTGGCATACAAATTAGCTTAAAATTAGTTTGAAAATGTAATTATATTTTACAATAATAAACAACAGAAACTTGAATTTATGTGTGTTGTAAAACAAAATAGGAAAATAATATAACGATGTTGTAAATAAATATAAATAAATATTGTTGGACAATCCACACAGCATCATCTAGTCCCAAGCTAAGCAGAGCTTGTGTTATGGGTACTAGATGACTGATATACATAATACAATATAATTAAATAGATAGATATTTTTTATTATACATAGAAAACAACCAGAACCCCTGAATCTGGTAGTAACCATTTTAGCTTATTGATGATGAAAGATGTTTGTTTGTTTTATTCACCTTCGTCATTATGGATATTCCATCGGAACGGCGTTCCTTGCCGATTTACGGAGTAAAGTCTTCAGCTAGTGTTTGTACTGTACATTTGGCAATACGATAAATTTTCACAAATTCCCTTTCCGTAAGGTCTCTTGCAGAAGAGCTGTATCCTGAAGGCAACATGCTGATGAATGTTTATGATGCCTTTTAGGCTCGCCATGCGTCTTCTAATGAAAAAACTCTTTCTTCTGAACTTTTCTCTTATGGATTTGTTTACAAAAACACCAAGGAAAGGTACCTTTGTTCAATGGAGGTTCAATGACACGATAATGCTAACCATAGACTAAATTAGCTGTCAAAAAATTAGTAGAATACCAATAACGTACGCGATTGGAGATACATTGAATAGTAGAAAACGAGAAAACAAGTTCAATGGTCCAATGGTCATAGACAGTCATTGATAGGGCTAAACAGAAAAAGATTGTGATAGTAGAATACCAAAAGGTGTAAAAGGAGACAATTGATAGGCGATATCATTGTCATCGAGAGGAGATTGTATTAGTGGAATTGGGCCCCTGCAAGTTAATCAATAGCCTACTAGTGCTACGGCACGTAGATCCGTCGTAGAGCGCTACGAAGTTTGCCAGCAGGAGGCTACGGCGTAGAATTTACATTAATGTTTGCAACATTTGCAAATTTGGTTTGAAGAGGATCCAATGCAAATTGTTGCTCAACAAACTACAGAGTTTCTTGTGTAAATTAGTCCCATTATGGAGGTCTGCCTCAGAGTGCACAGCTTGTGCCGTAGTGGCGCCTTGGCTTAATGCTTAAGACAAACCAGGCTGTAGTGATGTAAACAGTATTTACTTTTTTGGAATATTAACTTCAAATTCTTCAGTTGAGGTACCTATAGATAGTTTGTAGCAGCCTACAGTTATCTCAATGGTTTTACTAGAGAGTATTTAACAAAAATTATCATCGGAACCCTATTTTTTTTTAAATATTCTATAGCCTATGTTAGGTATCACAGAAAATTTAGGATTCTAATAGTGAAAGAATTTTTCAAATCAGTCCAGTAGTTTCGGAGCCTATTCAATTCAAACAAAGAAACAATCGAATCTTACCTCTTTATAATATTAGTATACATATAGATATAGATTATGTTTACAAGGGATTTACTATTTCCAATCCAACAAGTTTCACAGCTACGACAAGACACGGGCACGACATCGGACTAAACCGTATTCCCTATGCCACATTGTCATTCCAAACCGTACGTGCGATATAAGTCCATTATAAGTACATTAATCCTTTTTTTTAAACTATGTTTCTGAATTTGATGTGATCACCTAAAGCATACTGAAGAAATAGCATCGCAAGATCACAGCAACTCCTTCTCATGGCACCGTAAACCAGCTCGATTACTGATTCACTTGCGAGAAGTAACCATGACAACGCTGCTGGTGCAACAGTTAATCAATGAAGACGTGGGAGCATCATAATGCCTACTAGCTATTCATGATGGCCTGGTGCCTGCCCGGGCCGCCTCTACACCTAAGTACACTCGGTGAGCTCTTAACCTATACAGATCAAGATGAGCTCGAGAGAACGAGTCTCCTAGCTACTTACCCGGGGACCAGCTTGTCATCTGAGGGTTGTGGACAGTACAATGAAACAAGCTACAAAACTAAAAGCTTCAGGATGTGGATCAAGCCACCTCTTTCAGTACCTATAGTTAAAAAGTCGGAAGGCTTTCCCATAGACTGGCTTTTAACTGATTTACGATACAACGGATGTGGAACATTTCTATAGTCAATGCAGTCTCAAAAGACATGTTTCCAAAACGTAGTTCGTGGAAACAGAATAACTATCTAAGCACTAGGTCGTGGGTGACGTAATTTGCTATATCTTGCGTTTGATGGTATGTACGTTAATTTGTATCTCACTCAGTCGTCTAAGTATCGCGATGCGTTCATGATACAGAAAGAGGGATAGGGGGGTTAGGTTAGTACCATAAGGATACTAACCTAACCCAGGTTAGTATTCTTATGGTTAGGGAGGTGGTATCGGCAACGCACCCTCCCATCTCATCATTAGACTCCTAGTCTTCCCTTAAAATCTATATCTATCAGAACACATCCTTAACGCTATGAAGCCCTGGTAGTATAAAACCGAAAACAGCGCCACATTACGAAATTCTCCTTTCTTGAAAAAGACTTCAACGCGCATCTGATTTAGACCAAACTAAACTTAATAATCTGGACATGCCAATATTGCACTTATATACATATTGTATTAACCCTTACCTTCCCATTAAATTAAAACTTTTAGTTGTAGAGCTTTCTACGTGGGTGTGCTACGTATGTACCCAGCTAAGTTATAACAAAATTAATAAAATTAAAAATCTAATTATAAATCTCAAAAACTAGATGAACTCGAAACTAGTATTTTTTATTAGAATAGAGGCAAGATTTATTTATATCCATACCTACTAATATTATAAAGAGATCTGATTGTTTGTTTGTTCGAATTCAATAAGCTCCGAAACTACTGGACCAATTATTTGATAAATTCTTTCACCATTATAATCTTAAAATTTCCATGAAGAACATAGGCTAGCATCGGTAGCATCGGTTTGGGCAGGCACCTGCTTAGCCCAGACGAACTACGAGATATCACCCCGAAGGATATCCTACAGTTCTTAGCGACTGCAAGGATAAGTGGCGAACTATAACGCCGCGCCTCCGGAGGTGAACCGTCAAAGTGGCGATCACAATAGGCCAATCATGGCCGCAGCGATACTAAAGCCACCAAGATCAAATAAAAAAAAAAAAAAAAAATAGGCTATAAAATATTTTTAAAAAGTAAGAGATCCGTATAAAAACCATAAAAACTTCAAGATTAAAACCATAGCACTATATTTCAACTTCTTTTTTTTATGGCGCCGCTTGCTTTTCGCTAAGGCCAGTGTCAATTATGCAGTGTCATAGACGTCACAATTCGTTACTTGTTACTGGGCCGCGGGAGGAATGTCAAATAATATAAAAACTTTAAGCAAGGGACCATGCGATGTAGGCGATCAGCGCTGCGGGAAAAAGGAAATATTAATAAATAATGTGTTCCCTGTTTGCCTTTGTAGGTATACAATTATAAAATAACTACTAAGCCTTTTTGGAAATTTTTTTCACCATTAGAATGATAATCATAGGCTATAGAATATTTTCAAAAGTTAAGGATCCGAAAACTTTAATAAGTGTGTAAGAACTTGAAATTATGTTAAATACCCGTGCGAAGCCGGGGCGGGCTGCTAGTTATTATTATAGTTTTGTAGCCTCTACCCCTCCTAGTACCTTCTCAATAGATGCATGTATTTGATACAGAACTTGGTAGACTCGCTCTACGACACTGCGCCAGTCCAACAGAAGATGACCTGCATAGTCTTCTGTAGTTCTAGTTTGTTCAACTCGTGTAGCTTAGCGCCGGAATATTTGCCCACATTTAAGAAATAAAAGATTTACTTACCCACAGCACTGTGACCAAATAGCGTCATAGCAAAACTTTTTTTATCAACTTTTCTGGTGGCACCGTAATCCGTTCCAAAAAAACTGATCGATTAGTGGTTCATCTGCAAGCAGTTACCATGACAACGCTGGTGCAACAGCTAATCAATAAAGGGTTGAGAGCATCGTAACATATAGCTAGTCATGTCATGTCATAGTCTGGTGCCTGCCCGGGCCGCCTCTACACCTAGGTATAGGTGAGCTATAGCGTAGGTACTACCCCATGAATCACGAGACTCCTAGCTATTTCTGATGTCCTGGGAGTCGGAAATCTTTGCCCGGGGGCCGAGCTCTAAACTTATGTTATTATAGAATTGTATACTCGCATTTACAGGCTACCACAATTAGGCTGGATGTTTCCTCGTTAGGCTGTGGATTGACACTTCCAGATATTTCTGTTGTATTGGAATATCGGAGGTCTTACACTGGACCAATCTTGACTGAGGATTACGAAAACTTTCACATAAAATCTGCTAGCGAACAAAAGAGTACGTTTGCGTAGTCCACGTAGGACAAGAAAAGGCATTCTGGAGTATTTAAAAGTGATAAACTGTAATTGATGAACCACGATAGAAATATACATATATATATATAATAATACTAGTATTTTTTCTATACTGTACAGTTAAAATACGAATCCGGCCGAAAGCAAAAATAAAATATGACGCGGTCATCCAAGTACTGACCACGCCCAACGTTACTTAACTGTTGTTGATGGTACTGTTCTCGAATGGCCAAGTTTAACTTCCATTTGAGATGGTTTTAATTTTTTTGACCTTTGCCTTTTCAATAATGCCATCTATTCAAAAGCAGCTGTGGACTATAGGCTGTATAGGCGTGTATTATATAGGCTGTTAATGATGATGACGATGATGACTTTTAAAGTCTTTTTTTCAATTTTCGAGTCTGTCTGCAATTTAGGAAATAAAAAGAATAAATGTATAGAAATCTGTGAAATATTTCACGGATCAGCTTTTTTTAGTTTAAGCTCTGATGCAGTGCTCCTGTTCTACAGTGTGGGTAGTTGGCGTTGTGGGCATTAGCACTTTATAGTTATTCTGTGCGTTGGCACTGAATAAAATTGTTGTCGTATAGTACGTCAGATGTAGGTCACCGGCAACTGAAAAGCAAGCTCCTCGATAGTTCTGCTCTCCTGGGACACATTTGTTGTTAATAGTTGGGTAGTCAAAGTTTTATAACTATTAAATTAGGAAGTAATAGTTTTTCAGTTACATATTGAATTAAAAAAATCTCATAAAAAGTACTGGAACGACATCTCTCGTGATACCGCTGCAACGAGTAAAATAAATGCAAAAACAACAACTCCATGCTTGCAACTAAAAGCGCCTCAACCGGATAAACTGGAACTAATTTCTAAGTAAATTATTTTTCAGGCAGCGCGGTTGACTATTTTGATGATCGTAGGCGAGTCTTTGCATATCATAGAAACATGTTACCAAGGTGCGAGGCTATTTTTACGGAATAAATTTATCACATTATTTCGACGCACTAAAGAAAATTAAGAAAGAAAGCAACAAAAAAAAATTTCGTACACAAAATTTTCATGATATGTTTTCAAATCACAGCAACTCCTTCTCATGGCACCGTAAACCAGTGGTTACCGATAAAAGAGTTGGGATTGTTATCCAAGTATAGATATACTTGGATAACAATCCCAACTCTTTTACGGCTAAGAACCAAAATTATAAGTTGGGGATTTGAAAAACAAAGATATTATTTGCTACGAACCAGTAGAACGCCGTAAAGCACTGATAAAACTTACAAAAACGTTTCATTTAGTATTTTGCTTCAGATTGTAAACCCTTTAGGAAATATTCAATATCGCACGTTTAAAAAGTTATATAACATTATTCAAGTGCAATTTTGGTTACATGACTGTATTTCAAATCAAACGCAGCCAATCAGAGTGCTATAATTATTATACTTCTACATTATTGAAAGTAGCCAATGGTTTAATTAAATGTAGCATAAAGTACATATCTCATTGAATCATCAAACAATACCAAGAACTACATACTCAATGGTATAAAACAAAGTATGAGCTTGGTATGTTCTATGGTTTTGGTGTGAAGAAGTACTTATTAGATTTCAGATTCAGATTTCGATAACTTTTTTCTTTAGGTTTACAAAATACACCTAAACGAGTGATTAGATCTCTTCCTCGAAATCGTTCATTCCGCGTAGCAAACTTTCCATTCGCATTTTTCCCCACTCGAATTTTTACCCGTTCTCCCCTTTTATCATTCATAAATAATTCCAGTGTCATAATTTCCTAACAGCGTACTTATCCGATCCTGTGGTTTATCATTCGCGAATATGAGTCAAATATCCATGTCCATGAACTATAAAATAGTAATTGTTATAGGTAAATCCTGATTCATGTTTATCCTGTGATATTGAGTACCTACGTCCCAAAAAATTACATTATAACGGGACGCAGGTTCCATCGGCACTTTGCTCTACAAGCAGCGCGTACGCAACACGCCGATAACGCTCCTTTTTTTTTTTTTTTTTTTTTTTTTTTTTTTTCTTTTACGGCGAGGAAATTCCTTTACGAATAAACTGGTCTGGGGGGGACCAGAATTATGTGGGACTTGACGTCCTAAGAAGGACGTAATACCCACTAAAACCTCTCCGGTGACCCTCTCTCGCCATTTTTGGCCGAACCACGGGAACATAATAAACCTTCCGCGGCCCGACTGGCGTCCCCTCTTCCTCACATATTCATGGCCGGCAAGCCCACCGTTCCACACGCTGGCCGACCCCATCTATTCATCACCTTTCCTCCCCCCGATTAGGACACAGACAGGACAGGCACAGTTGAAACCGGTAACGCTCCTACGCTCAGAGCACTTGCACTACTCAACGATTTCTTGCAACAGTTCCAACATGTGGACATATTTTATGATAGTTTAAGCCTTATCTACTTAAATTTAAGATCAAACCTTACTTTTACGAGTAAATAAATTATCTGTTTATGCCTACCTATTTCTTCTCTTGTTTGCAATTTATTCTTATTAATAGATATCGTTTATTGTTTTTATATATTCTGTCTTTTTTAGGTGTAGTAGTTAGTGTTTTGATGGTTAGATTGTAAGCCAACTGCTGTATTTTTATAAATACACTAACGGTTCGCCCCGGCTTCGCACACCCCTTTTTTTGAAAATATTTTATAGCCTATGTTCATCACGGAAAATTTACGATTCTAATGGTGTAAGAATTTTTCAAATCGGTTTTGGAGCCTATTCAATTCAGACAAACAATCAAATCTTTCCTTTATAAGATTATTATTATAGTATAGAAGTATAGATTATAGATATATATAGTTATAGATGTAGTTTAAGTATTAAAGGATATTCTCTACTTCGAATGGAATGGAAATGCAAAACAGTGTTATTTACGGATTTCAACTAACAGGGTCTCATAACGTCGTCGAGAGGATAAAAACATCTTAATATATAAAGGAACAAGCGATTTTCTGGCGACAACGCCCAGCCTAAACCGCTGAAGCTAGAAAGCTGAAATTTGGAAGATAGGTTCCTTTTACAACACAAGCATCCGCTAAGAAGGGATTTTTAGAAATTCCACCCCTAAGGGGGTGAAAAGGGGGGGTGGAAGTTTTTTTGATCTTTTTTCTAACTCTGTAACCGGTGGCCCGATTTTCTTGAAATTTACAGGGAATACTAAACATATAAAAATATTGAACACGTGTTTCAGAATTTTTCAAAATATTCCTGAAAATAGGGTGAAATGGGTTATTCAAGTTTGAGATTCGTAGTTTGGCTCCGTATTGAAATGTCTATAACTTTTTAATATAGCATACTAATGACTTGAAACTTTCAGTATATATTGAAAAAACTATAAATCAAACTACGTGTTTCAGGATTTTTCAAAAATGTTACTATATAAGTATAAAAAGGAAGTCGAATTATTGAGGTTATTGTGGTGAAATTTATCAACCATTGACGCTATTGGCTTGAATTTTACAAAGAAAACTAAACATACAAAAATATTGAACACGTATTTCAGGATTTTTTAAAATATTCCTGAAAATAGGGTGAAATGGGTTATTCAAGTTTAAGATTTGTAGTTTGGCTCCGTATTGAAATGTCTATAACTTTTTAATATAGCATACTAATGACTTGAAAATTTCAGTATGTACTGAAAAAAGTATAAATTGAAACACGTGTTTCAGGATTTTTCCAAAATGTGACTGTATAAGTATGAAAAAGAAATCGAATTATTGAGGTTATTGTGGTGAAATTTATCAACCATTGACGCTATTGGCTTGAAATTTACAGAGTAAACTAAACAAACAAAAATATTGAATACGTATTTTAGGATTTTCAAAATATTCCTGAAAATGGGATGAAATCGGTTATTCAAGTTTGAGATTCGTAGTTTGGCTCCGTATTTAACTGTCTATAACTTTTTAATATAGCATATTAATGACTTGAAACTTTCAGTATGTATTGAAAAAACTATAAATCAAACCACGTGTTTCAGGATTTTTCAAAAATGTTACTATATAAGTATAAAAAGGAAGTCGAATTATTGAGGTTATTGTGGTGAAATTTATCAAACATTGACTCTATTGGCTTGAAATTTACAGAGAAAACTAAACAAACAAAAATATTGAATACGTATTTTAGGATTTTTCAAAATAATCCTGAAAATGGGATAAAAACGGTTATTCAAGTTTGAGATTCGTAGTTCGGCTCCGTATTTAAATATATATAACTTTTTAATATAGCATACTAATGACTTGAAAATTTCAGTATGTACTGAAAAAACTATAAATTAAAACACATGTTTCAGGATTTTTCCAAAATGTTACTGTAAAAGTATTAAAAAGAAATTGAATTATTGAGGTTATTGTGGTGAAATTTATCAACCATTGACGCTATTGGCTTGAAATTTACAGAGAAAACTAAAGAAACAAAAAAATTGAATACGTATTTTAGTATTTTCAAAATAATCCTGAAAATGGGATAAAAACGGTTATTCAAGTTTGAGATTCGTAGTTTGGCTCCGTATTGAAATGTCTAAATCTTTTTAATGTAGCGTATTAATGAATTTTTGTATGTCCTGAAAAAAACATTAAATTCAATATGTATATCAGGATTTTCCAAAATATTCCTTAAAATGGGTTGACACGGGTTATTAAAGTTTGAGTGATTGGTAGTTTGGCTCCGTATTGAAATGATTGTAACTTTTTTATGAAGGATAACGACATAAAATTTCAAATATATACTGGAAAAACAATAAATAAAAATAGGTGTTTCAGAGTTTTTCATAAAAGTTACTATATAGTATATAAAAGGATGTCGATTTCTTAAGAGTTTTTAGAAGTTTTCCCAATTTACTTGAAACTTACAAACAATACCAAACAAACAAAAATATAGAATACTTATTCAGGATTTTTCAAAATATTCCTGAAAATGGGGTGAAACGGGTTATTCAAGTTTGAGATTTGTAGTTTGGCTCCGTATTGATATGTCTTTAACATTTTTTATATGGCGTATTAACTTGAAGCTCCCAGTGTGTACTGAAAAAACAATAAATAATAACATGTGTTTCAGAGTTTTTCATAAAAGTTACTTTATATGTATAAAAAATAAGTAGATATATTTATGTTTTTTTTTTTGCAATTTTGTACATAGCTGGAAAATTACATTTCAAAAATAAGCAAACAAAAATATTTAATACATTTTTCAAAATATTCCTGAAAATGGGGTGAAACGGGTTATTCAAGTTTGAGTGATTCGTAGTTTGGCTCCGTATGACTTTTAATTAAGGATGGTAAACAACTTAACATTTCAAAAATATACTGAAACAACAATAAATAAAAACACGTGTTTCAGAGTTTTTAATGACTTTCTTAACTTATGTGACTTTTTATCCTTGGTCCCTCAAAACCTCAAAACTTGCTGACAATACTTAAAATATCAATTTATAGAACATGTCGTATTTAATGATTTTTCAACACAAAATAGTTTTTGAAGTTATTCAGGTTTATTGTTAGTTTTAACCAATATTTACTTGAAACGTAGAAAGAAAACTAAAATCCTTGGTACCTAAACACATGTTTCTGTAATTTTTTTATGTGTATTGATATTGATGTATATGGCTTTATGACAGCGTAGGATTCAAAAATGCAACAAGTTCACCGTAGAAAATAAAATAGTTTGGTGCGTATCGGCTGTAACTTAAAAATTTTGTTTTATTAACCTTAAATGATCGGTAGGTATACAGGGTGGTTTCTGAGACGGAAATGGATGACCAAATCCGAAACCATGAGTTAAAAATACGTCTTGATTCATGACTTCGATTTATGAGAAAACCATACCTGCCAGATTTTTTTATTTTGTTGGATGATCACTAAAAAATACACCCTACATTTTTATAGCAACAGATTTGGTTGCTAATAAGAAGTATCATTCTTTGAAAAGAAATGCACAATTGATAATCAAAAAAAAGGTCATTATTTAAAATTTTGTTCGAATACTCACTCTACTTAGATCCAGGTAATTTATTATGGTACAGAGTAATTTTGACAATCTTTTTAAACAACTGGTGTGCTTGCCACTAGCCAGCCTTTAATTCAATGGTGGTTTTTCCTCCATAAAATTTCGTTTTAATTTTTTTTTATTCGTAATATTTTTTTTTAACTTTGTCCGTGACTCCTTTCGCGACTGTTAGTCGCATGGTTTCTGATTTTGATATCCAGTCCCATCTTAGAAAGCCAATCTGTAGACATATTTAAATAAAATAGGATTAGGTAATTAACAAATAAAATGGGCTAAAGTAGAATGTTTGTAGTCCACCGTGTCATTAGATTCACTATAAAAAATACAGTAAACGGTTATTTTTTTTTTAAGAAAACGCATGGGCTTATACATGATATTAAAAGCTGGTTTCAATTTCCGACTCTTAAAATAGGGTATTAGCTGATTTCGTCAAGATTTTTTTACTCTAAAGTCCACGCAAATGAAATTGCGAGCGGGTCAGCTAGTATTTTATAAGAGCGACTGGTAGTTTAAAGGATTCGCTTTGTCGACACCCATTCCCATATTTCTGTTCCATGAATGCAGTGCAATACCTGCAATACTGAGTGAGACAACATTGATTCAGACAGACGCAATTACTCTAGAACTCTTCGGAGTGAGGAATGACGTCCTACTCGCACCCGTACATCCGCAACAGCGGAAAATTTGCAACTATATACCTCTATAAAGACTGAGGATATATCAAAATCGCTTTTTGTCCCCATGATTAAAATAAAATAAGAAAATTGAGAAACAATAATTGAAAGCAGACCCCAGGCAATTAGTTTGTTCCGTGTAGCGCTAACCGCGAACTGTAGAACTAACTAGCGCCACCTGACGGGAAACCTAGGAACATACCATACAGGAGAGCTGCCATCGACGATGGTGCTAGGCTCGTATGTTCCGACGAAAAATATAACACACACACCCTTCAGGCCGAGTTGCTGATAGGCTCTACGAGTGCGCCACGTGTCGTCGCTAGATGGCAGTCTTCAGTAGACAGAAATCCACGAAAATAAGAGGTATCAGCCCGCCCCGGCTTCGCATGGGTATTTAACTGAATTTTATAAGTTTTTCCTGATCTCTAACTTTTTTTTATCATTCCAATGACGAAAGAATTTTTATTATAGTGCATAAGTCCTCGTCCAATAGGCCTGTCCAGACCCAAGTGGTATTCGCGACCCCTAACGGTAACGAAATACTAATAAGGTTCCATATAAACAATCTTGTTACATTGTTTGTAAATTACAGGCAAATGTTTTTCAGTCTGGCAGACAGTAGAATCTATACTCTCATAGTTTTTACGTGAAAGAGTAACAAACATTCATCTCATCTTTCATCTCTACATCTATCCCTACTTTCAAACTTTTGCAGTTATAACATTAGTAGGATTAAAGACAGAAGTATTTTATTGGTAAAGTACAATTACTTAAAACTATCTAAAAAAAAATCTCTAAAACGGTATGTAAGATACACTTTTGGCATTTACTGTACTAAGTGCAAAAGTGCAAATAATAATAATAATACAATTAATAGAATCGGGGGCGTCAACCACAGGTGCGTCGACCACTGGGGGCCTAAGCCACGAACCCAATACATCTTGCTTCATGAAGTGAACGAGGAGAGTAAAAATCTTGATGCATTCTGCCAAGTTATGATCACCTGGTGCCTGTAGCCAGTTCCGATCAATACCGACGACGGACGTGTGAATTACTAAGATTTCACTTTACTCATGACGCTGCATCTTCTATATAATAGAAAAGATTAGAATAGACCATATCAGTAATATTGGTCTAATTTGTTACATTTACTTAGGTACTGTAGTGCTCTATACAAAGTTGCGAAAGAGGTATTATACATTATATTTACTCGGTTCCCGAAATCTAGAAAAACTATTGTGTATTTATTTATATTAGCCAAGTTTCAGACAATTTTATTTTGTAGTGAAAGAAGAATATTTAGACCAAATTTAGACAGTATACGTATATAAAAACTGTTGTTTGTAGTCTCAAAAGGTCGAGAATAAGTTCTTAGAATACATTAGGCACATTTATAATTGAACTCATTAGTTGAATTATTGAATTTGCCTATTCTACCCCCGACATGAGTCTACCGGGTGCAAGAATGGCGGCATTGCAACATTGACATGCTGTTGCGTGTGTGCATTTACTTGTATCGCTTTCCCGCTCAGTCACCCGGGTATTGTGATGCAATCGTGAAACAGAAGGCTGTTGGAGTGGGAGGTGTTGACAACGCACCATCCCGCACAAGCGCCTCCCTGCCACCCTTAAATCTAAAACTATATAACCACTTCCTCGACGCTGTGAAGCCCTGGTAGATTGAAAACGTAAATACCGCCTTAAGATGAAATTTCGATCCTCTAAAAGATTTCAACGCCAAGATATCCTTGCTTTTTTACACAGCTTTAGTTTTTTGATCATTTTTCTTTCAAAATAATCCAAAAAGTATGAAGACAGCAAACATTTCAAAAACTGTGTAATAAATAGGTTGATATAATTATAGTGTTTTATTTAAGACGTCACTTGATCTTGTGTTTATTTTATTTAATAATTCGTGTTTTTCTTGTATTTTTTAAAATTTCCAAAACTAGCACGTCGTCGCACTTATATTTAAATAAGAAAGATAAAGAAGAGCCTAATCTACCATATTAAAATTTCGGTGCTCGTTATTATTTCCTTAGTCACTCTTGTTTACATAAAAAATCATTAATTTCACACTTTCTGCATGCAATTCACTTCAATTTCACACTTCACATTTGTCTGGATAGTATTTTGTTTCGGTAAAATTTTTGGGAAAGACTTGGTAGGAAACGTCTCTGTTACTATACCAACCCACGGTACGCCGCCACTGCAATCATAGATCACTTTGCTTGCCCACCTACCGCGATAAGTGAAATTTGGAACCTATTCTTTATACCTATTTTTTTTGACTTAGATGAAGTTGTGGTACACGTGCAAGTGCACTTTGTTTCTTTCAAAGATTTATAAAAGTGCATAAAATGTATCTTCAAAAAATAATCTATGACATTTTATGTATTCACTCAAAGAGTTTGCATACTACTTTTGAGAGCTTTGTTTGCTAAGATAATTTTGAACTCCCCGATTGCTCATATAAATATGAAATAATGAGTAGTAAGTTATAATGAACATCTTGAGCGCTGCAACAAAATGATGATTGAGCTGCGTGCGTATACATTGCTTTTGTTTTTCGGTACATTTTGACTACTTTAGACGGTCATATCAATTTGAGATTTTTGACCCTGATTAGACCCCGCTGTCTCATTAGACCATCGTTTTTTGACACGTCTTTTTAGCTTATTGGGGCATTGAGCCAAATCATACGACATTTCATTTGTTACAATCGGGTTAGTAGTTTAAGCCATCTGTGGGAACGATAAACTGAATATAGCGTTGTCGAAAATAAATAAAATAAAAATAAATAAATAATTCCGTACAATTCACACAGCATCATCTAGCCCCGAACCAAGCTTGTGTTATGTTGTCGAAAATTATTCGAATATCTCCATTCAGAGAAAACTTTTTTTTAATAATAAAATACCAGGAATACATGACTGTGTAGAGGTTGTTTTATCAACTATTATGTCAAATAAACTGTACCTTATTAGGAACAATGTCTATTTTAGCGAAGCACTGTGGTTTCATGCAATGGGTGCAGAATGTGTTTGTGAGCGCATGTCCTGTCTCTGTCTATCAAGTTAATATATCAGTTGCATAGCTGAAACACTAAATCTACAAAATAAGTACAAGTTATTAATTAATAAGTACAACATACACCCATATTTACATATTCTGCTAACTTATGGCATTGCTATTTCTTAGTCTATTATCTTTCATTGACAAAAGTCATAACACTGTTTCGAACTGTTTTAAGTTCGTAGGCCATTATGAATAAGGGGGTCAGTATTGTTGTTCTGAGATAAGTAGGTACTAGCTTCGAGTACCTATCAGTACTAGTGCTAGATACCTGTAGCACCTGCAGTTACTATAGATAGACTGTTGTATAGTACTACGTATCTTTTGTACTCGAAAAAGAAGAGAAGAGCGCCGTTACAACTAAAACCGGAACTTTTTCTTGACCATTATTTTGGAAGATTGCGTCTTGAGACTACATGGGCTATGCAAACGTACTCTTTTGTTCGCCAAACGTTGTTATGTCAAAGTTTTTGTTATCCTCTGTCGAAGCCAGTCCCAAGACAAGGTCAAAAGATCTTTCAATATATCAGTAATATCTGATAGTACACATCCTGTAGCCTAGTTGTACAGCTAGCCTGTAAAATGCAAGTATACTGTTCCATAAGCCACAGTTGCGAGCTCGGCCCCCGGGCAAGGATTTTAGACTCCCAGAACATCAGAAGTAGCTAGGAGTCTAACCTACAGCCCTGCAGCTCACCTATACCTAGGTATAGAGCAGCTTTATGTCAGGATGCTCTCACATGTTTATTGATTAACTGTTACGCCAGCACCGTTGTCATATCTGCTCGCAGAAAAATCACTAATTAATCAGCTGGTTTACAAGATGCCAGCAAAGTATTGTATTTGAAAACAGTTTATAAAATTTTTGTTTGTTGTACTTTTTGATAAGTTTTGAAACATCATTTCTAGAATCATCTGGGCCCAAAACACAATGCGACGACTCAAGTGCTGTTCGAGATTTTGTACAGTGTAGTCCTGTTATAATAATCATGAAAAATCATATGAAGTGCACCCGTATCAATCGCTCATATCAATTTGACACTGACTGTACGAGGGCAATCACGTATACTGTACCGCATGTGCAACGCACACATGTAAAACAGTGCAATGTTTGCGAGTATTTGTATCTCACTCAGTCGTCCAGGTTATGAGGTGCTTTCATGAAACAGAAACAGGTAACAGGGTTGGAGGTGTTGGCAAAGTATCATCCCACCTCATCTCTAGACTCCTAGCCAGCTCCTAGCCAATCTATATCTATCTGACTAATGCCTTGACGCTATGAAGCCCTGGTAGTTGAAACTAAAAGTAGCTCCGCATTACCCTTTCTGCAAAAGACTTCAACGCGCACCTGTACACCCAACCAATGTTTTTTATATCTAAAACGAGCCCTAAAAAAATCCCATATAGATCAATTGTTGTCGATTATACTTACTCGTAACTTAGTAGAATTTACAATTATACAGGGTGGAATTTTGTAATGCCACCTGGAGGGAAAGTACTCTTAATACTGTAGTTAGAAAATTGTACTCAAAGAAAACATTCCTTTAATATTGAAAAGAAAGAAAACTGCATTCAAAGATTTTCGAAAATTCGCTTGCCACACCCGGGAATCGAACCGACTAAAATCTGTAAAAATTACACCCTGTACTTTAATTGCATAGATCGTTAGGGTCAATAATAAGGATGAAATCTCTCTAACAAACTTAATAAATTAAATGAAAGGAAAACCATGAAATCTTAAATTATAAATTGAATGGGTCAAGTTAAGCACTTTAACTTAAAGGTCCATCTGTTTACTTGTGTCAGTAATTAATAATTATCATTGACGTCATTTATCCATAAAAAATGACGAATTAATATTTAGATAAGACGATTGAAATTTGCACGTGTTTGTACCTAATGCAGACTCCTTTTTTAGATGCAACATACTCGTAACTGTGTGTATGAGGTAGTTTAAATATGGAATGTTACACTTGAAAATAGATTGTCATTTGTTATTCACATTTGATTGTTTTTACAAATTATTTCATACTAGCGGCCCGCCCCGGCTTCGCACGGGTATTAAAAAAAAATTCTGAAATTATACACACTAAAACGATGGGTTTTACAGTTTTCATACGGATCTTTACTTTTTTAACAGCATTGGGATTTTTGACATTGACTCGACATTCCAAAACTGACACTGGCCGTAGAGAAAAAGCAAGCACCGTGCGCTATACAACCTCTTTTTCTATTCTGACGCGCCATAATAGAAAAAGAGGTTGAATATACAGCCCACGGTTCAATTATTGAATTTTTCATGCGGATCCCTAACTTTTTTGAAAATATTATATAGCCTATGTTCATCACGGAAAATTAAGGATTATAATGGAGAAAGAATTTTTTAACTCGGTTCAGTAGTTTCGGAGCCTATTCAATTCAAACAAACAAACAAACAAATATACAAACAAACAAACAATCAAATCTTTCCTCTTTATAATATTAGTATAGATTTGTCTCACGGTAAAAATGGCTTATCAAGAACAATTTGATTTAGTTGAAGCTTATTTTTTAAATAACAAAGATGTGAATCTAGCTCTGCGGTGGTACGAACAGAAATATCGAGACCGACAGGCACCAACTCGGTTCGTATTGAAAAGGATGGTAGAAAATTTAAAGAATACTGGTAGTTTCAAAAAGCGAAGGCAAACACTTCAGGAGAACAATTTCGATTTTGATCTTAGTGTTTTATCATACTTTGAATCATTTCCGAAGGCTTCAAGCAGAGATGCTGCCGAAGTAATTGGAATAACCCACACTCGCGTACTTAAAGTGCTGAAAAAGTATAAGTATAAATGCTATCGTGATGGTCGGTTGGTCCAAAAATTGCATCCTGGGGATTGTGAGAGACCATTACAATTTTGTCAATACATGCTGAGAGAAATTGACCGTAACCCTAATTATTTGAGTAACATTGTATAGTCTGACGAAACCAACTTCAGCAATAACGGCATGTACAATCGCCGCAATAACCACTATTGGTCTCGAGTGAATCCTGTTCGTGTCCATGACAGTCAAGTAAGGTTTTCTTTCAACGTTTGGTGCGGAATTATGGTTGTGTTAGTCCACGTGTACGAAGGTCATTTAAACACTGTCAAGTATCTTGAAATACTGGATCTCTTAAGAAATGAGTTAAATGGTTTCCCCGAGGCAGAGCGAAACCAAATAATTCTACAGCAAGATGGTGCTCCAGCCCATAACAGCAGAATCACTACTGCCTACATTAATAACCATTTTAATACCTGGATTGGTACCAACGGCACAATCAGATGGCCTGCGAGATCACCAGATCTCACCCCTTTAGATTTTTTTTTGTGGGGATATGTAAAATATCTAATTTACATGAAATCTTATGCGAATGTAAACGAGTTGAGAGTTGAAGTTCAGAATACGATTTATAATATTCACCACAACACGTTATCAAAAGTTACTAGAAATGAATTCGTTAGAAGAATAAATTTGTGTATCCAAGAAAATGGAGCCCATTTCGAGCAACTAATTAGTTAGTTGACTTTTTATTGTAAATAATTAAAATAATTTAAGATTTCATGGTTTTCCTTTCATTTAATTTATTAAGTTTGTTAGAAAGATTTCATCCTTATTATTGACCCTAACGATCTATGCAATAAAAGTACCTACAGGGTGTAATTTTTACAGATTTTAGTCGGTTCGATTCCCGGGTGTGGCAAGCGAATTTTCGAAAATCTTTGAATGCAGTTTTCTTTCTTTTCAAAATTAAAGGAATGTTTTCTTTGAGTACAATTTTCTAACTACAGTATTAAGAGTACTTTCCCTCCAGGTGGCATTACAAAATTCCACCCTGTATACCTAGCATGTTATCTAATTTTCGTAACCGCAGTCCATCGACAGCAAGTCCCGTAATCGTTATTATTTATTATTTTTGCTGTTATAACAAGTTGTTATACAAAATATATATCGAGTAGGTTGAGGTACTCGATATGTACAATATAATGTATATTTATGTATATTATAGCAGCATTTACAATAAAATTTTAATTTCCCCATAATTTTAAGTTTGATGTGTTTTGTACTAAAATCCTCTTTATATATATAGAGGATTTTAGTTGTTTGTTTGTTGTGGCTCCGAAACTATAGGACCGATATGAAAAAACTTTCAACATCAGAATCCTGCATTATCCTTGATGAACAATATTTTCAAAAAAGTTACTGATGATAAAAGAAAGAAGAAACATGATGTTCATAATAATATGATGTTTCAAGCTTAGGGCCGAGATCGACCTCAATAATGAGACTTTATAAACTCTTTAGTTTGTTGAGTAACATTTTACGTTTTACAAGACAAGGCAATGTAAGGTCTACGCCGTAGGCTCCTGCTAGCAAACTTCGTAGCGCTCTACGACAGCTCTACGTGTCGTAGCACTTGCACCATGCCTACATATTTTTTGTTACTTGTGAAGATGATTTGAGCTATAATGTATCCAATAATAGGTCGAATTTAGCAAGGCAGATACCGCATTGGTGCCGCAGTCCACTGTAGAATAACTCGCTGCGCTCGTGACTCTACTCAAGACTAAATCGCTAGCACGGCATTCCTATAGATACCTCGCTAGGCATGGTGATTGAAATGTCAACGTGAGAAGGTTTGGACAATGACAATGTTGGTCCTGAGAGAAAGTTTGAAATATTAAAGGATCAGCACAAAGTTTCTCATAGGAGACAATGATCCAATGTGTCTAATACATAGTAGACAAACAATTGAAGTAAAGAGAATATCAATAAAACAATGTTATTGACTTAAGAACCCCGCGACCTTCGCTCGCAACTTCAACTCGAGGCGCGTGCAAAAATCGCCCCGAATATCGCTATCTCTGTTTAGCTGGCGCGCGCGGGACGACGACGACGCGATAGCAATATTAGCCGTTTAAAATTTGGTATGAATTTGGTTGTGTTCCGTAATACCAAAAATGATGAATTAAAACTTTTTGTATTCTTCACATAGTATAGTTATTCTGTAACTAGACAATATAAGCTATGTTCCTTAACAAACAACACGTAAGATATTGTTGTTTTTAATAAGCAACATATAGGGAGAAAACTTGTCAATTTTGGCATAAAAATATGCAAAACGCGATTGGCTTTCATTTAATTTTAGGTAAGTATTTTGAAAAAAAACTATCTAGGAACCTAGATAAACACTAATCAAATACAAATAATACAATAATAAAGTGGTAATATGCTTGAATTAGAAATAATTTTGGTATTACGTTTGTATGGGCAATTCGTCCTCCGCTGGCCTCTTAATAAGGTCTACGAAATCGATTAACATGGGTAGCATGTTCTGAAAAGTGTCACGTTGTTGATCTTGAAGCTTTGACTAAAACATTGAAGATTAAAGTTCTAATTTTAAGCTTCAATGCTTCAGTGTAATAGATAGCGTTGTCACGTCTAGTCATCGAGTACTTATCCTGCGTCTAGTATATAAAACGGTCATATCTCGGAAACTTTTCATCCCAGACCAACGGTCTGTAAAGATATGTGACAGCTCTCGGTGAGATCTTTATTTCGGACTAGCGGTCCGCCCCGGCTTCGCACGGGTATTAAACAACAATTTCAGAAATTATACACACTAACACGTTGGGTTTCACAGTTTTCGTACGGATCCCTTACTTTTTTTAGCAGCATTGGGGTTTTTGACTTTGACTTGACACTCCATAACTGCTGACACTGGCCGTAAAGAAAAAGCAAGCAGCGGAGCCATCATAGAAAAAGAGGTTGAATATATAGCGCACGGTTTTATTATTGAATTTTTCATGCGGATCCCTTACTTTTTTAATAATATATAATAGCCTTTGTTCAAAACGGAAAATTTAGGATTCTAATTTCAAAAATTCTAATAAAAATATAGCGGTAAGTTAAAGTTTCATCATTGTTTCCGTATGAAAGTCCACTACGAAAGCTGTGCGACTGCATAGCATACCCTCTTTATACTACAGGCTATTCAGATGCACCAAATGAAATAGCAAGAGTTTGATAGTTCATCCTGTCTCTCAAGTCCTAGATTTACGATGTTTCACGTTAGTCCTAGCTACTCATGATATCCTGGTTATTTTGGTGCTGTGCCAAGAATTCTCCAGGAACCCTAGCTTGTTCTAGAACGTAGTGGTTTTATTCTCTTTGCCTCTGACGGCCATCTTCTGTTTTAGGGTGCCGTACCCAAAAGGTGAAAACGTCCCGTTTTTATTTAATACTAAGCCCCAGCTGTCAGTTCTCGGTCTGCATTTCATGAATCGTAAAAGACAGACAATTGAAGATTTTCACTGTATATGTCTTCCGCTATAAAATACATTATATTTTTATATTTTCATTTTATAGCGGAGATACATAAATTATAATGTCCTTTAACAAAGGTACCCATACAAACAACACTTGAAATTGTAACATATTGTTGTGTATCACAAAACAAGACTTAAATGTTATTAAATAAGGGAGCAATCCATCCTCCCACGGTGACATTGAGAACCAATCACTCAATATCGGAATCAAGTGATTAAGTCACGCTAATTGAGACCTACATTATCATAGTGAACCGTGAAACCGAGCATGCGCATTTTGCCGTTGTCCCCTACGGTTCCTTAGCCGTGCTCCTACTCTTTTATGAGCGCCTGGTAGTCTGCGGACTGAATTTTCCGCAGTATCCGCACGCAACCTGCGGTTAAATTATTAATAATTAAATTGCCCTGGTAGTTGGTATTTGGTATTTATGGGATAAATCTTTCAACAAAATTTCTACATTTTGTGTGTCGTCACTCTTAGAACTACGTTTACCATGAGTTTATCCTTAATCAAATTGCGTTGTGGTGTTTGATGGCAATGCAATTACCTTTTTTTCATATACTAGAGGCCAGGATTTGTGGTTGTAGATGATAATAATCGTCACAAAAGTAATGGTTACAAAAGTATGGAAAAAATATTCCGATTTCAGAATTGTCACAAAAATAAAATAAATGTCAAACTGTAAAACTCCAGCATCAGTTGGTCCGATTGAAGATTATGATAAGTATAGGAAATAGGATCGATAGGCATAAAAAATGCCCATTTTAAAAATCATTAAAAACTATGCAGTACCTAATAGTCTCCTAAAACCAAACGGTACTTTTACCTTACCGCCCCGACCAAAATGGACCCTGTTATACTTACTTCGTTTGTTTGCAAAATTGCTCCGAAAGTACTGGACCAATTTGAAAAATTCTTTAACCATTTGAATCCTTTATTTTATTACCTGATGAACTTAGGCTATAGAATATTTCCAAAAAAATATGGAGCCGCATGAACAATTAAATTTTTGTTAAATACCCGTGCGAAGCCGGGGCGGAGCGCTAGTTGTTTATAAATAAATTGATTATTTATGTAACGATTATTTATGTTAACAAAACACCTCTTACAAACTCTTCGGCTGACAAACAAATACAATCAGAAAAAATATGCGAAGCATGTTTTGCTGCTGACATGGTGGCCTCGGGTACATCCAACGGAGCCGTAGGTAAATTGGTTGTGCTTGTACCAGGCTGTCATAACATTGGAGCTGTGCCTACTCGTAATTTCAATGTGATCCCTTCGATGATGCCATGTACCTATAATACTTGTGTCGATTAAACCAGTGAGAAACTCCTATCCCCAACCCATCATGCTATTTCATCTAGCCTTTGCGAAAAAATGAGATGGAGCTATTAGGGTCACAACCCATGGATAAACCAGTAACGTCGTATAAGCCATGCTCGTCAGATAACACTTGTTCTGGTATGCCTACAGCTGAAATTGGATTCAATTCGGCAACAAACCTTTGCAAATGTTCAGGCTTTATAAGTTCTCTTTCCCAGTTATGAGAGCCTGGTATCAAATTCGAGCGAGCGCAAGATTTTCAGGCGGGGGTTCGACGAATTTGGCGATGAATCGTGGCTTTTGTTTGGAACCCAGTTCAGTATGGAACCCGCAGTACCTAATGTACATACAAAGCATAGAGAGCATTCAAAGTAAATTTATAAAACACCTCAACTATCGATGTTATCGTGGTTACGGAAGAACTGTTGACTATAGGGAATCGTGTCAATATCATAACATTATTAGCCTTGTAAAATCGACGTAAACTATGTAGCAGACATGTCCTTTCTCCATGGCCTATGCAACGGCTACATAGATTGTCCGGAGCTAATCTTGAAAATGTTATGTTTAAATGTACCAAGAAAACGCACAAGGCACACAAAAACGAAACTCTTTGCTGTGTCTAAATCTACCTCTAACTATGCACACCACTCTTTTGTTAAGCCACTACAGACAAACTACAATAAAGTTTATAATAATACAGATATTTTTAATACTACAAAATCGGGGTTTAAGCGCGAGGTTCTTCAGGTTTTAACTGAACTGGATTAGTGTAGATAACGTAATTTATTTTATACCTAAGGTCACTATGTATATATACCTACCTAACCTCACTATGTATATATTATAAACTTAATTTTAATTCTTATGTAAAATTTATAGATTTAGTGATTGTAAAAAGTGATAGACTCACAAAATGTAAATCCTTTATTGGCTGTAGGTAATATTAGTATAAGTTTAGTCAAGTTGTATTTCTAAGAGCTGTGGATTTTGTAAATAAAAAAAAAAAAAAAAAAACCCAGGTTAGGCGGACTAAACGAAGATAGTTCAGCGAAGAATTTGTGCCGAACATATAATTTTTATGTGGGTGTAACTCGTCGGTCGCCAATGTTGGACTGGAGAGCGGACTGCGGTACTTGCAAAATGAAAGCCGGCGGCATAACTTTGTTTACTTGAAAAACTGCGAAGTTCGGCGTAGTTGCAACCACAACACATGTAAACCATCTGTTCATTAGCTAAGAACAAAAGTTATGGGTCTGTATTTGTATGAAAATGAAGAGGAAAATGTTATCATTGCTTACGACAGAAAACAAAACAGTTGAAGCGTTCATTCCATGTCCAAAATCTCAAAATAGTACGACATCCTGTTCGAAGGCTGTTTAACGTACTTCGCCAAGTACATGTAAAGTTGTAATAGTTATTCTGTGACAGTGTGGACAAGAAGGCGACCACCTGCAATCTTATGTTTCGCTGGTAGGTGCGTACAAATTTAGGGTTACCACATTTTTATGAAATTGGTAAACTTTAAGGTCAAACTAATTATTATAACGCGAAAGTATAGATACATAGAGCAACGCGGTCCTCGCGGTCCTCCGGCGGCGGCGGTCCGCCGGCCGGGGGCCCGCGTTGCTCTATGTATAGATAAGTTAAGAGCGATGTAAATTCTTCGAGCCAAAACTACAAATAGATAAAATAAAGTTCAATGTTTGGTTTGCCTATCTGAATCTAAATGTAATGTGACTTGAGATACATGTGAATATTTATAATATGTCTTTTAGATTATTGCAGCAAATAATGTACTGAATATTTCCCGTGATTATTATTATAGTTTAGCAATTTTTATTACTTTATTAATTGTTATTAAAAATAAGGATTCAAAACACAAAACAGACACTAAGCGATCCCATGAGGGTTTTGAAACCGATGTCAAAACCCTAAAAAAAAAACGAAATCTCACTTTAAAACGGGCTTGGCATCAAAGCTACCAGGGTCTCATAACTAGCTGGGATTCAATTAAAGTCAGGATCCAGAACGATTTCCAAACTATTATCCCTATAGGTGCTCTTTTTATAATAATTTACTAATCAGATTTATTGTTTAATTACTGCTGTAGTAAAATAGCAATGCATGCTTATTTATTTTATAATTAATTACTCTTATATTCATTTCTAATAGGTATTTTCTTACATAGAACTGCTCTTTGAACATGCCGTTTACACATATTTAGGGTTTAAGTTCATTACACAATTAAAATGAACTTAATTTCTACCACAGTTTGTACATGTAAGTTTCACGTTGCAAAAATGAGAATGGATGTTCGACTTCCATCTAGCTTATACTCTCCTGGTAGTTTTACATTAAAAAATACATTAAAAAATCACATTCACGAGTCATCTTAAATTCTCGTTTTTTATGCTCGAGCGATTGATTCCGTGACTGTATAGACTCAAATTGGTGATGCCACGGGCGTCATTGAATCAATTTTTTTTAATGTATTTTGCAGTATTTATTTATTTACCTTCTGAACAGTTTTTTAGTGATTTCTTTCGTAATAACATACACATTTAGGATACAATAGTAATAATGTTCATAATTAAAAATGAGATAATGAGATTTGGATTTTGACGAAAGATACTTACATAGGAAAGCCTGGTAAACTGCATTACTCATTACTCCGGTACTACTAGCCTAAACAACCAGGCTCTCTTAAATAGACAGGAGGTCAACGAAAGTAGGTAATCGATAAGTTTAGGTACAATCCGGCCAGTTGGTGCCAAAATATATTTATCAGATTCGTCCAGATTTGCTATGATATAAAACCTCATTAATATTTATTTTGTTTTCATCCTGATACCAGGGTATTTGATCCTACTAGACGACTAGCAGTCCGCTCCGGCTTTGCACGGATATTTAACATAATTAAAAAAAAAAAAATTATACACAGCCGTTGGGTGGCATTATCGTAGTTTTCATATGGATACCATTTTTTTTTACTTTTATAGCCTATGTTCATCACCCTTGTAATGGCAATGGCAATGCTGATTGCGCAGCCTGCACTTACTTCATCTTCATTGTTTCATTCTGACCCAAACCACATTGGAAAAAAAAAGGTTACAAATCAAACTACTAGGGCCTCAAAAGTACCTAGGAGTCCGCATAAAAGCTATAAATGCTTTCACTTTCCATTAAAATAGTTTGGATATACTGTGTCTCTACCGCAAATGCAATGTAATTTTAATAAGACTTATTAGATTGCATTCTATTCACTACCAATTTCAACTTTATATCTTGTATCATAAAGCTCAATTAATACGCCCATACTTTGTGACGTCACTGAAACAAAATGGCGAGACTAAAACAGATGTAATAAGTATTTTGTATAGCGTCAACGCAACAAGTGGTATTGATCAGGGTACTTTTGGAGCTACCAGGAGATCATGAGATCGCTGGAAGTGGTGGTTTGTTTTTATATAACGGTATCTCCAACAGAATATGAATAATGTATGAATAACCTTATCCACCGTGGACAGCGTGGGGATTATGGGCAATAACCCCCACATAATGATGCCATCTATGGCGCTCATTAGGGGAGGCCTCTGTCCAGCAGTGGACTATTATAGGCTGGTGATGATGATGATGATGATGAACCTTATCCACCATCGAACTGATTAATCAAAGACATCAATTGAGACCTCAAACTACAATTATTAAAACGCATTTTGTAAAATAACAAATAACAACTTATAAGTTATATACGAGGAAAACAAAAAAAAAGAGATAACATAAACACTAACTTTTAATAGAAACAAAAAAAAGGCACAAAATATTTTCAAATAAGAGAGCTTAGTGTAACAACAGCTAAAAGGTCTCAGCATAGTAATAGTTTTATTCTATTTAGTTTAGGAAGAGATACAAAGTTGCCCTTGGTGGCCACCAAAATCTATTTTCGTATCTCTTCCTAAACTAAATAGAATAAAACTATTACAGAGGCATTAAAAAAAAGCTTATGATAGGTATCACAAACTGGACGATGGATTTTTGAAAATTTCTTTGTTAAACAGAATAATAACATAAAGTAGGTGGTGGCGCTAGTTTAGGTGCTGTATGCGCCTTAACATGCTTCTTATTTACCGTGAGCTTTTGTGAGCAGAAATAACAGAAGTGACTGAAACCTTGCAACTTGAGTAGCGTCGTGTGCGAGGTACAGTTTCTAACTAATTTGTAATTACAACTACTGATTAGTTCCGTCATTTTTAAGTGGGCCTTAGATAATAATTAAAAAATAACATGGATGCCATCACGGAGTCGCCTCCTTCGCTTGGTAACCATAGGCTCAGGATTTGTAACCAAATCACCAGGCTGACATGACTAGCTAGGAGTTATTGTAACCCCTTTCTCTTCGTGATTTATTTTATCCATGATGTATTGCTATCTCCTCTATCTCTCCTACACAGGCTCTACAAAAGCTTAGTGCGATTGAGTCTGTCCGACTTAGATACATAGTACAGACACTACAGCAGCAAATATCTTTGATGATAATATTAATTCTAACTTAAGTATCAAAAAATTATTATTAATTCTTTTTATTAATATTTTTTTATTATTAATTATTAGTAAATATTAATTAAGTACTAAGTCGATACCTCGTATTTTTTATGTATATGCATTACTTATATACATTATTATAGATTTTTATAACCTATATTTGCATCCTTTTAACAAGCCGGTTATGTGGAAGTCACAATCATACATAATTCGTTTCTCCATACCCGTATTATATATGAAAAAAAAAAACAGTTGTTTCCCCATCATTAAATTATGTATTGCTTAAGTAGGCCATACTAATAAACGGTATTGAATAGGTACAACAATACAATTTTTAGTCTTCAATCCTCTACCTACCATGGTGTAACTTTTACGGTACAAAAGAAACAGCTTAGTGTTATGTTCACGCTTGTACCTTTCAGGCAGTTGAGGAACACAACTGTTTAAACAATAAGGGTCAAAATTCCCAAAAGCCGCTTTGACAGAACGCAAAATGACTCGTTGCCCTGCACCTACTTGGCAAGTGATAGCACCTGGTATCTGAACCTTATGGAAAGGGACTGGAAGCTATCACTAAGCACTGAAAGAGTGCTTCATGAAAGCGTAATAATGTTCAGGAAATAAATAAATCTTGCATTTCCTCCAGGCATATCCACATAGATCCCCATAGCATTAACGAGATTACTCGCAGACTCGCATTTATCTGTACCAGCATATCCCATAGACCTCCATACCCTGTTTGTAAATGATTTTTTTTAGACTTACACTATCTTACATTTTTGTAAACCTTACTTAAGCACCTACAATAGTATTGTACCTTCATTAACCTTTGTGAGAGAAAATAAACTTGTTATTTATTTATTATTATTTATCATTCCACTAATCCTAAAAAGACCTAAAGTCTCTGTAAGTAAGGGTTATACAGAGAAGTGCACTTTGCCTACGAATAATTAAGATGACGTTGAGCCATCGTAGAGTAGAACCTCTACGGCTACGGCGTAGATCTCTACTTCTACGGCGTAGCACCTCTACAGCTACGGCGTACCACCATCAATATGCGCACATTACTCAAAAACTAGTAAAATGTTGAAAGTGAAATCCAAACAGTGCACGCATTTTCATGTCGCACCATATAATAATATATAAGTCATCGATGCTTTTACTATTATGCTACGAGGTAAAGACAGACAGTAAATAGACAAGCGCAATCACAATAAAATCACAATGTTGAGCCAAAATGAACATTGTTCCTGTCACACTACAATCGGAATTGACTTGTAAATATTACGTTGTGATTACTAGATGAATTTTTCGACTTCCATCCAGCTTATGCTCTCCTGGTAGTTTTATATTCAAATATACATTAAAATCACTTTCTTCAGATACAAAATCTTTTTTATTATTTTCAAAGTGGCTGTCCTAAATTAATAAATTAATTATTTTATTTATTATTAATTAATTAATTTTATTAATTAATCCTGAATTGACTTGACTTTGATATGGAAATATGTATGTTGTGGTGTGCCACGAACCCCACGACCCCCCAACGACCCCACGACCCCCCGAGACCCTCTCTCCTAGCAGGCGGGGGATCATTGCGGCGAGCGAAGCGCTAACTTCACCTGACACCTATTTATTTATTTAAAAGTTCTGTTTGCAGAGCAAAAGGGGATGTGTTAATAGCACTCAAGTACCAGGATATCGTAATTATAGAGTGATTTCGACACCACGGTTTTTTGCTTGTTATTTAATTATTTATCAATCATACTGTTATTTACTATATAATAATATCATATTAATATATCATTGTGTTTATATTGACCTTCTTTTAACTGGTAGACAGAGAAAGAGCTGTGTTAGGAAAAAACCGCAATCACTACAAAAAATTATAATAAGGTATGAAATACATACATATAAAGTACACTTTATTGGAGGTACATATTACATTGTATTGTATAACATTGTGACACTATTAGACTACAACGTCAAGATTTTGGTGCACAGGATCCTGACGTCAGTGCACTCGCACGGCCCCTGGCGCGCACATTTGCACGGTGTAGATATCAAATCCGAGTTCTGTTTTACGCGGGGGTGTATTAATCTGACTCAAGTACTAGGATACGACAAAAGTTCCAAACCCTCGGCGCGCGAGTACTATATATATATATATATATATATACTTGCACTTGAAGAATCTTGTTTAAAGTGTCAACATTGTTTCTACCGGCTCTCAATTTGATAGTTGACTATTGATTTACTTTTGCCGTGTGGTGCCGGCATAGAATTTCACCACCCCAACTCTTCCCGTGGGTGTCGTAAGAGGCGACTAAGGGAAACACAGCGGGGGGCGGGCAGCTACGCCTTCTGCAGAACAACTACACCGAACTGCGATCCCCAACCCGCATGCCCAGCGTGGGGATTAGGCAATAACCCCCAAATAATGATACCATCTATGGCCCTCATTAGGGCAGGCCTATGTCCAGCAGTGGACTATTATAGGCTGGTGATGATGGTGATGATATTGATTTATGGTCAGTATTTTTTACCGAGGTTTTGCCATTTCATCATGAAATAGAGTGAAGAGAAAAACGCTTGCAATTTGTTCAAATTTTCTTGATCCATATTTTCTAAAATGGCTTGAGCGTACGTGTTTTTACCGTGAGATTACTTTCTCAAATGGCTTGAGTGATCTTATGATTTTACACCTTTAGAATACTTTCTTTAGGGTTATGTGAAATATCTACTGTATGCCGATAAAACAGAAATGTTGAATTATTTAGATTCAATATTTGTCGCGTTATTATTGTTGATATGCAGCCCCAGATGCTAAACAAAGTTTTCAAAAATTGGAGTTCACTATAGCGCTTCATTCGGACATTTCCTTGCGTGTAGCATTTTAAATTATATTAACTTATGTCAATATCATAGAATTACACGTAACTTTCACATGTTTTAAATAAGTTGTCTATAAATGAACATTAATTATTATACAAATATGAATAAAGTACTAGTTATTATTGACTGTAGGTTCAAATACATTTAGCACTTATATTATGTACATACTACGTTTGAAAATAGGCTTTTAGCGTTATTTCTAATATGATCTCCATGCTATTATACATACAGCTGTTATCTCATTGTATAATTTCAGAATTACTCAGTATTGACTTTGTATTTGCATCTCATTCAGACTCTCAGGTATTTCAAGGCAATCGTGAAACAGAAATAGGGTGGAGGGTTGGATGCCACACTCACGCTCCAGTTTATTTATCCACCCTTTCGATACCATGCGGCCCTGGTAGAAAATGCCGCCAATTTATGAAATTCACATGCTGTTTTCGGAATTTTGGTCCCAAAAAGCGATGCGTAAATTCATTCAAGCTTTTCCAATAAAATCACCATCGAGCGAAATCGCGGCGCATTCGTAAAATCACTTTATGACCACCATGAACTGACCACGTGGCCTCAGATAGGTGCCTCAACCGTATAGTATACGAAAACTGTCTTTGGAACTGGCTTAGTTAAATTACCCCCTTATTCTTAATGGTTGCTTCTCTGCTCATAAATTTTATTATAGCTGGACTATTTATTTACACAACATTATCAAGGCTAATAATTATACAACCAAAGAGATTGCAAGTACCTACCTACTGTCACGTACGTCACGTATCACACCTCCTCTCACGTGGTGACAACCAATCTCTCAACTTATGGTTAGGTGAGACTGGGTGAGACATACTTTTTCGTTGTATAGATTCAGCCATCTTATTTTAAGACAGTGGCTCTTAATAATAGAGTAATAATATCAGCTCATCATCGTCATATTATCATTATGGCGCTATAGCGCTCATTAGGGGTGGGAGCTAGGGAGTTACGCAACTACTACGCTATAGGTATTACCGCAATACACCATAGCACATTCGCCATTTTGTCGTGATTCGTTTTCTCTGTCATACGTGTTTTAAATACATATTCCTGTCTTGCTTACGTTTATTTGTCCAGTGACTACCAAACTTTACTAGCGCGTCACTCTCGTGACACAAAAAATCAGAACGGTATTGTCGACCTATATTTGAGATCAAAAATTGGTACGTATATTATAAAAATCTGACTGACAAAGTATATATTATGAGCATTACATCCAGGTTCATTACTCTGCTCGGTAAGAACGCGAACATACATGCGACCGAGAAAATTAAATAGAAATAATGATTGCAATCATACAAAAAAATGAATAAGCAAATATTAAAATTATAAAAAATTAAGTTTCAAACACGATGTATTAGTTTGATGCTTATCAGCATGTTTTACCGAAGTATGGTAGTAGGTTTGAATAAGTAGGTACCTATTATATTAGTTGCTAGATATTTATTATATAGGTATATAATTATGATATTGAGTAACAAGACGAGCGAGACATGTACCTGATGGTAAGCATGAAGCTTGCCCGTACCCAGAAACAGTGCCAGATTTTGAATCGCAAAGCCCTGCCTAGTACTATGGTTACTTTAAAAATATAATTAGAATAGATCTCGAATTTCCCCTTAATAAAATGTTTGAGAACCACGGTAGCACATATGACGTATGCTTGGGAATTCCTCGTGGTAGCTATTCCACCCACCACCCTACCACCCTTTAAAACCTACCCCCTAAAACAACGTGCTCCTGCCGATTTATGAGATCCTGGTACTTCGAACAGCTTTTCTGTTGCTTTGTAGGCGGTCAGAGAAAATCGTCGACACCCCGCCTGAAATCCTGAATTCCGCCTGCGAAATTCCCTCAGGCGAAGTTTTTTGCCTTGTCAAATTGGCATGATGTGAAAAATAAATATTAGGTGTCTTTCGCTCCAATGAATGAACATAACTTGAAACTTGAAACTTCAAGCTTTTCCGTTAAAATTGTCACCATCTAGCGAAATCACGGCACAATTCGTGCGAGACATGTTCCTTATGGTAAGCATGAAGCTTCCCCGGACCAGGAACAGTGCCAGATTTTGATCCCCGAAACCCTGCGTGGTACTATGGTTATTTTAAAAATTAAATCTAGATCTAGATCTCGAATTTCCTAAAATAAAGTGAACGAGAACCACGGTAGCAGATAAGGCGTAGGCTTGGGAATTCCCTCATGGAAGCTGTTCCACCCAAAACCCAACCACCCTTTAAAATCGACCCCCTACCTACAACAGCGTGCTCCTGCCAAGTTATGAGAGCCTGGTACTTCGAACAGCTCTTGTGTTGCTTTGTAGGCGGTTAGAGAAAATCGTCGACACCCCGCCTGAAATCTTGCCATATTGGGATGGAATATGATGTGAAAAATTATAAGGTGACTCTCGCTCCAATTTCTATGTCTAGTGCACGATACCGTTATAGCCTTTGTGGACACCAAATACTATAAAAAATATATAATAATTATTTAACTTTAATTGTATCCAGGTACACCTTGCCTTTGAATGAATGTATTTGAGTTGCAATTATTTGCTTTGCATTCAGGTCAAATAATAAAATACTGTTTAAAATCAATAGAGACAGGCAGAATAAGCACCGTTCATGCAGGCGGGTGGAATTCAGTCTCCATTTGTGTTCGATTTCCACCAACAACTTTATCTGTTTCATAATTATTGGGAATACACGTAGCATGTATTCCCATTAATTATGAAAGTAAATAGAAACATATTGCTTACAAAAAATATTAGGCCCATTTAAACCTACAAATAAAATAAAAAATAAATAAATAATGCTGGACAATCCACACAGCATCATCTAGCCTAGCTAAGCAGAGCTTGTGTTATGGGTACTAGATGACGGATATACATATTACAATATTATTAAATAGATAGATATTTTTTATTATACATAGAAAACATCCAGAACCCCTGAACAAATATCTGCAGATCGTACAAATATTTGTCCCGTGGCGGGAATCGAATCCACAACCTCCTGCGTCGCAGGCGGACCTTCGCCCACCGCGCCACAGTGGTCGTCAACAGAGCCTACAGAATAGGATACGGTTTTTAAATGAAAATTAGCCAAAGAATAATATAACAACCAATATTATAATGCGCTATGGCGCTCATTACCGGAGGCCTATATCCAGCAGTGGGCTAACATAGGTTGATGATGAAAAATATAGTAGGTATTCAAATTAGTAACAGTTGTGACTCCAGGCCTTGTTGCGAAGAAGAATTTTGAAAACCTAACTTGAGATCTATTTTAATAACTAGCCGTCCGCCCCGGCGTCGCACGGGTATTAAACAAAAATTTCATAAATTATATACACACTAACACGATGGGTTTCACAGTTTTCATACGGATCCCTTACTTCTTTTGACAGCATTGGGGTTTTTGACATTGACTCGACACTCTATAACTGACACTGGCTGTAGAGCATAACTTTTTAAAAATTATTAAATAGCCTATGTTCATCACGTTCAATTTAGGATTCTAATGGTGAAAGAATTTTTCAAATCGGTCCAGTAGTTTCGGAGCCTATTCAATTCAAACATACAAACAAACAATCAAATCTTTCCTCTTTATAATATTAGTATAGATAAAGATTAATAAAATCTATAATAATTTAATCTATCTTTAGGCGTAAAAGAATTTCAATTAATTAAAAACATGAGACGCGATAATGTTATATATATTATTTGAACGTGATAAAAACCAGACCTTTATTTATATAAGCTAAAATAAAACCTATCGTGCCGACTGCACTAAAGTAGGAAAAATGCCACAAAATTTTAATAAACAAGAAGGTTTTTTAAAGTTTTGAGTCATGTTTAACGGGAGTTTCATCTCCCGAAATAAAATTTATGTGATCGTTTTTTCAATATAATGATGTTTAACCGTGTGTTCAACATTGTACGTAACACAAAGAAAAAATTTATAAAATAATTTTTGTTGTTTAATTGATTGAAGATAAAAATTTAATATTTAAGGAAGCCAACCTATATCATGTTGAGTATCGAACTCCAAGGTTAACCAGATGTTAGATGATTTCGTGTTTTGAAACTTGATATTATTTTATTACATAGAGCACGTTAAAAATCGGATACATCAAGCGGAGAAAGTCAACTGAATTTCACCCGCCTGCAGAAACGGTGTTCTATTTTGTCTGTCTCGCTCTAATTAGAAATAAGTACCTATTTTCGTTGAATAATTTCTTAACCTATAAAGCAAGTTTGCGATTCAAACACACAAACAAGGATAATATGTATGTTTTCCAAAACCAATTTTATTTTATATTGTAAAAGTGAGAATTGTACAAGACGGAATCGTGGTAGACAAACTATTGAAGTGAAAAAACAAAGTGCATACAAAGTAGCTTCTAATCATTTTTCACATATTCATCCCAATTTCATAAGGCACAGAAAGAAAATCCTCCACGCAAGCAAAATTTTCAGGCGGGGTGTCGACGATTTGCCTGCGCAGCAACAGAATTGCTGTTCGAAGTACCAGGCTCTCATAACAAGGCAGGAGCTCATTGTTTTGAATTTAACGTAGGTAGGGCCATCCCCCTACCATCCACGATAAAGCAGTAAATTTAAAAGGTCTTAACAGACTCGCATTCTATTTGTAACAATTTTGGACTGTATAATTTTGAAGACAAGACTCATTCAACTAGCTTATTGTTAGTGACGTCACTGAAACAATTTGACGATAGTAACCTTGACACAGTTTGACCTTTAGCACAACAAGTTGTTATTGATTCGTTCGTATGGAGTTAACGAGATCAATATGAAATAGCTGTGGAGAACGCTACGAGTACGAGGTCGGTTTGTTTTTAGAGATAATAAAATTTATAAAATTAGTTTTGTTTTTAGATTGTGTTAAGTGAATGAATTTTTCTTGCCTTCGAACAATAATAAACGCGGTACGGCGTAACATATTCCTTAGTAGAAAACTTTGCTTCCTAGAAAGTAACCACGCGTCCGCGCGGTCAGCGCTGGATTTCGGTTTGGTCCTGATTCATACTCTAATTCAAAAACCAAGATTATACCTGGGCTTATAATTAGTATTAATAGAACTGGCGGTCCGCCCCGGCTTGGCACAAGTTTGAAACAAAAATTTCTAGTTACTAGTTGAGCGAAGCATTGGTCTGCCAGTCTTTTGTTAATTATATCATTTTCTTAACCTAGCATCAGCTACTAGGACTTATATCTCCTCAAAAACCCCAATGCTGTTTAAAAAAGTAAGGGATCCGTATGAAAACTGTGAAACCCATCGTGTTAGAGTGTAAAATTTCTGAAATTTTTGTTTAATACTTGTGCGAAGCCGGGGCGGACCGCTAGTAACATTATATAATAATATCTGAAACTATTCATGCCTTGGTATCCGAAGGGTGTCAACGGGATCCTATCATTGGTAACAGGATTGTGGTGGACAGTGGACGGGCCACTGGCTGTTCGTCGGTCTAGGTAAACAGTTAACATTTGAGGGTGCGTGTAACAAACAATGATAAAAATAAAATAATTAGGGCTCCAACGGCCATACTAAGTTGAGCACTGACAAATCGAAGTTTAGCAAGATTCATGGCACCATGGAATGGAATGGATGACGGCATATTTTTTAGCTATATTTTAGAAAAAAAAATATAGTACTGTGATACGGAGCCCTTCGTATGCGATTTTTTCAAACAGTCTTACTTTTAAAAAAAAAGATAAATGACATTGAAAACAAACGCAAATTCTGCAGGCGGAGGAAGGAACACCCCGCCTGCAAAATATATGTTTACTATACCAGGCTCTCATAACTCAGGAGGAGTAACCGAACTGTACTCTTCTCTTGCTGAGACATCGGTTTGTTTAAACTGTCCAGTCAGTCAGTGTCCACTGCAGGGAGTTGGCGGAATGGCTAGCGATAAGGCTTTCCTCAGATCCCAAAACTTTTATGGGACGGCAAAGTACCACAAAGATAACTAATATTTAATTACTACTAACCTGTGAACAGTTTTATTTGTGTAGAACGTGAGAGTCATCTGCACTCTAAAGTTACCAAGCCACCTTGACTTGCGTAAAGTTAGAGTGGGACATTATCAAGGCAAATAAAATTACTGTGCTACGGCGTAGAATAAGTAGCTACGGCGTAGCAAAAGTGATAAATAAACGTGTCAACTTGTTGAACAAAGAATTTTAGTTTAATATTGTTGTAGCTATTACTACTAGTGTGTACAGTTTGATCTGTCTTTGTCATCAGAGCAGGTCAATGGTATCGCTTTTTAATTATGCTAAATTTCAGTTCAACCAAATGTCCTCAACTGGATTAATAATTAAAAAAAAAAATTCACTCTATTATAAAGAATGTTAAAACCATAGACTTAGAGAAAAGTTCAGACGGAATCCTATCAAATCAAACTTGATTCCTAACAATGGCGGAATGACATTGAGTGTCAGTGTATAGAGAGTTGCCAACAAAAGAAAAAAATACCCATAATTTTTATAAATATTCTTCCTAATAATGGTTTACATATGAATATGTAAATTATAATGAATCATTATAATTTACATATTAATACTGCTTTAGCCACGGTAATCGTGTTTATTAGTTCTACTTTTTATAATTTTCAATATACGCCAGCGCTTTATTTTTATTTATTCATTTAATTAGAACGGTCATACAACCACTTACACTAACTAATTAAAATTAATTAATACAATAAGTATCGCACGAAAGTGACAATAAAATCTGGATTATGTTAGTAAAAATAATAATTCAACAAATTCTATTTAAAACATTAATTATTAATATTTATGGTGCTAACTGCAGTGAATTTGATTGTTCCCGGGATTAAATAGTAACCCCTATTTGCTAATCGAAGAAATTTCAACAAAATCTGTTCAGGCCTCTGAGTGTGTGTGCAGAAGTAACAAACATAAACACATCCAAAGTCTCCGTTCCATGTCTAATTTTAGTTTGAATAAATTATTCTTTGTGCCTATTAACTGGCTGACAACATTTTCTGCCTGCGGCTTCGTATACGTTGTTCATATGGAAATGCCTAACCAATATAATTAAAAAAATCAAATTAAAATTATAATTATTTATATGTACATTTGCAGCCACATCTTATGATTGTTACTGGGAATATCAATGAAACGTTCCTAATAATGAAAAAAAAATATACATTATTCTCATATTCATTGTTTATTGATAAGTACATAATAAATGAAAAATTATGTATACCTACATATAATGCCCGAATGCTTTTACATGAAAAATCTTTATGCATACTGTATGCTACACTAGATTTAGTAGGATTCAAATTATTTTAAATATGAGATTCTCTGATTATGCGAATTCAATTTAACTTCCAATTTTCATCACTCGGAAATATGAAAAAAATATTGACTATTAGTATGCCCCACGGCTATCGATAATCTCGATATAACATCTGCGTAGCATGATCGTCAGTAAAAGTATTATCCAAACGGGTTCAGCTATTTTGGAGGTTGGCTCAAATAAAAAACAAACATAGGTATTTCGAAATTCGTATCCCTAAAGCTAAGCTATTGTATAGATATTACAAAGTGAAATTCAATAGGTATCCTAATTATATTTCGAATACTTAACACATATTATTTTATATAACCAGGATGGTGAAATGCCTATTTACCTGATTCATAATTTAAAGTCAATTAAATATGAGAATTAAAACATTTTTAATATCCTCCCACACTTACTGGAAAATTTACATGTTTACATGTTGGCAGCACTGGCTAGATTTTGTGCTTATAGTTTGATTTTTATGTTGATAATAATTTTGCGTCAAATCGAAATAATAAGTTGGTGAAATAAGAAATTTATCTACGAAATGTGATCCGGTGTTTTTTATTGACAAATGCATTGTGATTTTGTCAACATCTGACCACACAAGACGGTGTTTTTCATTTTGTTTTGATTTGTTTATATGATGTTATTAGGTTCGTGTCTATGGGCGTTATGGCGGCAAGTGACATACTATTTGAATCATAGACAGTATGTCAGAGTACCGAGTGCTTCTTTTTATTTTTTATGAGACTCCTTCCGAACTTATTCATACTTTCATGGTTAAAACATCATTTGGCAAAGGAAAACAAACACCGCGACTATTATCATCCTCGACGTCCTCTGTGGCGCAGAGTGGGCCGCCTGCAACGCAGAAGATTGTCGGTTCGGTTTCCATCTCGGGACAAATGTTTGTACGATCAGCAGATATTTGTTCTGAGGGTTCTGGTTGTTTTCTTTATATTTAATATACTGTATTATGTATTGTATATGTATATCAGTCACCCATAACACAAGCTCTACGTAGCTTGGGGCTAGGTGATGCTGTGTGGATTGTTCAGCATTACTTATTATTTATTTATATATCAGTTAAATTATCCCTAGGTATATGAGGTGTGGGTGCTTCCTACTTCTTAGGTACCAAAAGAATGATAAGGACAGTAAAAGAAAGCAAGTTTTAAACTTTTACAACCATCATAGTATTGACACAAATCATACGACTCTCATTTATCATTATTATATATTATTAATTAATTATTATTATAATTTTTTTACACTGGTCGTGTACTTTTAGCGCACAATGAAAAAATTCATCCTCCTTCGTTGAGTAAGAAAATCAGAAAAAAAGTTCAACTATTTTTAGTTTTAACTACCAGGAACGCATAAGTTAGGAAGACGTCCAAATAAAGTGAAATTGCGTACTATAATAGTAATATACAATAATACCTACTCGTAACTACGTAGATATGTAGTTTTCATAAGTCGGAAGTGCCAAATCGACTGTAATTTATCAGAAATACAGTTCATTTTGTTCTGGCATCGGATAGTCAAGAGGAGTGTGCATTTTGTCATTTCCTATCTCTGTTTATCGCGAAGATATTCGCAATGCATCGATGAAACACATGATGTTGGTAGTTTATAGGTGGAGGAGGGGGTTGCGAATATATCCCGTTCAGAGGGGGATGCTGCAATCTAGATATCTGGATATTATACATATTACTGCTCTAGATTCGAGATATAAATACAATACATTGTGCACTTCTAGGGTTTTATGAGAGCCTGGTTGTCGGTGTGCAGCGATAGTTTCATAACAAAGCGAAATGCAACCAACTTTCACAGTGTCTCATTAAAGTGCAACGATTTTATATTTGTTTTGTTACGTTTTACTACGAAAGATGACTAAATGATTCATAGTTAGCCTCAGACTACAAATCTTGCGAGATTGAAATCTGATCAATCTAAGTCCATTTATTTGACCACTTACATGTGCATGTATGTGCATGCTATTGTGCAATAGCAACTACGACAAGTGCGAGTGTAACTCGCGCGCCGAGGGTTTTGAACTTTTGTCGTTTAGGTAGGTACGTATATTGACGACCTCTTGGCCCGATGGGCTTACAACGCAGGAGGTTGCGGTTTGATTCCCGCCTCGGGACTAATATTTGTACGATCTGCAGATTATTTGTTCGGGTGTTCTAGTCCTTTTCTACGTACACAAAAATAAATCATCTAATGTGATACTTATACTTTATTAAGTATAACAGCTATCGTAGTAGTACCAATAACACAAGCTTTGCTTAGCTTGTGGCTAAATGATGCTATGTGGATTATTCAGGATACATTACTCACCTCAAAAATTTGGAGCGCTGTGGAACTACTATTACAGTTACTACAGAGATTAGTGGGAAGGTAAGTGGGTAGGTAATTGTTGGTAATTCCCACATCACATCACATGTGATGTGATGTGAAGTGGGTTGGTACCTACGCTTTTTTTTCGACTTTTTCAACGTATTTCGCTAAGTATGAAACTTAGATGATTTTCAAAACCTGTTTTGAATTGTCCGAATATATAATATCAATAACTTTGATTTGATATTGCTCTCAATTCAATATTGAGAGCAATATCATTGTATGAAAATTAGTTTTTTTGGCCATATTTCAAAATGTATTATTTTTACAGACTTCTCTATATTTTGCCTGTAAAATATACATAGATCTATATCTACAAACACTCGGTACATTTCACATCGATCACTCTGCAATTTTCGGAGATTCGGAGATAGGGAGGGGGGGGGGGGGCGATGGTAATGGGATGGTAATTTTTTCGACCTTTTTCAAAATATTTCAAAAAGTATAAAATTGATCAGAATTTCAAAAACTGTTTTGAGATGTACAAATAAATACCTTTCAGTTCACCCTTTTCAACATTATCCCCTCCCTTTTGGACCATATTTCAAAAAGTATTATTGTTACAGACTTTTCTATATTTTTCGTTAAAAATATAGATCCAAATCTACAAACACTTGGTACATTTCACTTCGATCGCTCTGCAATCTTCGGAGGTAGGGAGGGGGGGAAAGGTCATTTTTCTTGAACTTTTTCATAATATTTTAAAAAGTATAAAATCTACCAAAATTTCAAAAACTATTTTGGAATCTACAAACCTATACCTTTTATTTCATACAACTTTCGACTCTGTAGGTCCCATTTAAAATTTCGATTTCAAAATTTGTACTGAAAATCTTCATACCTATTGATTTTTCATTAGTCTATCTATACTAATATTATAAAGAGGAAAGATTTGATTGTTTGTATGTTTGTTTGTTTGTTTGAATTGAATAGGCTCCGAAACTACTGGACCGAGTTAAAAAATTCTTTCACCATTAGAATCCTTAATTTTCCGTGATGAACATAGGCTATATAATATTTTCAAAAAAGTTAGGGATCCGCGTGAAAAATTCAATAATTGAACCGTGGGCTGTATATTCAACCTCTTTTTCTATTATGGCGCGTCAGAATAGAAAAAGAGGTTGTATAGCGCAGGGTGCTTGCTTTTTCTCTACGGCCAGTGTCAGTTTTGGAATGTCGAGTCAATGCCAAAAACCACAATGCTGTTAAAAAAAGTAAAGATCCGTATGAAAACTGTGAAACCCATCGTTTTAGTGGGTATAATTTCAGAAATTTTTGTTTAATACCCGTGCGAAGCCGGGGCGGGCCGCTAGTTTTCTATAAATCTGTACGGGCACACAAAATGTATTATTATTTCAAATTTTAAGTCTGCTGCTGTAGTTTCTGAGATACCAAGGATTCAAAACACAAAACAGACACAAAGTGATCCCATAAGGGTTTTGAAACCGATGTCAAAACCCTAAAAAGAAACTAAAGTGGGAGTCAAAACAAAAAGCAGAAGCACTTTTTTATACTATGCTAAAACCTTCACTTGGTTTCTTTAAACAACCCGTTTATTAGTGAGAAAATTCTTAGTTTTCAAAATTATCATAGGTAAATTTTCGGAACCGTGTTGAAACAAAAAATAACTACCCACAACACCTACTAAACACGGTTATTTCTGTGTTTTCGTTTAGAGTGTAAGTTTACTGTGTGATAGGTACAAAGCCGGTTGGCTTGGTATGCAGAATACCTATGAAACGACCACAAAAATGAATCAAATTAATTATGCTAGATTTGTTTATAGGTAAAAGTTTGGAGATGAAGATTTATTTGAACTTGTTTATTCAGACTCATAGAACAGATAAAAATATGGCGGAAGTTATCCTTATGTAACCTGAATAATGGGGTTTGAAAAAATTAGTTACTTCTTGATAAGTACTTAATTATTTTCCTATATTTTTTTTTATATTTAACAACTTATTGCACTAAAACGGTACAAAGGGTGGGCTTAATGCCGAGGCATTATCTACCTGCCGACCAAAACACAAAGTTTATATAAAGCAAATGGTAGGCGTGCTAGAATTACAAAAATTAGAAGTAAATAACAAGTTGAGACCTAGGTATAATTAAAAAGTTTTAAGACCTATTTATGTTATATATATCTAAGTATGACCTATCAAATATTATATAATATATTACTTGTTAAAGCATAAGTATAGCAGTATCAGGAAAAAAAACGTACATTTTATGAAATAAAAAAAAATTATAAATCTATAGGTAAGTTTTTCATATTTCATCTGTATAACCTCTTAAGAAAAAGCCTTCGCACCGATATCTTACAAGCATTACGTGTATCTACTTTCCTAATGTCCAGAGGCAAGTCGTTCCACAAACGCACTGCTTCTACAGAAAAGGAATTCAACAGAAACCAAAGAATGAGGTGTTATGCATAGGTATCTACAGAAAAGGAATTTCCAAAGAAATACTACGATCGTATAGTATGTAGTTCTTACGTTTTCCGTCGCGTGGCGCTAGTTTGAATAATAAAAATGCTAGACAATCCACACAGCCTCATCTAGCCCCAAGCTAAGCAGACCTTGGATATAGGAACTAGATGACTGATACAACATAATTGCATATATTTTTTACTTTACATAGAAAGCGACCAGAACAGCCTGAACAAACATCTGCAGATTGTACAAATATAAACATTTCTCTCGAGGCGGTAATCAAATCTGAGTTTAATAAGTTCTACAGATGGTTTTTTTTTGTATCTAATTACTTCACATCAAAATCTGACAATGGAAACTAATTTATTGTTACATTTTCAAGTAAAAAAAAAAAAAAAAAATAATTTACCAAATTGCATTCGGCAGTTAGTGATTTTTGTCATAAGCTTTACTAAAGTTACTAGTTTTATCTTGTGATAAATAATTTCAGACGCTTTATGAAATGTTATAAGCAGAGATGCGAAGTTGCTCTGTTAACTCTCTTTTACATATCTTTCTTCTCGGGGTCAAATATTCCATATTTAATTAAATCAATACAGGCAATTCACTACCTTTGTCGTCGAAGGTAATATAGAATAAAATGGCTGACTCAGATTTTAGGAGAGATCCCGAAAAAAGCTATGTTTACCATTTTATTCTTATCAATAATCAAATAGAATTTAATATCTCATGTATAAAGAAAAACTTTGTGAAACCACATTCTTTGACAAAATAAACACGTAAAGGCCGTGAAATTATATACAACCGTCATTTTTATAAATTTTTATTTTTTTTTAGTTCCATCTTCAGAACAGGGAAATATTATTTAACTTGATGCCAGATCGTTTGATTCTAAGATGACAACCATATTTTTTAAGTCAAAGGACCGAAGTAAAGCGCAACTAGTGGAAGTTTGTTCCCCGCTACCAGAGGATCATGAGATCGCAGGAGGTTGATTTTACTAACATTGATCCAGAGCAGGCAGCAGCAGTCACGCCCCATTATGAATAAGGGTTACATGTTAGAAAAGCTCAGCAAATTTAAGGGCGGGTCAGCAGCCCGGTGCGTGAACTGCATTGTATTGTAAGGTAACTGAGTAGCTTTTTCATCAAAAAGTTTCGCGGAGTCGGCCTTCTGTAAGTTTTACTACAGGATGGAACTTTTGCACGGGGTTGTAAGAGCAGGTAAGTTACCCTAACCGTTCAAGCTCGTAAAAAAAGTCTTAGGAAACTATCTATACTTTGGAGGAAACATACCAATTTTTTTTACTCTTCTTTTGACTGTATTAAAACATCAGATGAAAATATTTGTTGAGTTTCTGTCTTTTCTTCCTTCTCTCTAGTCTACTACACTTCAGTTGATCCCAAAGAACTTTCAGAAATAGGATCGCTTGGCAAAGACAGATTTTTGAAAAACGCCTATTTTCTCTAAATCTGTATTTTTTATCTGTAAATGGGCGAATGCATATGTTTTCTTAGACGATGAGATGAGATGATAGTTTCCTATATTTATATTCATGTTCAGCGATTAATGCTTCCTCCAAAAATTTCACCCTCTAAAGTTATAACATGCCTAGAGCTTAGTGTATTTTCCGAAAGGGAATGAATGACCATTTACAAGATTAACCAAGAATGGGCTAATTGCAGACTGTTGCAAACAAACTACAGGTAGCTCAATTGATCCATTTATTTTTAGGTACACTGAGCCCTTCCTCATTATCTCTATGTATGAACTACGGTGACATATCTTTGAAGTATACTCTTGTCATGAGTCAGCATTGCCATTTTCAAATATATTTTCAGAACAGCTTCGTGATTCTCATATATTTGAGTAAATAAGTTGTTCAATAACATAAAAGTTAGAAGGCGCTATCGAATGTATATCTAATATGGAGTTTTTGAACATTCTCAACACATTAAAACAGTTGGTTTTTGTTATAATATGTGTATCGGTTAAAGAGAATAAAACCACTACGTTTGTATTTCGTAGGTACTGAACGAATTGTAATGCGATATTTCATCCTCTAGATGAAATTTTTACGTTGGCCGTTTTCTACCGTCATACATATAGCTCCACTGTTTGAAGCGTTATTTTTTATACTGATATATTTTTTGTTTTTAGTGTTTTTGTGTTGCCTTATGACGGACAATAATTAATTATTCATAAGCAAATATTATTTTGCCAATGAAGATATAAATGAAAAACTGCATGACTGCTATTGTCTGTTGCCATGACTTAACAAAATCATCATGGGAACGTAGTTAGTACGACAAGCAACCTACCACCTTGGCATTGCGTCAAAACGACCAGAAGCTCATAACTAACCAGGAGGTAAACCTAACCAAGTTGTCGGGATGCTGTCGGCAGGTTCATCCTTCAATTTCAATCTTATTGCAGTTCAGTACGACCGTAAATTGCGTAAAATTACGCTACATTCAATGGTGTGTCATGTCAAACATGCACTTGCATGTGTGCGTATCAATCTATCTCAGTCATGCTCCCATGTTTTCTGCTGCGTTTGTGAAACAATATTATGTATTGAGGTAGGTTTAATCAACCCCCTATCTCACTCTGATTTAACCGGATAGATTTCCGGGCCCTTTTTTCCGACACGATTTCGCGCAAGACGCATACTTTAAATACCTAATTCATTAAATATTTATACTGGCTCTTTATGACCTGAACTGCTGCGTATCCTGCGGAAAACAGAGGAGTATTATCGTTGGTCACGTTCTAATACAATAACACAATAGTCCATCGACGATCATTCATTTCGGAAGCGGGAAAGTTGTTCATTCAGCTTGGGGCACTGTAAACAAACTAGCCTCCAGCGATCTCATGATGGCCTGGTAGTTCCAAACGAACCATGATCAATACACTTGTTGCGCCGACGCTCTAAAACTACCTATATACCTATATAGTATGTGGTCAACTATACAGGAAACAACTTTTTTGTGGCGCCATTTTGATTTAGTGATTGCACATCACATAGTAATCGCGTATTAGTAATATAATTAATACGCCATTCAGATGGAAATGGTTGCGAATATAATGTAAGTCTCATACGACTTTTTTCAACAGAGATTATTACTTAAGCTTCGATCAGACCAATCGAAAATCATCAAAATTATGATACTTCAAAACTAAAACCCGATAACGTAAAACACAAACCAGCGTTTACTGTCTTGTAGGTTCTGCAGGTTGGGCTATGACAATTTTGTGAGTACTCGTTCTAATTTGTTTTTATTGTGCTCTGTTACAAAAGTATCATTATTTTTGCTAAATTGCAACTTTTGTACTTGTCATCTATATCTATATCTATCTCTATACTAATATTATAAAGAGGAAAGATTTGATTGTTTGTTTGTTTGAATTGAATAGGCTCCGAAACTACTGCACCAATTTGAAAAATTATATCACCATTGAAATCCTAAATTTTCCGTGATGAAACTAGGCTATATTTTCAAAAAAATTAGGGATCCGCATGACAAATAATATTTTGTTAAATAGCCGTGCGTAGCCGGGGCGGACCGCTAGTTCATTCTGGGTTTTTGTAAATGAAAGTAAAACAAAGTTTGAGCTGACTTAGATTCAGGCCCGGATTAAGGGATCCAGGACCCCTAGGCACTTGGTATTTGAGGGCCCCCCTACCCTACAAAATTTCTCTATGCACCAAGCCCCCCACCTCCCCCGAGCCGATCAAGTACCTACTATTAGTATATTCAGTGAATAATCAGAATAATCATTATATTACACACAGGGCTGTAGCCAGAAATACCATTGGGGGTGGGGTCGAGCCTTAGACCCGCCCGAGACAATATGCAACATCTTCATATTATGTACTAATGCTAGTTATGCGTAGGCGTACGCTACTCTCGACCTTAAAACCATCCAGTTTAGTTCGTTGGTAGCGTGCGCGGCTGGTGCGCCTGGGCTGCGCGGGTGCGCGGGCGACTGTATGGTTGTGACGAACTAGTACTCTTTTGTTCTCCGCTGAACCCATTGTTCTAACTACGGCTACTAATTGCCGAATTGTTACATTATACCCTCTAAGAAATTTCTTTATCCAACTTTTGGATAAGCAATGCAATTTTAATTATATCGAATATTTATGTTATCAAATGCAAATGCTCCTCTAAAGCTTGCATATTTAGTAGGAAAGTAATTTCCTATTTATTTATTATAAAAAAAAAAAAAAACATCTACTTACGTTTATGTAAATATGATTTTGTAATGCGAAGAGTAAAAATTACCTACGTAAGTTTTGACAAGCGCCCACCCTAGCTTTTAAAACGTTTTTTTTTGTAAGATTATGTTTGTACTTTCTAGGATTAAAATTTACACTAGTAATAGTATCAATGTTATGTGTGTTATGTTATTAATAAAGAACTTTTGAAATTGAAAATTGAATTGAATGCTAGTTATGATAGTACCCGGAGTGGTTTTCAACCAAGCGCTTTCCAAAAAAAAACGATATAAAAATAATAACCATGAGTAACGGCGAGCGGAGCGAGCTGCGAATTTTTTCAGATTTATCCGATGTTTTGTAAAAAAGTATGCAAAAGTGTGACAATAGATGTGACAGCTAGCCCCGAATATTATAAAAACCGCGGTGGTCATTTTGGAGATTGGTATGCCAGCAACAAAGAAAAAAATGTGAGAAACACAAAAAATAAATAACTTCGAGCGTCACATTTTCGGGTAATAAAAGAGTTAGTAGTAGTAGTTAAGGGGTAGGTTATAACAATTCATACTAACTATTTATAAGTATGAAAACATAAATAACAGCCAGTGGAACGAGCCTTGACATATTGTAGTTTTTGCGGCCATTGGAAATGAATACAATATAAATGTCGTCAAGTAGAGTGAGACACATTTTTTTTTAATTTTTAGGCATGCTATGCATACACAAGAAAGGAAAGCTAAGAACAATTTGGTTTTTTGAAGATTAACAAAATAACTCCTACCACAGAAAGAATGGCGAGCGAAGCGAGCCGCCAAATTTTTGACTTATTTTCGGCAGGCTGATAAAAATGACCAAAAGACTACAGAATAAACGGCGAGCGAAGCGAGCCGCAATTTTTTTTAGCGACTTTTCGGATGTTCCTTAAACTAGAATCAAGAGTGACAAAAAATTATGATTAGCGAACCCTGAAACTTTTAGAGCCTTTGCGGTGGTAATTTTGGAGTTTGGTGAAGTAAGCAAGGTAAAAAGATAAAAAAAAATTTTTTTATTACTTTTTCGGATGGTCTCGTGGTAGTATAGGTCTTAAAAATTATAACAGCGAGCGGAATGAGCGCCAATATTTTGTTGTGTTTGCGGCCGCTGAAAATGGTTGAGAAATTGTGAGATTTTCGCAAGGTTGTTAAAAAGCTTTTCACAACCCTTACTCTCCCAGCGCTTACTCAATAACTGTACTGTGTTACATTACAGACAACTAAATACAAGCATACACACACGCTCACAGTTACATTTTCCGTGCTGTGCGATTTAATGTAGTGTGACCGAAGTGCGACCTCAATCACACAAAAATACGTCGTTTCTTGCCTAACCTATTATTATTTGGAAAATAAATGTAAATTTTTCGGGCAAGCCTGACTTTAGGGGTATGAATGTTCCGCCATGAGGGCCCCTAGGCTTGCCGGGCCCCTAGGCCCGGGCCTTGTGGGCCTAGGGGCTAATCCGGGCCTGCTTAGATTCAGAAAGAAATACTCTAGTGAAAAGTTTCGTCAATCTTGATCCTTTCTTTACTACAATCGTAGACCAATTTTAAACTTGTTTGTGCTACAATTAAATAAAATTTTGAGCAATCGAGGGGTGTAGGTATGTGAATGAAGGCCACCCCATTCCCTCATACCACCTCCGCACCCTCTTAAATACACGCCTACCTACATAACTTCAAAACAATGGGCTCCTGCCTACTTATGAGAGCCTGGTACTTCAAACAGATTTTCTGGTGCTGTGCAAGCGAATATATATAATATATATATATATAAATAAATATATATAATCGTGAACACCCGCCTGAATTTTCTTTGCTACATTTTAAGAAGGAATAATGATGTGAAATTAAGAAGAAAATGTAATGAGTTTTCATAATTTTTGCTGCAATTTCTTTGTCATATACAATGCTAATAATATTTAAGTTTTAATTATGTTTATGTAGGTACCACGATTAGCATGCAAATATAATAAAACTGATTCCAAATAAAAATTCAAAAACCATGACATGTGTACCTATGTAATCGCAATCTTGAGCTTTGCATTCAAGTCAACTAATTATTTTTAAATAATACATTATGAGTTGTAGTTTTTAGTCTACGTTCCAATTGCTTCTAAATAATAAATACGTAGTTCTGTGCTAAACTAGATGTTAGTTCTATAAAGTGCTCACAGCACATGCAACATGCAATTTTCCCCTTTAAATTGGCACAAAATCATTATACGTATATAAAAAAAAATTATAGTAATAATTTTTTTTTTATAGATTTTATAATATTTATTTTACACTCAAGCTCCACTACAATTCCTGCCCAGCGCCATTCACCGCAGGAATGCTGATCTGCTGCATTTGTGATTGGAGTGTGGCCTACGCTCTCCAGGGTCAACCCAGCAAAACACAGGCCATAATTATATAGTAAGTAGCTCCCGCAAGTCTACTATAATTGACCAGTCAACTCTTCCTTAAATAGAATTAAAAAGTGTTATAGTGTATTTTAGCAAAAGTGCAAAAAATCTGGGGTGACAGGCTGTAGGTCCCTCAAATGGATGCATTGAGTCGTAAGATTTTTTGGTTTTCTTTGGTCCATACACATCATGCTCATCATTCGTCGACGCCGAGTCACGTCGACGCAGGGGGGACCATTCGTTCGATCATTATAAGTAGAGCGCGTGAGGTCTATGGATGTATGCATAGTCTATGATCATATTGTAATAAAAATATCTAGACTAGAGTAGGACCGCACCAATCACCCCACATAGGAGGGTGTGGCCTCTTAAATCCACCCTCTGCCTACGTTACACTCAAAACAACTTGCTCCTACCGGGTTATGCGAGCCTGGTACTTCGAACAGCTATTCCGTTGATTTGCAGGCTGGTAGAGGAAATCGTCAACACCCCGCCTGAAAATTTGCCTGCGAATATTTTTTCTTTACCATGTTAAATATGTGACTGTAAATTTCAACTCTTATTTGTGTCTATAATACACGATGCATTGTTGTCACATTTGGTGTCCACTAATTAAAAATTAAAAATTAAAAATTAAATTGGATATTGTACAGCATCTTGTATAGATATTATACGGACGGAACCTTTGTGTATTTATTTGAATTGCAATCATTTGCTTTGCTTTCAGGCCAAAATCTGTTGTTCTCAGTCAATACCTGGTAGAATGAACACCGATACAGGCGGGTGGATATCAGTAGTCTACCCCCTGTATATATGCCTGTATTTGCATCAGATTTTTAATACGTGGAACGTTGATTATCAATATACAATAGGCACATTCAACCTAATATATGCTAGGTTACGTTTTCATAAGAAAATTATAGCTAAATACTTTAACTTTACTTTATTTTTACGTATAAAAAGAAATTACACCTATTCTAAGACATTTTCAAAGCGATTCTTAAAAGCGATCGCCCTTATATTAATTGAGTGTGTGCCCTTATATTAATTAATTTAATTATTTATTGAGGTAAACCACAGCATTACAGTAAATATTAGAAAAATTAAAATTTAGTTAAAAAGATTACACAGATTAATATAAAAAGAACAGCAAAGTTTTAAAAATAGAGAAAGAGAAAGTGGTGTAATACTAATTTAAGTTATCTATAAATACAGAAATCATTATTAAATATTATATGAGCGCGCGTGTGTGTGAGTGTGTGTTTGTGTGGGGGGGGGGCCCTGAGGACACCGGTCTCTTAAGAGTCCGGGCAACAGGAACCACCTGCGTGTATGTGTGTGTGTGTGTGTGTTTTGTGTCTTAATTGTAATAATTTGTTATGTATTACAAATCTATGAAAAATTTGGAAAAGTTATAATTCTAAGTTACGTTGTCTATCTCCTGCCTACTTATGACAGCCTGGTACTTCAAACAGATTTTCTGGTGCTGTGCAAGCGAGTAGAGAAAATCGTGGACACCCCGCCTGAATTTTGTCTTTGCTTAATTTTAAGAAGGAATAATGATGTGAAATTAAGAAGAAAATGTAATGAGTTTTCATAATTTTTGCTGCAATTTCTTTGTCATATACAATGCTAATAATATTTAAGTTTTAATTATGTTTATATATGTAGGTTCTATGATTAGCATGCAAATATAATAAAACAGATTCTAAATACAAATTCAAAAACCATGACAGAAGAAGTACTTATCGGACCACCCTCGTATGTACACAACATACGAGGGTGGTCCGATAAGTACTTAGCCTACAAAAAAAAACGGTGATTTTGGAAAAGTGGCGTTTTATTTCTCAACGTAGTCTCCTTTTAGCTCTATACACTTGATCCAGCGATGCTCCAACTTCTTTAACCCGTCTAAAAAAATACGTTTTCTCGAGGTCTGCAAAATAGGCTTCTGTGACGGCGATGACCTCCTCATTCAACTCAAATTTCTGCCCGGCGAGTGACTTTTTCAAGTTAGGAAACAAAAAGAAATGCAGGGGGCTAAATCTGGAGAATACGGTGGATGGAGCAGCAGTTCGTAGCCCAATTCGACCAATTTGGCCAAGGCGAGGGCGGAGGTGTGAGCCGGTGCGTTGTCATGGTGGAAGAGCACTTTTTTCTTCGCCAAATGGGGTTGTTTTTTCTGCAATTCGGCGTCGAATCGGCCCAATAATTCGGCATAGTACAGCCCTGTGATCGTTTTGCCCTTCTCTAGGTAGTCGATGAAGATCACACCTTGTGAATCCCAGAAAACAGTGGCCATCACCTTTCCGGCCCTCGTACACATCGCAATCTTGAGCTTTGCATTCAAGTCAAGTAATTATTTAAAAAATACATATGAGTTGTAGTTTTCAATCGAAAGAGACAGGCAGAAAGCGTATCTGCAGGCGGCGGCGGCGGGTAGATTTTAGTCTACGTTCCAATTGCTTCTAAATAATAAATACGTAGTTCTGTGCTAAAACAGATGTAAGTTCTATAAAGTGCACATGCAAAATTCAATTTTTACCTTTCGATTGGCACAAACTTTTATACCTAATTAAAGTTTTTTAATAATAATAATATTTTTTATATATGTTTTTTTATAAATTTTATAATCTTTATTTTACATTCATCATCATCATCATCATCACCAGCCTATAATAGAGACTATTACTTCTATATAGACTTATTTTACATTCATGCTCCACTACAATTCCTGCCCAGCACGATTCACCGCAGGAATGCCGATCTCATCTGCATTTGTGATTGGAGTGTGGCCTACGCTCTCCAGGTCAACCCAGCAAAACACAGGCCATAATTATATAATAGGTAGCTCCCGCAAGTCTGCTACAATTGACTGGTCAACTCTCCCTAAAATAGAATTTAAAAGCGTTATAGTTTCTTTTAGCAAAAGTGCTAAAAATCTAAGGCTGTAGGTCCCTCAAATGGATGCATTGAGTCGTAACATTTTTTGGTTTTCTTTGGTCCATACACAACATGCTCGACACCGAGTCACATCGACGCAGGGGGGACCATTCGTTCGATCATTATGAGTAGAGTGCGTGAGGTTTATGAATGTATGTATGCATAGTCTATTATCATAATTGTAATAAAAATATCTAGACTAGAGTAGCACCGTTCCAATCACCCCACATAGGAGGGTGTGGCCTCTTAAATCCACCCTCTACGTTACACTCAAAACAACTTGCTCCTACCGGGTTATGCGAGTCTGGTACTTCGAACAGCTATTCCGTTGATTTGCAGGCTGGTAGAGGAAATCGTCAACACCCCGCCTGAAAATTTGCCTGCGAATATATTTTCTTTACTATGTAAAATATGAATGTCACCGTAAATTTCAACTCTTACTCGTATTTTGTGTCCATAATACACGATGCATTGTTGTCGCATTTGGTGTCCACTAATTAAAAATTAAATTGGATATTGTACAGCATCTTGTATAGGTATTATACGGACGGAACCTTTGTGTATCTATTTTAATTGCAATCATTTGCTTTGCTTTCAGGCCAAAATCTGTTGTTCTCAGTCAATACTAGATACTGGTAGAATGAACACCGATACAGCGGGTGGATATCAGTATCTACCCCCGCGTGGAACGTTTATTATCAATATTTTAGAGATAATAAATAGTAAAAAATAACAAACAACTGATAGATCAATCCTTAGGCACATTCAACCTAATAGGCTACGTTACGTTTTAATAAGAAAATTATAGCTATTACTTTAACTTTACTGTATTTTATGTATAAAAGAAATTACACTAAGACATTTTCAAAACGACTCTAAAAGCGGTCGCCCTTATATTCATTGAGTGTGTGCCCTTAATTAATAAGCATAATTTGTTTCTCAATAATCTATAAAGGAGTGTATAAAAATCTTTAATCGACATTAAAACTCCATATTATTAATATTAGAAGCATTTGAGACCTTCAGTTTGTTTTTCAAAACTAACATTGTAGGGGAGGTCTTGATTTGGATAAAGGCCCATTGCTTTTGTTTTAATTAAGCCACCTTGCGTAGAGATAGGAACGATGTCGAATCACGCTAAACATGTTTGTATGCGGAAATTTCAAAGCGAAAATGTCTACATGTTCGTGATTTCTGAAATTTGCTAAAACTACCGCACAAATCATCAAGATATAATATTTTTTGTGCATAATATGAACATAATCCAGCTTAAATTATAGGCTACTTTTACCAGGTAAAAAGCGTTAGAAGCCGCAAGCGATTCGAATTTAGATAAAAAGGTGAACTACGGCATCCTGACAAGTGCAAAACATAATACTGCATGTTGTAACAGCAAGTCTAATTGACAAAGTTGGTTTCGCAGTGCATAGTGGTAAGGCGACGGTCGAACAAATCTCACCAGTTGAATCCAGTTTAAGTTATAGTTAGTTGGCATTCGTTGGCAAGTGCAACAAGTGGTTGTCAGAGCTCGCTCTTAGTTACCAGGAGAACATAGGCTCGCAGGAGCTCGGTTTGTTTACAATCGACATTGCTCTAGCGAGAATATGAATGAATGGCATAGTAAACCTTGTAGTATTACCGTCTGACTTTCGTACTATACAATAGTTATTCTATGTCAAGAGTACCACTGTAAAGGTCTTTAAAAATAATAATGTACTATTTTTGTTACATACGCTTGCTTTGAAAGATGGGGCGTTGCGAGAGATTGGAAGAAGTAACTAAATAATTTAATATAATATCCCCCATGTGTTGGGGGTGTGAACCTTCATTCTATATCCCTTACTTAATTTATAATCGAACTAGCGGTCCGCCCCAGTTTCGCACGGGAATTTAACAAAAATTTTAGTTTTCATGCGGATCCCTAACTTTTTTGAAAATATTCCTATAGTTTATGTTTATCTGGGAAAATGTAGGATTCTAATGATGTTAGAATTTTTCAAATCGGTCTAGTAGTTTCGGAGCGTAATTAATTCAAACAAACAAACAATCAAATCTTTCTACTTTATAATATTAGTATAGAAGTATAGATTTGCCAATTTCCTCTTTGACTGCGAAAACAAAAGTAAAAAATACCAGCGCGTTACTAAAAAAAATACAAATATAATATTTATCCATATGTATGCATTTTTTATTAAATTTTAACGCTAGTACATATTTTTGTTTGTTTACTAAATTTCAATTTCTAATTTCCCACTTCGCTCCCTTCGGGTGCGGAAAACGCACGAATATTCCGCACACTACCAGGGTATCACAGACAGTTGGGGGTGCAAATATTCAGAAGAGCGCTATTGGTGGAATTTCATAGACGTAACATTTATGTAGGCTCAATAATATGGGTCTTTATTCTTCGGTTAATATTCGGTATTGGGTATCTTGGTTACACTTCCAACTAGTATTGATATGGATCAGTTGAGCTACCTGTAGTTTGTTCGCAACAGTCTGCATTTAGCTCAATTGTTTCAATTGTAAATACTAGTTTTTATTTAGTTAGATCACTGTAATTTTATCTATACTAATATTATAAAGAGGAAAGATTTGATTGTTTGTTTGTTTGTATGTTTGTTTGTTTGTTTGTTTGTTTGAATTGAATAGGCTCTGAAACTACTGGACCAATTTGAAAAATTCTTCCACCATAAGAATCCCAAAATTTCCGTGATGAACATAGGCTATATAATATTTTCAAAAAAGTTAGAGATCCGTATAAAAACTTCAATAATAAAACCATAGCGCTACATACATCAACTTCTTTTTTTTTCTTTTTTTGCGCTGCTCGCTTTTGCTGTAACGCTGTAACTCAACTTCAACTTCTTTTTTTATGGCACCGCTTTTGCTACGACGACTCCGCCAGTGTCAGTTATGGATTGTCATAGACATCACAATTCGTTACTGGGGTGCGAGAGGAAACTCAATTTCAAAAAATATAAAAACTTCAAGATTGGAACCATGCGATGTAGGCGATATAGCGGTGCGAGAGAAAAGTCTTTATATAAGTAAAGGAGGTAAAGGTACAATTTTAAAAAGGAAAGATTTTATTGTTTGTTTGTGGTTTGAATTGAATAGGTTCTGAAACTACTAGACCTTTTTGGAAAAATCATTAGAATGATAATCGTAGGCTATAGAATATTTTTAAAGTTAGTGATCCTTATGAAAACTTCAATAATAAAGTACCTTATCTAACGTGTGTGTGTGTAAGAACCTAAAATTCTTTAAAATACCCGTGCGAAGCCGGGGCGGGCTGCTAGTTTGTTAATAAAGGCATTTTGCCCTTTTAAAAATAAGGTAATATTGGTTACTCTTTTGATTTTTTGCAGTCGCAAATGTAAGTAAGCAAATGTATTATAATGGAAGTCAGAAACAACATGAGATCCATGAAAACGATACAAGTTGTATTATAAAATATAGTAATACTAAGTGCAGCCTGTATTTAATTTTTACTTTTTAAAAGAAACTACCTCTTTTATGTTTCTTACTCAACAGTAGGCTTAGTTTCCTGATGATGTTAACCTTGCCTGATGTTTCAACCTAAGCATAATAGACCAAGGTCGATAGTTTTTTAAACAACAAAAATGTAAAAGCTTGATTTCAGCCCTGGTCTATAAAACAATGAAATCTTGAAAGGCAATGTGACCTGAAAAAAAAATATTGCTTATTGCTTATGTCTTTTTTTCATATGAATGGTCACATTGTCAAACTAAGTATCAAATGTTATTAACGTATGGTACATCTTTATTTCGGCAGTTGCAGTATAAAACTGAATTTCCCTGTTGTTATCTTAATTCCAACATCTTTTTGGAAAAATGGACATTATGCCGCGCTGAATAAAACCTTTACATGAAAAAGTTGTTGCAAGTTTCGCAGATGTGCTTGTTGTCTCTCTCATGCTCAAAGGTAAATGCTGCAATAAAAGGGGTCAGTAAAGTTTTGGTCAACACACCGCACCCGTCTCATCGCTAGCTGCCCAGCCTCCCTCGTTTATCCATGCTCTCGGCTGTTCTGATGCCCTGGTAGCATGAATTCGTAAATACCGCCAGTTTCAAATATTCCTTGAAATAAATTTATAAATAAAATGCCACTCACACAGAAGTAAACTGAAATTGAAAAAAATGAATACAAGATAACGATATCTCCCAAATTATTAAAACTCGAGTTAGAAAAGGATACAAAATTTTACATCAGCACAAGTTCGTAGAACTGTTATAGTTGTTCTCTCTAAAGCATGAAAAGTCTATTAATTAAAACGGGGTAGGTCAATTCGTTCAACATTTATACCTAGCGTAGGGATTATAGGCAATGACCCCCAAATGATAAATAATGCCATCTATGGCGCTGATTAGGGGAGTCCTATGTCCATGATGATGATGATGTAGTACGTGCTTTTCGAACATTTGCTATGCCATTTTACTATAAAAACCATCGTAGTTTGATGAATTCATTATGAATGTAAGCGGGTTAACTACGAACCTATTATATGTTGTAAGAACACCGTACGGGCGCGACGTGAGACGTGAGCCGCACTCACCCTGATGAAGTCCCTCGTTAAGGGATGAAACCTGGTGTTCTTACAACATATAATAGGTTCGTAGTTAACCCGCTTATATTCATAATGAATTTGCTATGCCGTAGAGCCACAGTAGACCGTCTACGCTTCAATACAGCTACGGCGTAGCACCACCAAATTACGCTTCTCCCAAAACCGAATTTAAGCAGTTTGTTCCAGGTATTTAAGAAAATTTTAATAAATGCCAATTTTAAAGAATGAAATTATAACAATAGATATTCTATTTGTTTATGAAAAAAAAAGACAAACTGCACTTCACTGCACTCTTTGTTTCAAGTTCTTCAAAACCCTGGTTGGAAAGGGTACTTATAGAATAATTCTAAAATAAAATCATAAAGTAAATTTATGATGCCATTGATTTTTAATATAGTGTTATTTACCTTTATTTAGCTTTTTCAATTTAATTTCCATAACAACAAGTATTTTTTGTGCTGTACATAAAACAAAATCTTATCAAGAATGCCTTTTACTCGATACATTAATTATTACAATGCTTGGCCAGATGTCGCTCCATTCCACACCAACACTAACATGTAAGAAACTGAATGTTGTGCTTAGTTTTTAGTATAGGTACTAATTTAAATAATTATTGACATGTATCTAAATCACATTAAACTTAGATAGGCAAACAACCCGACAACCGATAACCGCTGGGGTAAACGTGTTCTTGAGTGGAGACCGCGACTTGGTAAACGTAGTGTAGGACGCCCTCCGGCCAGGTGGGATGACGATCTGCGAAAGACTGCTGGCAGATGCTGGATGCGACAAGCCGAAGACAGGGCGCTATGGCGCTCATTAGGTGAGGCCTATGTCCAGCAGGTGGACTAACATAGGCTGATGATGAGGCAAAACAAATATTGTATTAGACACATAAATTATATATATGAATGTACTAGCTAGTGGTTTCTTTTTTACTTCTTCTTCTAGTGGACAAAAAGTTGAAGTAAAGAGAAATCAATAACAAATTATTTCTTATTTTTTTATAATAATTTATCTGTATGAAATTTGACTTGTCTAACGTGCTTATATTGTAAGCTTAAAGAAATAAAGTTATTGAATCTGAATCTGCTGAACTTTATACCTACTGGAATAAATTGGTGTAGCCACTTTCGAAAAACAGCTACACATAAAATACTTGCAAGAACTTGAAATATCTTGACAACATCGCCGGGCTACACAATAAGTATCGCTCAATACAAGCGATAATAATCAGCAATATAGCGGCTATACAATTGCAGCAAGAAATAGCCAAAAATATAGCCCGTTTACAAGCAGCTTTACGGACACAATTGAAAATACTTACAAATCCACCATGATATCTATATATTTATATTGTATATACTACTAGGTTATCAAAAGATTGCTAGAGGTACATAGGTTTGCTTAAAAATAATTTCAAACCCAATAGTAAGTAACCAAGTAAGCGAATAGGTACATACACTTGGTAGCATACTCGGCATAAGGAAAATATAACCTTGCACGTGCCAGATTCGAAGTATATCTTCCACACACCAGGATATCATAACAAATCAAGAGATATCTTTACCCTCTAAACGTCCTCTGTATCAACGAATCTCCCTACCCCTACCCACCTACAAGGTAGCCTGTACGAATAATATCTACACTATAACAGTGTGGCATCAAATTGACACAAGCGGCTATTGGCGACAATTAGTCTTACCAGTATACAAACAAGAGTCATTTTTGTAAAACTTTGTCGAGACGATGTTTGTGTGCAGGCCTGGGTTGAAATACACAATCGATCCGGTCTCTGTCAAGGAGTGATAATAATTTCTTTGGAAAATACTGCGTCTAACTACGAATTACGGCGTCACTTCTTAATAGTACACTCATGGCACCATGTAATCGTAACCTTATCCCACCTTGTTACTTCAAACTATGCCAATAAAAACAGGTAGGTACACGGTTCTAAAAATTTTGTGTAACTTAACTTTCATAATTTTTCGTAACTACAATACTTTATTGTCTGCCTAACTTTAACAGTATATTTTCATCCGCTTTAGGGTGTTTTATATCTTACTTCAAGGCATACTTAGCGGCATCACCGTAACTACACTCGAGAGCAATGAATCCGGGTCACTCAAAGAATCCAAAAAATCTCGGAAAGTAAGAATGCTAGGTTAATGCAATAAATTGTTCTCCGACGAATCAAAATTTATGCTCTATAAGCACGATGGAAGACACAGAGTGTATAGAAGACCAGGGGAAAGATTCAAGCAAGCATACATCGAAGAAAAAGTAGCCTACGGTGGTGGGTCTGTACTTGTGTGGGCCGGAATTTCCTCTGAAAGTCGCACAGAGCTGGTGATCATAGAAAACGGCTCTTTAACTAGCGTAAGATATGTGGAAGAAATCCTCAACGAACACGTTGGTCCATTTATGGTCAATTTGGGTGAGGATGCTATATTTATGCATGACAATGCCCGACCTCATACAGGTAGGATTGTGAATGACTACCTTCAAGAGATGAACATTACTTGTATGGAGTGGCCAGCGCGCAGCCCGGATATCAACCCGATCGAGCATGCTTGGGACGAGCTAGGGAGATGCGTAAAACAACGAACCCTCCCCCAATCACGCTTCCTGAGCTCAAAATTGCTCTCACAGAGGAATGGGAGAATATTCCCCAAAATCGTATAAGGAACTTGGTGTACAGCATGCCAAACCGCGTAAACGCAGTAATGGAAGCACGAGGAGGTAATACAAAGTATTGAAATTCAAGAAAATCGTCATAAAGTTCAAAAATTTCATGTTTCCTATTTTTGTTTTAAGGAGAGATCAGCAGTTTTTTTTCTTTATGTAATTTTGTGTAAATAAAATGTATGGTGACTCATATTTTTTTAACTTTCATTTAAGGAGTATTAAATTGTCTATTAAATACAATTTATTGCATTAACCTAGCATTCTTACTTTCCGAGATTTTTTGGATTCTTTGAGTGACCCGGATTCATTGCTCTCGAGAGTAGATCACTTGGACAACATGCATAATATTACTACTCTCATAAAGTGCTACATATTATATTATGTAGCACAAAATTGCATAGTCTATACTGATATTCTGTGGCATTTGCTTGTAGCTCCTGCTTGTTTATGAGAGCCTGGTAGTAATTATGCGAAAGCGGAAGTTGAGCAGAACATTAAGTGGAGAACGGAACGATTCATCGATCGCGCTTGGTTAGCTATTTTTTATACCATCATTCGAAAAGAACGACTATGTTCGCCTTTAGATGTGGTGTTTTAAGGGCGTTTTCTATAAGAAACTTTAACGGACAGTCAATGGTTTTTAGTTGTTTTATTATTATAATAATATTTTTTTCCAATTAAGTTGTACTCCAAGTTTTATTTAATGAAAAAAAATATTACAATAAAAGATGAGGTACCTTTTTTTTCTCAGAGGGGTGATGAAAAGTAAATTGTATCACTTGGGCGCAAAATATATTTATGGCTCGGGCAACGTAGTTTGAATCCCTCGCTACGTTCAATATTCTTTCTACTAAAGAATTCCTCAATTTGCTCTGAAAGGCACCCTCGGTGTAATAAAATAATTATTCCCATCTACTAAACATCATTAACAGACTGACAATCTCATTTAACATCATGATTTGGCTTGACGGCAGACTTGACGCCAGACAGAGATAAAAAGTAAAAAAATACACAGACTTATTAATTCCTTCATGGCCATTCTCAAGCTTTGTCGAACAGTACCAGTGCCGAGGCTGGGCAGTGAATGCGTGAAAAAATGCATATAACAAACATCTAACAATGCAAAAATGCTTTTTTGCTGTTGTTAGATTTTACGTAGTCTGAATAACGCCGAGAAAAGATCGTTCATAGTTATAGGGCCTCTTGTACTACCATTGTTCGCATTTCTATAAGTATTGTTTTCTTGCTTTGCGTTATATTGATAAAAGTATACATATCGTGGTCGCTGACCGTGGGTCTCTCACTGCAGCTATGAGTAGCTCAGTGCTGTGAGAGCTAAGCTAAATACTATGGTAGTTTTGTTTGTTTCAAAATTTCGACATAATTTTGAAGACTAGTCCTAAATTAGAAACAATTTTTAACGATCCCTAAGTTACAAAATCGAAAATTTTATCTCATTTACATAATACCTAAGCTTTACTTTAATAGAAGGATTTTAGCTCGGACAAAATAAGATCCTTTGAATACTTGGTGAAAACTGGAACCAGTCCAGGTTTCTACTAGGGCCTCATAAATTAAAGAGATACCCTTTAAGACATAATTCAAGATTCACCTTTCAGGTACTGCATACTATTGCGTTAGGTTTCAAATAACATTTTGATGCCGTTCAAATACATAGAGTGATTCAAAAGTAAGGTTTTTAAATATAACATATAATAGCAGTTCATAGTGAATATATGCTCAAATTACAAATCATTTTGGTACTTCGTTTGTATGGGAAATTCATCCGTCACCTTAACAAAATACCCCTTAAAATAAAATTTACGAGATTCGCATTTTAAAGTGGTTAAAATAAATTGGTATTTCTGTCTTTTCTTCTTTCGGATAGTTCATTTAAAATATTGAAAATTAATGGCGAAAGATTCCTTAATTTTTTTTAACCTAAGTCGAACGGACAGGCCACGAGATTAAATATCTCGTTTAAGTTTAATTATTAAAAATTATCGGAATACGGTCGAAGTAAAAAAAAACAGGATATTGCCGACATTTTACGAATTTGGGAAAATGGCGGAATCTTCTACCAGGATATCATAGCACCGAGAGGGTGTAAGATGGAGTGCGTAGGCCCCTGCACCTCACCCCACTTCACTATATTTAACAGCCCTTCCTCTTTTGCTGTTTCATGAAATACCTGGGAGCCTGAGGGAGAAAAGCAGAAATCACAGTACAGCTATAAGAAATTTTGAATTCAACATTGTGAAAAGAGTCATATGCTGTTCGGTATAAAGTTCAAATTTAAAAACCACAATACACACACATACACAATATAGGGGTGTTAGATTGCAGCTGTGTTTGTAGGTAATTAAAATCTTCGTATGTGTGTTACGGGATCTCATGACATGTCATGTTTTTATATTTTATAGGGTCACAAGTTTAGATTTGTATAAACCTTTGTTAGATTTAGATTCGTTGATCGCATCAAAATTTACTTGTTCCAGCCTCTCCACCAATCAACCATCACCCTCTTACAAGTACAATCAACAGCTCTTACAAGTAACAAATTATGCTGGCTGGGCAAACTTTGAAGCGTGGACCTAGTTTTCTAACAAAAACGCCCCCAGGGTCTTATCATTATATACATCTGTCATTGATGGACTGAGTTGTTTTTATTTAGTTACATCAATAAATGTGTCGCCATCTATACATAAAATGCGGTGGCTCCGTGAAACCGCGCAGAATAAAAGATGTCGTATTCATCCAACACTTTTGATCGCTTCGTACCTATACATAAAGTCCCTTATCCAACAATCAGGAAAGGAGGCTTTTTCTTAATGACCGAAAACTTGGTTTTTATTATTTTATGGGGTAAATTCGAAGAGTTTGTTTTGTGCTCGGGAGGAAATCACGCTCTTTGCGCCCTCTAGGCGTAGTTAATTTATCGTGGTTTTCCCCTCAGTTACCCCTAACGTGCCGGGCCGCGCCTGCGTACTTATCTGTGCACCATATCGATCTGAATTCACTAACGGTGTTCTGTCAGTTACCGGTTAGTTACCCGCAAGTGTGGACGCTTTATTTCCTCAGGAAGAATCTACAACTCTGTGGTCATGATGATCGCGTTTCAACCAGCATACGGCATCATGGAACCGGCGCGGTACATACATCAACCGCTGCGTATCGGAAACGCCGTTGCCAACATCACGTTTCAACCAGAATACGGCATCATAGAACCGGCGCGGTACAGACATCAACCGGAAACGCCGTTGCCAACTTCAGTAAAATGAAGGTGATATTAATCACAGTGATATTTAATCGATCTTTATGTTACGGAGAAAACTTAATATAATGTGTACACAGTAGTCTAGTGAAGTGGGTGAAGCGGTCCATGATCTCAGTGTCACTTTGTGTACACTTTGTGTGTACTGTCGTTGTCGATTTGCGTGTTTAAAGCTGTACTGTTGTTGAATGACAATTCAATAGGTTTCTATGATCGTTTATGTAAAAATTATCTAAAGAAATGATTTTAAAATGTGTGAATTTTCAGTGAAACGCTAATTTCTTTAAATTTCTCTTTTGTTGCAGAAACTTGAGTAGTTCTCAAACTCACCTAGCTGGCTGAAACCTCACTCGACATGTAAAGATTTCAAACGAGGTACGTATTCAGGACAATTTGAATACTAGGGCATTATTTTTGATTTTGCTAAATGGTTATCCCGATGGGTAATGATTCTGTAACATCTGAATGTCTTAGGCTGATTTCGCTAATGATATAAGTAACCTATTAGTTTGAATAAAACAAAGACATAAACCATGTCATAGTTTGAGTATAGACGTAAAATTTTACTTAGCATGGACGTAAATTACGTGTAAACCTTAACAATTGATATGGACAAGACTCAAGCTCAATTTCTATGCAATGGCTAGACTGGTATCTAGCTTGCGATTTGAAGCCAAAGGTCAATAAATCCTGAGATTATCAAAATTATTAGAACGACAATAGAGTGGCCTTATTTGAGCGGGCTGTTGTGTAACTACTTAAATAAATTCACTCTCTGCAAATATTATTAACTATCTAAAAGGTCTGACTTGGCTTCGCACAAGTATTTAGCACAAAAAAATTCTATACTTTTACATTATAATGTATAATTTGAACCCTCTAACACAGGTATCTCTATAGTACTTAAAAGAGGGTTCCAAACCCATGCAATGTATAGTAGTTTTAAGTTTACTTGAATAAATATTTGTATAAAAAAAATAATACTCCTATACACGTTGGTCTACATCATTGAAGTTTTCATACTGCTCCTTGACTTTTTAAAATATTCTATAGCTATATATGTATGTATCTATTAAAATTATATAATAGTTCATCAGAGATAAAGTGAAATTGTAATGGTGAAATAATTTTTCTAATCAGTCCAGTGGGTTCGGAACCTATTCAATTCAATCAAACAATCAAATAAATAATGACGGACCATCCACACAGCATCACCAAGCTTAGCAGAGCTTTTGTTAGGGGTGCAACGTTGCGGCGGACCGCTAGTATGTTATAATTCACTCTAACCAATGTAAATTGCATACACTTTGCGTTACTTCTACAACCAAACTGGGCGATTGAAAAAGCTACAGCTCGACTTTCTTCCGAATAATGTTATTCCAATTTAACTTTAATGAAAAATGTTCGGTATATTAATATTAAGTTTTGTCAACAGTTTTCGGGCGTCGATGACATCTGACATAATACGGATCTGACGTCTTCCTGACGTTGCAGTCTACTGATACGGAGTGTGTAAGTTACCTCAGCTCATTTGGTGCTGCCCGCGCTTTGACTCTGTGTGAATATTTTGTATTGTACTCTAATGTATATTAATTGAGTTGATGACCCAATACTTCGATGATGAAACGATGAGAGATGATATGAGAGATATTTGTTAAACAGCTCATTACTTATAACAAAATATGTATATAAAAATCTATGGATGTTAAAAACTAGAAACGGCTTGGCCGATTGCAAGTTTTTCCGTTTGTATGATGTATTTAAAAGAAACCGATTTTTTTTTGTTATAATTACGAAGTTCGCGGGGTCAGCTATCCATATACTGCTTTTAATAAAATTTTAGATTTAAATTAAAATTCTTCAATAGATTTTTCTGCTTTTCATCAATTTTCTTTAAAGGAACAATTTTGATTGCTTTTAATAATTAAGTTTTTTTTTTTTAAATGGCCAAGCCTTTATTAACAAATAAATTACAATGATCTAACTAAATTAAAAAAAACCACTAGTATTTACAATTGAGCTAACTGCAGACTGTTGCGAACAAACTACAGGTAGCTCAACTGATCCAAATCAATACCAGTTGGAAGTGTACCCAAGATGCTGGCTGCATTGCCACGTTGTATGGCAATGCTGATGCGCTGTGCCAAATATTGACCAGCTCTCGGGTCACACGTCGCTTCGACCAGACGCTCTGATAATTTTTTGAAGACCCGGAGAGCCTCGGTACCCCACGGACCTAGGGTCTCGACACCAAGGGGAGCAAATTTGTAGGCTCTGTCGAGACCTGCATATTTGCGCCTCTTAAGATCCTCGGCCAAATCTGCCGCCGCACCAGCCCTCACGGATGTCCTTGGAAGATGGGAGGGCGCAAGTGTGTCGACGCAAGTAGCGTCCCACACAATGGGCCTCCCCAACTCCCATGGGACAAGTGTCATACCGTCGGGCCTCTTACCATCGTCACGCAACAGACCATTCGGTTCGAGAATAGCTGGTACGTTAGCGGTGACAAAGGCCCGCCGGATGATGTCGTTAAGGCTGGCATGACGAGACATCCGACCGGCAGCCCTAGAACACGATAATCCGTGGTGACCAAGCTGTTCGACAGCAGTACCGCACTGGCATTGATGAGGCGCGCAACACCTTGCACCCAACCGAAGAGATGATGCAATACGGAAAGTTACGGAATCCAATAAAGTGCCAGTATTATATGAAGGAAGTGCTTGCAACCAATGTCCTGACTCCCATTTAGAAACGGCCAGGAGACGGGCACGATCTGCTGAGCTGGAGCACGTTTGTAACAAACAATTCCGTGTCAGCTCACACAGAGGCCCGTCCCATTGCCGTTGGGATAAAAGAGATTTTGGGAGAGCAGCATCGGGGCAAGCACTTTGCCAAGCCGTTCGAGCTTCGTCTAAAAATGAAATTTTAAATGAAAATCCAGGTAGTGCCAAATCAGGCTTTAAAATTTTTTCAACTAATGAACTAGTGCTGTAGACGGAAGACAAGAACGCTGGTAGGGCTACACTTGAAATTTTGCGAATACCTAAGCCTCCCAATTTGACAGGCAGGGAGGCCTGCGACCATGCCTTGTCATCCAAATCGATATTCAAAACCGATGATAAAGTATTCTTTATTATGTTGTCTAAGCCTTCCAAGAGCTCGCTGTGTTTCCACAGTTGACAACATCTCAAAGAATAAGTAAATTTAGGAACAAAAAGGCAAAATCGAATGATCGTGAAAGCCATATGGCTATTAATTTTGAGAAGTCTGTCCGAGGTTTGGAAGAAATTTTGAATTTTCTCATCTACAAATGGCTGAAAAGACTCATCAAGAATTGGCGAACCAAGGAGCCGAAGTGAACGTTTTTCTACAACTGAAATGTTAGGGGCCAAACTATTGAATTTAATAATTAAGTTAATATTAAATTCAATAAAAAATCCATCTTTTGGACGGCTATTTACCTTTAATAGTACTTTGTTCTCGGTTACATTTTTCTTTTAATATTTAACTATAAATTATTAAATAAAACCGATATTAAAATTCAGATATACCTACATTATAATAATACATGGTTATTGGTGATTTGCTGACACTGCATGAACTATCGTCATCATGGTTCTAACCATCATCACGAAAATGTTTGAGAAAATGCTAGGTTTATTAAAATGAGAAGCAAAGCTTATTTGGTGGATTGCAGGTATTCACGATACCATTTATGTACCCTTATAGGTAAGCTCCATTCACCAGATGTTTTAGAGTTTGCAGTTTTGAAGTTGCGTTTTGAAGTCTGCAGTTTGGAAGGTTTGAAGTTGCAGGAATGGAACCACAATAAATAGATCTCAATAATAGAACATAACAACTCAATACATTCGGCCTCGTGAAGCCGTTTCTATTAAATGAAAATAAGACGTGTTTGTCGCATTTTAAGGCTTCAGTGAGTATAATTTTACAATTATGTGTATGTTTTCTGAAGCCAAAACTAATCTGTGTGATTTGACAGCATAATTAACGATTACGACAGCTTTCATGACTAGTAAAGGAAGAGAGTTAAAATTTTTAGGCACCATCTCGCTTGTGTCTAGTATGAAAATTGTATGCCATTTTCTTGTAAGACATCAAAAAATCTTGAAAACTTATATCGTAAGTTTATTGTGTCCAGTGGTACTAAACTTAAAGAACGCTCAGTAGCATTCGCATTACTATCAGTACCTATTTAATGTTATAAATAGAATAGATCGTATTTTTGTACTATTATTTAAAAACGTATCTTTATGATCACAAAAATAAAAATGTACTTATCGAGGTATGTCTTGTTACTTCTCCTACCCAGTAGTTTTTGATCCTTATGAACCTAGAGCTAATAAAGCAGCATTTGCGATGGTGGTGTGAAAGTTTGCTCAGTCTATGTCTATCTATGCTCGAGTCGCACTTATGTCATAGAAAATTTACTTCAGCATAGGTCGATGACTGAGCTATGGCTTTCATAATACTAAATACTGAGAAGATTATCCATTTATTATTTGTTTTTTACTTCCTACTTCAATAAACACAGGATTGGGAGCCTGGAAGCAGAAGGAAAAAGGAAAAATAATTGAAAAACAGCATTTTTTGTGTAAATATTGAAACGTACACTTAGTGTAGGCATAATTTTTTTTGATAACCTCGTTAAAGTTGTTCTCAAATGATTCAAATTCTCTACTTTTCTATATATTTTCCTTTTCTTTTGTAAAACATAGATTGATATCTAATTCTGAAAACATTATCTACACGTAAGATTTATAGTATTTGGTTAGTTCAAATATGGGGCCTATTTTATTTATGTAAGGATCATTTTAAAAACAGATCATCACTTTTGACAAAGGAATTTCACAGCCCTACGGCAAGCCAGGCGATATAGTAAGTATTCGGAAAATTGGTCAATCTATTGTGAGCGTCTGGGTACAGCGACGTATGACCCGAGAGCTGGTCAGTATCTGGCGCATTAGCATCGCCATAGCCCTAGAGCGAGGAAATGCACTAAGCGGCTGACGGGGCTCTTCCGCCTGGTGGTATTATTGATCAGTTGAGCTACCAGTAGATTGTTTGCAAACAGTATACAGATAGCTCAAATGTTTCAAATGTAATACTAGTTCTTAATTGGTTATTTACTTGATATAATATTTTTTGACAAACTATTGATCAACAGTGGACTGGATGGGATTAAATCGTTGTTCATACATGATGAACGTATGCGATGGCGATGAAGAAAAAAAAATTGGATGGAACCTTTTCAAACTGAAAAGAGTGCGGTTATTATAATTTGACACTGATCCATTCCACTTCGAATCAAAAACAGTTGTACATTAGAGAGATTAACTAGCATTCAGGAGGCTTGAGAGTGCATAGCCCCTGTAAGATAGGAAAAGGGGGGGTTGGGGGGCGGAGCCCCCTCCCCCAAAAGAAGGCGTAGCAACCCGGGTTCTAGGCACATGGTGGGTTTAAAGGGCATGTGTGCGTCATGGGTGGGCAATGAAAGTGTTGAGTAGATTCTATACGCTAACGAAGTACTACATAAAATAAATCCTGAGTTATGTAACTAGATTTTTCTGTTAACTGTACATTAAAGCAAATTAGGTATATGGTCCCAGTCGACCGATTCAAAAATGTGATCAGGTAACTGGGACCGCGGTCCTAGTTATGTATGGGCCCAGTCGCCTGTATCCTCGAAATATTACTGATAATTTAATTTAACAATTCGATGCAAGTTGTCGATTTGCTTATTGTTCTGCAATGTGATGAAACAACAATAAAATTTTAACAATATTAACTTTGACAAGGTTCCGCCCCATTCTGAACTCATCATTTTATTTTGTGGATACACACTTTAGAAACGCACGGTTATTTCTTTTGATTTATAAATAATTTCATATACATGTCGAATAAAACTATAAACTAACTATGTAAACTATAAATTATTATCAGATAAGAAATTAAGTGTTAATTGAATTAATCTTCACATCAATTTATTATATGTAACAGATCATAAAAAAATTATAAGATTTTATGAAACTCAAAGCCCATGTTTTTTGGATCGTTTGGCGTTTGAATCGTGTGTTTCCACCTTAATCTTTGCTAATCTAAAAGTGCGTCCAGATTAAATAACAAAACATAAATACCCAAATATTTATTCTTAACTTAATATGTACAATCATATAACCTTACGCGATCTGAACACATGATTAGTACTATTTTAACGTTAGAGTCATCTCGTGACCACAACAAAGAGCAAACCTGTTGAAACGTCGAGAAAAATTAAGAAAAAAATAAAAAAAAAACGCGATAAATACCCGTTAAAATAGTACTAATCATTATGTAATCACATAACCGTGTTTGTGATTCAAATTAATACCTAAAACATGTTATAAAACTTATGTAACATTTTTGATTATATAGAAGTGTTTAATAACATAAGTTCCATAACATGTTACCTAATGGACGTAGGTATGCTAGCTAAGGCAATAGCAGCATTTGCGATGTCAGTGCACTTTAGAAAGGAGAGGAGGAGAGGCTTCTAACAGTAGGTTCATTTTACCTAAGTAGGTATGTGGGAACACTTGTGTTCATAGACCACCTGATGGGTTTCAAACCCCATAATATTTCCCACGTTCGTGAAATGGAGACGGTTCTGTAATATAAGCATTTATGTTACGTTCATAATGACCCAAGGAGGTCACGAAACAAAAAAAAAATCAAGTTGAAAAATCCCGATCAGCAACTGTATATAAAAACTAGCGGTCCGTCCCGGCTTCGCACAAGTATTTAACAAAAATTCAATTATTAATGCGGATCCCTCACTTTTTTGAAAAGATTCTATAGCCTGTGTTCAGCACGGAAAATTTAGGATTCTAATGGTGAAAGAATTTTTCAAATCGGTCCAGTAGTTTCGGAGCCTATTCAATTCAAACAAACAACCAAATCTTTCCTCTTTAAAATATTAGTATACATTATAATATGGAAGTGTAAAACCTACCACTTTCAAGAAGATATGAATATAGTGTTTTACGTCACGGCCGTCATTTAATTCTGAGCGCAACTCAGGGTTCTAGAATAACTGGTAGCTCCATTGACGACCTCTGTGGTGTGGTGGACGAAGGTTCATCTGCGACGCAGGAGATTGATTTTGATCGGTTCTCAGGAGAACGCATGTCAACAAAATCATGAGTGAAATAGGTAAGCGACTAAGAATAAAAGGTTTATAAAAGGGACATTTAATGAGTTTATTAAATGAGAATAAAAGGTTTGTTTAATGAGGTCTGTATTATAACATCACCTAAAACTCCAAACAAATTTGATATGAAATGTTTGTAAACAAACCACGCTAATACAGTTCAATAGAGCGAATTTAAGTGTAAGTGACACTTAATTTTTCACTCCATTAAACATTATTTTTAAAAGCAACTTACTTGGTTTTTAATGTTGACTTCATAAGATAATGCTAAAAAATCATAATTACAAACTCAACGTCACTGATTCATTTTAGTTGTTTAACATTGGAATAACCTAAATAAACATTTCACATTGACTCTTTTGCGTCTTATCCAAGCTGGGCTGTAACAGTTCGCATTTGCGATTTGCGACCCTATGAAAAGATGGAATGTACACTAAAGCAAAACATATCCATTTATAGGTGCCGAAATCTGCAATCGCAAAAGACGCCCTTAATTACCGGAGAAGGTAAGTCGTAGCCTGTAGATCACAGAAAAACCCTTTTATGAGGTAAAGAATAAGATGATGATAATAATGCAGTCAGCATCTTGGGTACACTTGCTGTAGTTTTATGGCAACAGTCTGCAGTTAGCTCAGTTGTTTCAATTGCAAATCATTGTTCAATAGTTCTTAATTGGTTATTTATTGGTAATTTTCTATGTTTATCACGGTTTTACCCGAAAAAAAAAAGAATAAGATGTAAAAATACAATAGTAGGTAGGTATTTTTATTTTATTTTTTATTTATAATAAATCTAAAATAAAAAGAAGTGTGTAAAAGTCGAAAAGAACAAACCCGAATACTCAAACGAGTCTCTCATTTAGGTACGTCTGCGTATTTTTCATACCGCGATTTTTTTGACACTTTTCTATGAGAATCTGTCACAAAATCCTTAATAGCTTCGTGAGTTTTCGGCAGTGATCCGTGCCTTACAAGTTACAGAAGTGAACGAAGCTTAGATTTTTAAAACTGTGCTAGGGATTTTATGCGGTTTTTTTTAATTGCTAGTAGATTATATTTATAATAAGCATTTTAGTTTAGTTTAAACAAACACCTCGAGAATGTTTCTGTGGTAGCAGGACACGTAGTTAGATTAGCCTTCATCGCCATTACGTTTAAGTATTACATGAGCAAATATGAGTAACCATATAATTATATTGGTACTATTAAATCAAGGTAACGCTAACTGCGGTCTCATCATCAGCCTATGTTAGTCCACTGTTGGACATAGGCCTCCCCTAATGAGCGCCATAGCGCCCTGTCTTCGGCACTGCGGTCTATTATCATAAAATAGGGAAACCAACACATGCTTACAGCGTGCGTGTGTTGTCAGCTTTTAAACATGTTTCTGGTAAAAAAAACTCGTGTAAGCTCCATCGTTTTTTTACTCCATGCTTTACTTCCTACGGCCGGTATAAAAATTTAAGGTACCTTATATATTTAACATATATTTAATATGTAATATTTATTAAGTGATTTTGTTCTCATGATTGACTCTAGAAATTATTGTCAAAAAACAAAAACTGGTTTTTTTTGTGTAAAAAGGAACTTTTATATATATTAGTAAATAAATAAATGTTTTTTTAAATATAACTCGTAATTTCTAGTATTATTCGTTTATAACCCATGGCTGGGAAGGCACCGTCTGTTTAATGTCGTCTTAATCCAGAATGTTTTATTAATTTATTTCTTAACGACATTTTGAATTGTTTCATTTAGATGCGAACATGCCTGACGCTGATAGGATGTTTATTTATGTTTATTTTAAATATGGAAAGGAATTCCTGGCACTGCATCAAAGTTACTAGGATTTCATGAGCAGCAAGGAGTCTTGTGAAACATCGTAAATGTAGGGGTTGGCTGACAGAATGAACTTTAAACTCACGCCGTTTCAGTTGATGCATTCAAATAGCCTAATGCACAAAAAGGACAGGCTATGCAGTGACACAGCTTTCATTCGTGGTGGCCTACACATGGAGATGAATTTATTATCTCAATGGTACCATTACTTTCTACGCTTTGTAGTTATTATCCAACAAAAATAAATAAATAAAAAATAAGCTGTTCAATCTAAAAAAGGGGCTCCAACTTCCGGTATCGTGCAGATATGAAACACGGAAAATTTCGGAGATTCACGGCCATATCTTGAAACAATTCTCAAAGTGAAAATATGTAAAATGAATAAACTCAAAAAAATTACAAGTAATAGATCTTAAAAGGATCCGCTTATTTATTAAAAATAAAATCTGTCGCCGTAGACATTGCGTAACATACCTAGTGCATGAAACAGATGATAAAGAGGAATGGGTCCCATTTTGGAGATATCGATGGTTTAAGTCGACTTATGCATATTCAAGTGGGGTACCCTTTTCTTCGAATGTTATGTGAACCTTCTACAAGCATATCCGGATCATACCCGAACATACATACGTTGAATAAGTACGTAGGCAACTTTGGACGTGTACGTTGAGGTAGTTCATTGACTGCACGTAGCGAGAGGAGGAGGGGGGGGGGGGGTCCTAAAGCCGTCCCGGGCAGCGTTCCAGAATCATAAGGACATCATGGCTAGCTAGGAGTATCGAATCACCTGGGTGAGGTGAGATGAATGCCCTTTCTCACCGACTCAACAACTCTCGTTCTTTACCTCGTATTAGAACGATTGAAAATATTTAAAATCGTTTTAGTTTAGTTTATCATCATAGTACTTTATCTTGTTTACTAATCGTTAAATAGTACAGGTACAAAAACAAAAATAAAAATCGTGATAAAAATAAATAAAACTTAGAAATCTTGCTTATGTTAAGCAAGCAATTTACTAAAACATTTCATGGATTACAAATTTTTGTATTCAATAAATCTTCCTGAACTGCAGTGTATCTTTTTGGATATGCTAGGAACTGAACAAATTATAGCCAAGCAATGCTTAATATGCATCATATGACGTCATCAGTCTGTATAGGTTCTGAAGCAGTGATGACCACGCCCCCCAGTGCAGTTAAATCAATAAAAGAAAGGGGTGAGGGGTCCCTACAACCTCTAGGTAGTCATGTTTGCCTGGTACTTATTAATGCAATTCCTGAGCCTATGTCTAGACTTAAGGCCACACATGTGAAAGATTTTTATTGTAATTTCTGATTTACAGGTTATTTTAAATACTGTCTCGAACGACCTCATGGCCCCATGAAAACTTTGAACAGCCTCATGACCGAGGGTTTTGCACAGTCTTCATATACGCACTTTAGGTAGCTAGTTAAGAATAGAATAGAATATTACTTTATTGCACCATCAATACAGTTAAAAGGTTACAATTTTACACGATCTTAATACTAACTATATCTAAAATGGCACAATCGGCGGCCTTATCGCTAAAAGCGATCTCTTCCCGGCAACCTTTGAATGCATAGGATACGTACTAGTATAAAAACTAAAAAGATAAAGGACGTTAAATTATGGATGGGGATACAACAACCGACTCCTGGAAGTCTGGAAAATTTGCACAGGGCGGTCCCTGGGCAAAATTAGTTAAATTTTAGTTATTCTTTGACTGCTTATATTTTACTAATAATATAATTTCGTTGAGTACAATGGCCAGGGATCATAATGTAAATTAATGACTTTAGTACTTTCTGCCACTATTCCAACACCTAAAAGAAAAACAGTTTTTGACGTCTTAGTAATGTAAGATCGACGGCGTAGATTTTTTTCTTATATTTTTAATTTTAATTTAATTTTATTTGCTCCTAGCAGTTATGCATGTATCTTGGATGTAAAATTTTATTTAAACTATAACGCTTAGAAGTCTAGGTCTTAAATAGTGTGCCTGATTTATAAGCGTTAATGGTTGCATGTATTGACCGCATGGTGTCATCTCGTTTTGACTTCATTACTCTTCAAGCTTTAAATGAAATGGATATGGAGGTTACAGCTCCCGATACGTGGGAATTAATGACCCCCTACCACCTGCTGACATATTTTCTCTAAGCTCCTCGCTGGATATGATAGCCTGGTACAGAGTAAATGAGCACTGTATATACAACCTACCTTTTGTCACAGGACAAATAATGTATTTCTGTATTTCTGTATTTCATGGTTAGTAACACTAAAGTCATTTTTATAACGGGATATTTACCATGATTAGAGTTTTGAGTTTTCCAATATTTCGGCACAGTTTCATGCGCCATAATCACGGAACAACTCAGTTGTTCCGTGATTATGGCGCATGAAACTCAAAACTCTAATACCTAAATATCCCGTTATAATCAATCGATGTAAATATTGAATCAAAGCACATCAATAGCAGAACTTCGCTAATAAATCTGAACTGGACTAGACTGCTCTGGACTAAAAACTGCTCACGACGATCTTGTTAAGGCCAAGGCCTAGTAATGTTGTTTAATAACTCAAAAATTTGGTAATAACTCAAAGGTTTGGTGTGATAAGACGGGCATGCAAAAAGCTGCAAAAATAACATGTCTGCGTTATCATTGACTTAAAAAGAAGAAATGTAACGAGAAGGAATTGAAACACCTCTAAGAATGATAGCATCTATCTTCACTACATCAGCGTAATATTATAATAACTGGGATATTTATGTAGGAATAAGTTAAAACATGCCATCTATGGCGCTCATTAGGGGAGGCCTATGTCCAGCAGTGGACTATAGGATGATGATGATGATGATGAAGTTAAAACAAAAGCACTTGAGATTCTACAGTAATTGGACCGTAAGGCCGTTTTCTTTGAAGAGATGGCCATCATTCATCGACAATCTGTCAGGATCTTTTCTGAAATCTTATAAGTTTTCTTCGATATTTATCGATTGGTACTTTACGATCGGATCGCTATGTATGTCGAGACTACTTGCTCAGGGTCGTATAGCATAGAGCGATTGAAGATATAAATATAGATCAATTAGGAGCCTGGGAGTCCAGGGATAAGATTCTTTATTGTATAGTTTAGAGTTGAGTTTCGATAGGTTTTATGCTTTTCGAAATATTTCGAAAACAGTCGAAAAATTTACCATTCCCCCTCCCCCCCCCTATCTCCGAAGATTGCAGAGTGATCGATGTAAAATGAACTAAGCGATGTAGATATAGGTCTATATTTTACAGGAAAAATATAGAGAAGTCTGAAAAAATAATACATTTTTAAAATATGGTCTAAAAATCTATAGTTCATACAATGGGGGCTATTTCATTGAAAGCGATATCAAATCAAAGGTATAGATTTGGACAATTCAAAACAGGTTTTGAAAATCGTCTTAGTTTCATAAGAAAACTTTCTAGTACGAGTTCCGCCGTGGCACTAGTGCTGCGGAAACAACTCGAAGGGTGAATGATGTGTATGGCGGTCGTGTTGCAAAAGAAAACACAGTTCGTTTTTGGTTCCAACGTTTTCGTTCTGGAAATTTCGACTTGCAGAACAAGCCCCGTGGACGGCCTGAGACTCAAGTTGATAATGAAGAGTTGAAGGCTATTGTGGAAGCGGATCCATCGCAAACCACGTCCGAGTTAGCTGCAGGCTGCGGTGTTAGTGATAAAACTGTTTTAATTCACTTGAAGCAAATTGGGAAGATTAAAAAGCTTGAAAGGTGGGTACCTCACGAATTGACTGAAGCAAACCGGCAAACGCGCGTCGACTGCTGCGTTACATTACTAAACCGGCACAATAATGAAGGTATTTTAAACCGAATCATTACCTGTGATGAAAAATGGGTTCTTTACGATAATCGGAAGCGCTCAGCGCAATGGTTGGATCCTGGCCAGCCAGCCAAATCCTGCCCCAAGCGAAAATTAACCCCAAAAAAGTTACTTGTAAGCGTTTGGTGGACTAGTGCCGGTATTGTTCATTACAGTTTTCTCAAATCTGGCCAGACTATTACGGCTGATGTCTATTGTCAGCAATTGCAAACCATGATGGAAAAGCTAGCGGCTAAACAACCTAGGCTGGTCAATCGCTCCACGCCACTGCTGCTTCACGACAACGCTAGACCACACACTGCGCAACAGACGGCTACTAAATTAGAAGAGCTTCAATTGGAAAGTCTAAGACATCCTCCGTACTCCCCGGACCTTGCTCCAACAGATTACCATTTTTTTCGAAATTTGGATAACTTCTTGCAAGGGAAAAAATTCAACTCCGATGGGGCAGTCCAAATCGCCTTCAAAGATTTTATTGATTCCCGTCCGACTGGTTTTTTTAGTAAAGGGATCAATGAACTACCTATAAGATGGCAAAAGTGCATAGAAAATAATGGTTCATACTTTGATTAATTAAATATATTATATTAAAAAATATTCGACTTTTTGTTCCTCCCATACAAAACGCCAATTTCATATGTAAGGACCTAATATAATGTCTCTCACAAAATAGTGTTCAATGTGCTCCTGACTTAAATGGAAAACTTATCTTATATAGATATATATCTTAAACTAATATTATAAAAAGTAAATATTAGATATTTTGTTTGAATTGAATATGCTCCGAAACTACTGGACCGATTTGAAAAATTCTTTCTCCGTTAGAAACCTCAATATTCCCTGAAACACGGACTATAGAAATATTTTCAAAAAAGTTATGGATCCGCATGAAAAATTAAATCCGTGTTAAATATCCGTATAGTATAGTATACATATATGTATATACTAGCTTTAGCGACTAGTGTAAGAATATATCAGTGAGTATTATAAGTTTCGTGGCCGAAAAACTATTCTACTAATTTTATAAACGCCTAACTTTATAAGTATGGATCGGTTTTATTACTCTTTCACGCAAACAGGTTTTGCGTTAAAGAGTAATACATCCCCCCCCCCCCTAACGGATTTGATGAAATTGGTACACAGATAGTTTATGACCTGGAATAATTATGGGCCACTTTTTTTTTTAATCTTATCTTATCTTATCCGGTAAATTCCACGGAATCGGGAGTTACTTGGGTAAAACCGCGGGCACCCAGCTGCTAAGTATATATTTTAATACACATCTTAAAGAAATACCTACGGCTCGTTGAAATTTCTTATTATAATTATAAAGGCTCCGTTGCCAAAGGATAACAACGGTACCCTACAGCTAGCTCCGCTACTATCTTTTATTATGTGTCTATAACATGGCTTTTACAAATCCTCTAAGCCCTATACAGAAGCTTTAATTTTTCAAAGACTTTGTTTGTACAGTGACTGATATAATAACTAGAACGATAACACGAAACGGTGAACATTTTGAGAGTAGCATTATACTTGTGTTTTTGTGTGACATTGTACCACAATTGTACGGTGGTGCGGAATTCTTTGTGTGTGATTCCGATTCACACATCACCCACACAGCCAGTATGTTTATATCAGTGTGCAGTAGCGATAGCCACGCCCCAGTGGGGAAACAAGACCATAGAAGGGGTGTGGGGGTTATAATAACTCCTTGCTAGTCATGTTCACCTGGTGATTTTGTCGCAATTCCTGAGCCTAACGAGTGACCAAGCTACAATTTGATCAAGCAGGATTTTTTCTGAGCCTTGCCTAATTTATGGCACCGTTCGTGTCAACTGAATGCTTATTTACATTTATTAAAGACTAGCGGCCCGCCCCGGCTTCGCACGGGTATTAAACAAAAATTTCAGAAATTATACACACTAAAACGATGGGTGAAACCCAGTTTTCATACGGATCTTTACTTTTTTTAACAGCATTGGGGTTTTTGACCTTGACTCGACATTCCAAAACTGACACTGGCCGTAGAGAAAAAGCAAGCACCGTGCGCTATACAACCTCTTTTTCTATTCTGACGCGCCATAATAGAAAAAGAGGTTAAATATACAGCCCACGGTTCAATTATTGAATTTTTCATGCGGATCCCTAACTTTTTTGAAAATATTATATAGCCTATGTTCATCACGGAAAATTAAGGATTCTAATGGTGAAAGAATTTTTTAACTCGGTCCAGTAGTTTCGGAGCCTATTCAATTCAAACAAACAAACAAACATACAAACAAACAAACAATCAAATCTTTCCTCTTTATAATATTAGTATAGACATAAAAAGCCTATGGTTAGTAAACATGTGTAGTTTTTTGAAGGTTGAAGTTGTTAAAATGACTTCCTTTGCCTAAATTAAGGAATTGTATTCTATGCTGTAGCAGAATACGTAATTTTACTTGAGTAGGTACACAAAAAATTTCTATATGTATTGGAATATATAATTATAAATATATAAATTACCTTATAGATATTATGCCTTAGAAACAGTTTCAAAATATAAGAGCAAGCTGCCTGCTGTCGTCTGTGGCGACTTTTTAGGTTGTGAAATTAAATAGGAAAAGATAAAATACCAATACCGTAAATACCAATTTTTTATATTGGAATATCTCTAACTTAAAGCAGCTTTTCTTGTATATGCATACTTAAATACTTACTATATGGATCAGGAATATTATTATTAGCATAGATGTAATTAAAATGGGTACCAAGTTCTAAACCTGGAAAAACTTATAGTAGACTTTATTACCATAGGCTACTTTGCTATAATGTTTTTTCAGGTATGCCTGAAAAGCAGGCAGAAGCTAATCATATATAATAATAAATATAATAAAAGGAAATCTTCGATTGTTTTTTTGTTTGAATTTATAAGCACCGGACCCAACTGGACTGATCTGAAAATTCTTTCACCATTAGAATCCCTACATTATCCTTGATGAACAATGAACATAGGCTATAGAATATTTCCTAAAACGTTATGGTAAAATAGACTACTTAGATAAATGAATAAATAGTACCAATCTATATCTATATCTATACTTATATTATAAAGAGGAAAGATTTGATTGTTTGTTTGTTTGTTTGTTTGTTTGAATTGAATAGGCTCCGAAACTACTAGACCAATTTGAAAAATTCTTTCACCATTAGAATCCTAAACTTTCCGCGATGAACATAGGCTATATAATATTTTCAAAAAAGTTAGGGATCCGCATGAAAAATTCAATAATTGAACCGTGCGCTGTATATTCAAACTTTTTTCTATTATGGCGCGTCATAATAGAAAAAGAGGTTGAATATATAGCGCATGCTGCTTGCTTTTTCTCCACGGCCAGTGTCAGTTATATTATTAGTGTCGAGTCAATGTCAAAAACCCCAATGCTGTTAAAAAAAGTAAGGGATCCGTATGAAAACTGTGAAACCCATCGTGTTAGTGTGTATAATTTCTGAAATTTTTGTTTAATACCCGTGCGAAGCCTGGGCGGACCAATTATAAATCAAGTGATCAATAATAATAAAAATAAATTTTGATCAATACCGACCTCGCGTTTAACGTTCATTGATGCTGAGGCCGAATGCAATGACGTCACCTTAATATGACGTTGTAGGTAGCTTTCTCTATTTGTTAGGTTGGCACATCTGCAGTTAGTAGTAATAGCCACGCCTTGCTGGGAATAAATCAATAGTAAGAAGAGTATGAAGTGTAAAATTACTCCTAGGTTCTATACTTCCCTGGTGATTTTGGCGCAATTCCCTCACCTACGGTGACCATATCGGATTGAGGGAGCAAGAGTTTCATCAGATCCTTGTTCCTTCTTTTGTTTGCATTTGAATCCTTTTTCAAATTCCCACAGTCAAAATATTTTATTAGATATTTTAACACATTTCAACTACGGATATGTAATTCGGCTATCCTAATTATAACGGGATATTTACCTACCATGGGGAGGCCTATCTGTCCAGCAGTGGACTATCATAGGCTGTTGATGATGATGATGATTTACCTACCATATTTTGAGTTTGACATCTCTGATTTTCGAAAGAGTTCTCAAACGCCATGGCCATGGAATAACTGTAGTCACTGCGAGTTATTTTAACGCAATGACTTTTGTTTCTAACAATGTCAAGCATTGTCGGTCAGTATCATGTCAGTACCCAAGTACAAGTACCATGTACTACCAAGTATACGAATGTTTAATAATAGCACGAAATTAATAACGAAAACCTTTGTGTTAACTGGCGTTTGGCATTATGTTATTGTGTTTTGAACTGCAAATATGTTTTACCATCAAACCCGAACAAAATATAATCCCAATGAATTGTTTTAATAGAAACAAGTAAAATCTTTAAAGACCAGTTTTGGAAAATGTTTTAGTTGAAATAACATAAACAACATAACATTTTAAAACATTATTATTATTATTTCAGTTACGAGTATATCTTTCTGATAAAAATATGAACTAATAGGCAGTATTTCAACCAGGATATCATAACAAGAGAGGGAATGGGAGAGCAATTTCCGATCTCTATAGGGCATTGCCCTCACATCCATCAACCCCTCCCAACAATTCTGTTTCATAAATGCATCGGGACACCTGGTGAGTCTGAGTGAGATAGGTTCATACGCATACATGCAAATACAAACACTAACGCAATGTTTGCATCTTGTCTCAAGGAAAATGAAAGTGCTCCGTGTCTAGCACAGACGCAATCCGGTACTCCTGCTCTCAAATGGTGTTAATCGTTTTAACTGAAGGTTTCAAGATGCTCTTCCTCATAGATTCACTACTTGTAGTCTCCACAGACATCAGTCATTGACAGAATCATTGTATAATATACTTTGGGGTGGTTCTGATCCATTATTTTTGCAAATTCTTCAAGACCAACCTTGCGTTCTGAAAAACATCCTCACATTTGACATTTTTTATCACCCTCCCTAACGAGTTATTAAATCCCGAGCTAGCGTCTTGAGTAGACTTACGAGCGCAGTGAGTTGCTCTACATTAGAGTGCTGCCATAGCACCTTTGTTAAACTTTTTTGGTAATTTTGACCTGTTAATTTTGACCTGTTAATTTTGACCTACATTTTTACAAAATATAAACATGCTACAGGTGCTACGACACGTAGAGCTCTTGTAGAGGGCTACGAAATATGCCAGCAGTTGGCTACGGCGTAAAACTTACATTGTCGTGTCTTGAAATTATTTATTTATACATTAGGTCCACAACACCAAGTTTTTTTTTTTAAATAACGCCATTTGTAACACTTACAGATGGCGTGGAATAAAATCAGTAAATGGTCCTTCTGTTGATCTATACATATAACTAATTTTACTTTATTTTCCACGGAGTTTACTTAGTTTTTAATTGCGCCATCTCGTAGTCCATGACGGAACTACAATGCAACCCAAGGTTCTATATCCAGCCACGGGCTTTCACTGTCGGTTCAAGTTACTGCTATCACGTGCGCGCTCACAAAGTTTGCACTGTTTTGCAAGTGTGCGTATAATTGTATCTCACTCAGTCATCCAGGTATTGCACTGCATTTATGAAACAGAAACAGTGTCGGCAAGGCAACGCATCTCGTCCTTAGACTTCCAGCCTAGCATATATATTGTGTCTGACAACGTCTTCAAAGCTATGAATGTCTGGTAGCTAAAAACAGCGTATTCGCATAATGCGAAATTACCCTTCTGCTGCAAAAGATTTTAACGCGCACCAGGAAACTACTACACTTCTCATAAAACTGAAACAGTCATGTCAAAAAAGGACATGCCGAGGTTGCACTTATGTACTAACAAAAATTAGAACTTTTAAATGGACCATGTTTACTGCAATTATATAAAACATTAGCCGGCCGCCCCGGCTTCGCACGGGTATTTTATTTTTTTTAGGTACCTTCAAGATTAAACCAAGAAATGGTACAGGACTAAAAACTTTTGACTAGCACGGGGCAAAACTACGAATTTCTTATAACTAGTTTTCTATTGAAACGAAAAACACAGTATTGTAATTATTATTCTCTCTAGGGCATCAAAGATATGATAGGTACTACGAGATCGTCCCGGGCAAATATTTTAGATAACCAGGACCGCAGAAGTAGCTGGGAGTCTCGAGTCGCATCCTGCTTCGACCCCTCCTCCCTGCATTTTATCGATTAAACTCTGCACCAGGTTGGTTTGGCTACAGCAGGCAAATCTAGATTCGCATTTTGTATTTTTCCTGTACGAAACCTTTATTTTTAGGCCAGTCCCCGGGCAAATATAGAGGTATTATATTACAAAAATAGAAATAGGTAGACAAACGTGGTTCAGCTTTCATAAATCTAATTATGTTTCTTAATTATCATAATCCCAAACATACATTCGAGTAGCCAGCAGTTGTACCTACTTCGCTGGATTAAGATGTGTAAGCATCATACGCATGGATATCTATTTGAAACAACGTAATAAAAATGTACTTTAAATTTATCACTGGGTTTTCTTTAAAAAATGGCAATGCCATGTGTTTGTAGTACCGCACGTGTGTCCCGTCATACTACACGTAATGAAATCATCCGTCAAAATGTGCTTGCTGTCTCTCTCAGGCTTTCAGGTAAATTCATTCATTGAAAGGTAGAGGAAGATTTGGTCAATACACCCACCTCATCCCTAGTTACCCTCTCAGGCACCCTGGTCCATTCAATCCAATCACTCTCTCGATGTTTTGATGCCCTGGTAGTATAGAATCGCAAATATTATACTATTGCCATAGTTCCGAATTTTTCTGGATAAAATTGAAGATTGATTTTATCTCCTTCCCTATTTTCGTCGAAATTAAAATTTTTCGGCAAATTCAATTCTTCAATTCAAAACACATACAAAACGCATGAACTTTTCCTAAGAACAAATGGTATGCCCTTTACGTTTCAAAATTAGTTGTATCCCAAATATTTCGTCCCCTAAACTTTGTGCAAGCGTGACGTAAGAGATTTGATAAATATCCATAAAATCTGCTTCTTTAGCTAGGGGGTTATTAATAATACTTCTTTCAAAAAAATTGTCATTTAAGAGACAATTCTTTCATGTAATTATTTCATGATTTTATATCCTTTGTTCGTATTTTTACCTGGATCGAACAAGATCACCGTTATAGTTTTTCAAAGAATGAAATTTAAAATAAAAATAAAATTAAATTTTTATTTAAATTATTATTTTTTTGCTTTTAAATCCCGTCTCTGTCTCTATGACCCCTATCTACCAAAATTAAACTTGTATGTAAGTAAGCAAGAAAAATATCGCCTGGTTGCCCCTTACGATAATTTAGTTATACACTATCAAAACAAGCTGCCTATGTATGTAGGTGGGTGGGGGCATAGTGTAGGGGGTAGGGTGCGTCGTCGTTGATACGAGGACGTTTAAAGGGCAAAGAGACCTTTTGCGTAGTTATGTTCTCCTGGTGCTTGGAAGTCGATCTTTCGAATCGGGCACGTGCAAGGCTCACAACCAAGTTTTATTTTTGTTTAATGTTATCATCCTATCATATCCGTCAAAACTAACATGCCATCTTATAATATTATAAGAACAACATAATAATGTAAGTCTGTGAAATATAAATTGTAGTTTGTTAGATGAAATTTTGTGTACAATTAAAATATAGCCTAATATAGGCCATAGGCTTTTTGTACCGAAAATACGCGTGCAAATCCACAGGCAGATTGCATCAGCAGGTCGTAAATCCATTATTGATATGTTTTGTCTATGACCATAGTCTTTCTGTTGTATTATCAGATGTTTCCGTTAAACTTGGCACACATTACAGCACATTTTAGGGTTTCAGTTTACAAATATATTATAAGTTATTCCTAAGAAAATAGTTTAAACTGAAACCGTTGTATAAAATTTTTGGTTTCACTAATTTTGGGATATTTTTTAAAAATTTTATTCTTGTCGTATATAATATAACTATGTAGTGTTTTTTTTCATTTCATCGTTATATCATATTTGAACTGTCTCAGTGCTTCTTTTGTAAGTCAAAAGCAAAGAAATTCTTGAAATCTTGAACAAATACGAGTGAAAATGATCCGAGTATCAAATTGATAAATCCAGTTTTGGCCCTCATATTTTCTGGCTGCCATATTCAATATAAATTTCTTAATTTGCCTTGTTTTACTAGAAACTTTAATTTCAATTTAATTTTCAGAATGTAAAGTAGCTTTGTTATTTTTTTTATTAAATGAAATCAACTATTTTAATTCTTAATAACAAAGGTTTTCTTTTGGGTACGATTTTTTATTTAAACTACCAAGAGCGCATGAGCTAAGTGGAGGTGTTAAAATTAACTTTATACCTATACATCCTAGGCTATATAATATAGGCGTTTCATTTTCATTCTCACTTTATTTAGAAAGTGCCAATTTTATGAAATCAACTGTACGATATAAAAATACGGCCTATTTTGGTCCAGCAAGGTGTGGTTGAGTGAGAGTCGTAGTCGGCGTGTGCATTTCGTTATTATCTGTCTCTGTTTAAAGCGTTGATGTCCACGGTGTATCGATGAAACACATGATCGATCAAGGTGTTATCAGATATAGGGAAGAAATATTTTTGGAATGGATTATGTAAATAAAGTGTCATTTATTTTCTCTTCATTTAAATTCTTGTTCACTTTTTCTTCTACTGGTTGAAAATAAACCAACTAGTAAATTTAGAAATTACATTTTCTAATACATTTTTGTGTTGTCTATTGAAATTTAAGTTTAATGCGATGTAGACACAAGTCCATAATATAATACTCGTATTAATGTATGCACAAAGCACAATGTTGAATTTTTTACATACGTGTCAGAAGGGGAACTTTCAAATTTTGTTTTTAATGATATTTCAAACAATCTTACCGATTTTCAGCTTGGTGGGAATTTAGGTAACTTTACTCTTATTTTTTGGTCTAATTTGACCGGACTATGTGTCATTGTTAGTGCGGAACTAAGCGACATCTGGCCAATCATCAACATCATTAATGTATCTAATCATCAATCGACTAAAATCGGCTATCCATACTGATTAATTTACGAATAAAGAGCTCAGTTGCTTCAGATGGAAACTTAGGTATTATACAAGTGAATCACAAATGTGTTCCCTACCCTAATAATGATGAATGTATAATATAAATTGTTCTCGTTTTTTGTATATCCACACAATTTACGCCACTGCTGCATATGCCCCATGAAAATTCTTAAGAAAACAAAGCAATCGAAAAGAGCACATTGCGGGTGAAAATAATATGTACTTAATAAAAATTTATTTCTATGAGAATATGCAAAAAAATATAATGGAAATATGAAATACTAGCGGCCCGCCCCGGCTTCGCACGGGTATTAAACAAAAATTTCAGAAATTATACACAATAACACGATGGGTTTCACAGTTTTCATACTTTTTCTAACAGCATTGGGATTTTTGACATTGAATCGACACTCCACAAACTATATAGGGTATACTACGTATGCGACACTCCATAAATGACACTGGCCATAGAGAAAAAGCAAGCACAGTGCGCAACCTCTTTTTCTATTCTGACGCGCCATAATAGAAAAAGAGGTTGAATATACAGCGCACGGTTCAATTATTGAATTTTTCATGCGGATCCCTAACTTTTTTGAAAATATTATATAGCCTATGTTCATCACGGAAAATTTAGGATTCTAATGGTGAAAGAATTTTTCAAATCGGTCCAGTAGTTTCGGAGCCTATTCAATTCAAACAAACAAACAAACAAACAAACAAACAAACAAACATACAAACAAACAAACAAACAAACAAACAATCAAATCTTTCCTCTTTATAATATTAGTATAGATGAGGTTTGAACCATTTCTTTCTTTATCCTAGGGAAAACTCGCAACTAGGCAGTTTACGACAACATACTACCAGGGAACCAAAGCATCGAGAGAGTGGATGAAACCGGGGTTCTGGGAGGTCAGCTAGGGATGAGGTGGGGCGTTAGAAAAACCTTCTGGGTACGAGAAAACGTCTCAGTCTCGGTCGATGGTGGTAAACACGACGCTGACGTCACGAATCTGTCGATACTGGAATGAATCCGTAATTGTTAAATACGGCTGCCAAACTCAAAGTAGTAGTATGAGAAATAGGAACAGCCGTTTTTGGATAAAGTTCTCTGTCTTATGCCAATAACTGTTATGTAATTATATTTTTTTCAATTAAATACACTATTTATCAAAGAAAAACATTTGAACGAACCAAATTAGAACAATTATTTTCAATGGAAAGCTTTGAGTTTACTACAGGCTTGTGCAACTGATCTTTAACCATTCCATTCAGAAGCGGCCCCAAGACACTAGCTACAATAATAAATAATACTGGACAATCCATACAGCATCATCTAGCCCCAAGCTAAGCAGAGCTTGTGTTATGGGTACTAGATGACTGATATACATAATACAATATATTAAATACATAGATATTTTTTTTATTATACATAGAAAACGACCAGAACCCCTGAACAAATATCTGCAGATCGTACAAATATTTGTCCCGAGGCGGGAATCGAACCCGCAACCTCCTGCGTCGCAGGCGGACCTTCGCCCACCGCGCCACAGTGGTCGTCCTATAGTTATTGATTTGAACATTATGAACTAGTTTTAGGACCACAAGTTTAGTGAAAGACTGTCACGCCATTTTTAAACGTACCACATGCTCATCTTTTAAAAAAATGTTTTTGGGTAAGTAGTTATCTATTTTGGTGTTTACGTAAGTACTACTATATAATTTAGCTAGAAGATGAATTTTGTACAAATAATTCTGATACGTTTTTTTTACTATCGGATTATCAACGGATAAGAGTTATAGGTACATACATATAAAAAGAACAGAATTTGTATATGCAAATCGTTAAAAAAGCAACCATGCATTCATACAAATTCGTCAAATACTCGATGTTCAAATAAAACCACGATGATCTGTTCAAAATCTAAGTAGACCTGATCACAAAGTACTTTTTAATAGATAGATCAGGACACAGACCGAGGAACGTATTTTATTTATAGACTCAAACGGTCAGTAAATAGTACATACTAACAGTTATTCTGTGTCTTATATTGACAACAAAGCTACTTCCTTACCACATTTGATCCCCTAGTAAATCCGAATGAACTTGAATAACCACGCTTTGCCGTGTGCCTTTATGCCGTGTGGTGCCGGCATAGAATTTCATCACCCCAACTCTTCCCGTGGGTGTCGTAAGAGGCGACTAAGGGAAACACAGCGGGGGGGCGGGCAGCAGCGCCTTCTGCAGAACAACTACACCGAACTGCGATCCCCAACCCGCATGCCCAGCGTGGGGATTATAGGCAATAACCCCCAAATAATGATGCCATCTATGGCGCTCATTAGGGGAGGCCTATGTCCAGCAGTGGACTATTATAGGCTGGTGATGATGATGATGATGAACCACGCTTTGGTTGATTATGGGAAACCGAAGAAATTTACACACACAACTCGCTAGATTTTATGGAAAATAATTATATAAAAGAATAAATATTTAAGTACCTATAACTTAACATTATAATATGCACGTTGCCCAAGTGATCTAGTTACGGATATGCCGCTATGTTTGTATAAGATGACTTTATTTCTTTCAAAATAAAGTATGAAAAAACCAAGAATGCATCTCATGAAGAATACATCTTACTTTACTACATATACCGTTAGTACTATATAGTTATTCTGTGTTATAATTATTATATATATTTTTAAATATATATTTTATAGTACAATGTCACATCTTGGTAACTATTAGTTACCAAGATGTGACATTGTAGTTCATAGTTAGAGAAAATAAAGAAGGGCTGAGTGTACCTCAGAATAAGTGTACATAATGCAACGCCGTAGCATATTTAACGATATCGCGATTTCATATGAACTCATGTTGCTTCGTTAGTACAAAACTGAAAAAATAAATCCATATTTAGTAAATCTCATTAGTGTTCATACATAAAAGTTTTGCTGATAGTTTAACTACAAGTATGCCAAGTCTTTGATTCAAAAGGCTACTCTGCATCTTTACAATACAATTCATTTCAGCTCGCACTGCGCCATTGACCCGCCCATAATTGCCGAGCCTTTCTAACACGTAGCCCTTACTCAAACTTGGAACGTGTCAGCTCTAGGTCAAAGTTTGTTAGTAAACTCGACCTCCTGCGATCTCATGATCCTCTGGTAGCTCAGAACAAACTTCCACTTGTTGCGCTATACGTACGGAATGCCCCTTGTTAAAATAATAAAAAGAAAAACAAAAAAATACAAAATAATGTCCCATGTTTAAATATTCTGGACTAGCGGTCCGCCTCGGCTTTGCACGGGTATTTAACACAAATTTAATTTTTCATACGGAACCCTAACTTTTTTGAAAATATTCTATAGCCTATGTTCATCACGGAAAAATTAACGATTCTAATGGTGAGAAAGAATTTTTCAAATCGGTCCAGTAGTTTCGGAGCCTATTCAATTCAAACAAACATACAAACAATCAAATCTTTCCTCTTTATAATATTAGTAGATATAGATGAACAATGATTCCATGACCTTAGAACTAGCTCTGAGCTCATGACGGATGTAACGCCAAGACGTGTTTATTTTTGAAAGAATCTGGTTGCTACCACTTTTTCCTTGAAACGTGTGCACATTATGAGATTCCGTAAAAACTAAATATATAAAATACCAAAAACAGCCAGTAATTCCCTTCGACGACGAGGTTGGTAAATTAACTGTGTTTAGAAACATTTAAATAACTCCAGGCAGAGATTCAAAAACACTGTTTTGTTGCCAACAAGACCAACGTCGCATCTCTGCTTTTATATATAGAAAATTAAACTATTACAGATAAATTATAAAGCCTATATATTAAAAAACCCTAAACTAAAGATCGCACTTTTAAAACATTTTTTTTTGTGTTAAAATTGCAATAAAGGCTAAGAAGTGCTAGTGTACCCCATCTTACACCGCCAGTAAATAGTTACAAACCAAAATAACGCCATTTGTGGACTCATGTGAACCTTTAACAGTCTAGCGCCAAGCAATGGGGAAAGTAAGGTAGGGGAACGGAACCTACTACCAGACAGACGAGCTACCGTCGTCGCGACGACGAGCTCAACCACCGCCGCCGGTCGAGGCGACGACGCGTCGTCGCCTCGTATATATATATATATATATATATGATGTTGCTATTTTAACATAAAGTCGTAAGTGCAGGTCGGTAATTTGACTTAAAGACCTATGTCCCCGGACCGACAAAACATCCTATTTTTTCTTGTATGATGTTTTATCACATAACTTCGGATGAATAGTACCGTGTGCACACGGTCTCAAAATATTAAACCTCGGGTGATGTTCTTCTGATCCTTCGCTAGGTTCTTCAAATGCTTTGATTCTACTTATCAAAATATGTAAAAACCTTTATTTTGCTCCGTATTTACAAAAATGACATCTACTAAAGCTTATTTCTACAATTTTATTTTCTACACTAGACTGTAGCTTGGACCAATGCTTTTACAATGATTCGTCACCACTATAATTTACTAAAATTGTATTTTTTACCCTTTTTGCACCCTTTCCTCGCTATCTGGTTCAACCAACTGCTTGTGTGCAGCGGGGTTATTTGTGCGCGCTATCATGAAACTATCTCAAAAAAGTTTCTAACACTCTTTCTCTAATCTTTTCTTGTTTCAAACATCAACCTCAACCTCCTGCTAGCAAACTTTGTAGCGCTCTACGAGAGCTCTACGTGTCGTAGCACATGTTGCACTCTTATTTTTTGTTAATTGTAAAAATGATTTAAACTGTAATACATAATGAATACATACAACCATAGGTCTAAATTAGCAAAGCAAATACAGACTAGGAAAATGGGTGATTTTTATTTGTTTTTCCTACTGTCAGGGTGAGTGAATTTATTGAAGAAAGATACCTTTTAAAAGTTAACTACAAAAAAATTTAAAAAATTGAGATGTTTATGGACCTAGTGCAGTCTATGAGAGTAGCACAAATTTTGTTGCGTTTTAATCGGGAAATTTTGATAACAAAAATGGACGTCGCATCGATTAGGAACTCTACTGCATTATTTTTTTTAAATCAAAGTGCTTTATTTCCTTTGGACCTTACCTTACTTTAGTTAAATGTAAATAAACTATATTAAAAATGTTATAAATTAATTAAAAAATTCGAAGAAACTTTTCCCGCAAGCTATTATTTAGCACAAAGTATCTCAGAGGAGACAATTATTCTATGTTTTTCTGAAAGCGTGGTTAAAGTTGAGGGCTTTGTCTAATCTTGACCCCATATTATATATTAATAAGCTAAAGATTATCAGAGAACCTCTGTGGCGCGGTGGGCGAAGGTCGTTGGGGGTTCGATTCCCGCCTCGGGACCAATGTTTGTACGATCTGCAGATATTTGTTCAGAGTGTTCTGGTGTTTTTAAAAAATATTTATCTATTTAAAACATTATGTTATGTATATCAGTCATCTAGTACCTATAACACAAGCTCTGCTTAGCTTGGGGCTAGGTGATGCTGTTTGTCAGTGTCGTTGCCCCTATCTCCGAAGATTGCAGAGCGATCTATCTATTATATGAAAATCGATCCCTATTTCCCTTAGTCATGGCATCACGCGCGAAAGGATAGACTAATTTTGCCAATTCTTTTTTGTTTTTTGCTACTATATGGAAAGTTTACATTTATAGGAAAATATAGTCTTAAATATTTATTATGTTGTCTAAATTTTCCAGACATAAAATTAAAAATCTGTTAGTTGAGGCTTCCAAGTGTGACTGCGACAGCACGGAGTACTTTCCCTTTCTTTGATGCTGAGCTATGGCCGCCAAATAGCCACCTGTAAAATAAGTGCGGAGTAGCGGGGTAGCGGGGTTTCAGGAGGCGGAGCATATATCCATATTTCCGTCGCACTCAGGCGCATAGGTGTTCTAATGAATTCATGAAACAGATATATGGTAAGGGGTAAGGGTGGATCAATCAATGTTTTCCCATTCATGTCTATCTGTCCATCCTCTCGATGCTATGAAGCCCTGGTGGAATGAAGCCGAATACCGCCAATACCTCTTATTATCTTGAAAATAAAAACAATAATAAATACCAATAATAAGAAGGTGAGTTTATTTTCTACATTTGGAAAACTCAATCATAATTTGATCCCGAGGTGGTGGCATGAAAATATTTTCACGAAGAATTACAATTTTTTATTCACAATAACTATTGTTAATAAAAGATATAGGATTTTTCCATCAATCAAATATAAACTTTCTTTGCGGTACCTACCTTAGTGAGCCCTACGCGAAAATTAAATATTTTGTGGACTTTTGATTTACCTTTCTTATCATTTTCTTTTCATACATAGGTAGTTGGAGAATGGATTGTTTACCTTATAATGAAAAGATGACAAACGTATGATAATTTATTTTGATCTTGATGTTTTCTGTTATTGATTTGGTAAGTTTTCAGTCATAAAAGTCTTTGTTGACATAAAATATCTTAATTTCAAATTAACTCACTTAATTTAAAATTAAATACTGTTTGCCAATAATATCGAAGAAACTCTAGTCGCTACTAGAATCCAAGATATTTTATGTCATTTAACTAATATTGATGTGTTCAAATCGCGTTAATTTGAATTAAGTACTTAATTATCTATATCTATACTAATATTATAAAGAGGAAAGATTTGTTTGTTTGAATTGAATAGGCTCCGAAACTTCTGGACCGATTTGAAAAATTCTTTCACCATTAGAATTCTAAGTTTTCCGTGTTGCACATAGGCTATTGTATATTTTCAAAAAATTTGGATTCCGCATGAAAAATGATTTTTTTGTTAAATATCCGTTCGAAGCCAGGGCGGAACGCTAGTAACATATTTTAATAATAAATTAAATATTTAAATTTGAATTTATGCATAATTTCAAGTTGAGGTATTTGTAGACGAGAGATACAGGGACTACAGGAAAATGGTCTTAGGTCTTAGTCGAAAACTTTTTTCATGCCATTCGATCCTGTTTCCCATACCGACCATAATCTTCTATCGGACTATGCCGACTTTTTTATTACTTAGAAAATCCATATATTGTAGAACAAATATTTTGATCCGGAACATCACCTAGAACCAAAAATCCTTTGATTTTAAAATTTTACCTAACTTACATGTACGACAGAACACAATCGACTGAAGATCCACCATGTTAGATGATGTTAATGAAGGATAAATAAAATAAATAATTTAAAATATCAATCATCTGACATCGGACGATACTTACGCGAAAACCGGCCCAGAGTGACCGCAAGTTGCGGAATCTGCGGAAAATTCAGTACGCAGAGTACCAGGCTGTCATAAATTGGTAGGAGCAGGACAAGGGAATCGTAGGGGTCTACGTGGTCATAGCAAAATGCGCATACTCTGTAACATGGTTCGCTTAGATTTGAACTGTAATAGATTCTGTAATAGGTCGTAATTAGCGTGACAGATTTACGTACATTGCGCGACTTGATTCCGAGATTGAATGGCTTCCAATAGACTTCCAACCGTTTCGCACTGCATCCCATGGTATTTATTGCTCATTGACATTTTAAATATTTACTTAGGCTATTTTCTATACAGGATGCTACGAATGCTACGAAACATCTGTACTAACCCAAAAAGGAGTCATTCTGGACCCCTAGAGCATACACATGACGATATAGGTACGATTCCCATTTGGCTTAATACACTGTTACGTAACCAGTGTAGTATGTTGGTTCTGAGATAAATAATTTTAATTAAAAATGCTATATTTCTGAATATGTGAGTAGTTACTCTACCGACTCTCATTTAAGTAAATTTGGGCTGAATGCGAGTCAACTCGCACACGGACTCTCCTTTCCGTACTACAGAAGTATTTCGCAAAAAGAATCCAAATAAAAGGAACCGAAAAAACAGAGAGGCAACATAATGTGGTTACCCATTTAAGATCTGACGTTGCATGGGCGTTGCTTAGCTTCGATGATCGAGATACATTTTTATTATTATTTACTGCGGAAAAATTAGTTTACACATTGTTAATTGTTTAATGTACTACTACGGGTGAGATGGTGAGAGGCTTTGAAAATAACACAGCAATTAGGGAGCCTCTATTACATACAATGTAATTATTTGCTATAATAGCGTCAAGAGGTTTTGGTTTAGGTGTAAGTCCACTTCTAATATAAATAAAGAGTATCTGACTGGTCTTGTTATGGACCAAAATACACATCGTGTAAACCTTTTACGGTTCATGGGATACAGCCCGCAGCCCGCTAATGGGCAGATGAAAAGAATAACACACCGGAGGCTTATAACAGTGCAAGCATAGGGTCCCGTTTTAGCCTTCCTGAGGAATTATTGGCACTGCACCAAAATAACTAGGATATCATGAGTAGCTAGGATTATCGTGAAAGATCGTAAATCTAGGACTTCACTTGACTTAACAGATGAACTTTCAAACTCTTGCTGTTTCAGTTGGTGCATCCGAATAGCCTGTTGCACAAAGAGAACATGCCATGCAGTCGCACAGTTTTCGTTGTGGTCCTTCAAACGGAGGCAATGATGAAAATTAATCTTAATTAGAATGTAATTTTCTACGCTATCTTGTTAATTACCAATGAGGCTTGAACTACGTTTACCTAGTGTATCCTTGGCAACCTTGTATTTAAAACGACGAGTTTAATTACAAAGTAGGACACCATTCATTCACCATTCATAACATTCCAGGAATACGTACTTAGTTATAGCATAAGAAACAACTTATTTAGATCACTCCGAGAAGCCTTTAGAGAACCAAATCTTGTTCAAATGCGGACAAAGGAGTACTTCCACCTTTCCTGAAACCCTTTACTTTTGTTTACACAAAAATTATTCGATGGAGTATGTTTCCTTCCTGTCCTTTCACTCGTTTGGTCTCAACCACCATTTTAAACTAAATTTATACCTCAATGAAGACTGTTTTCCTAGTACCTGGAGAAGCCTTGCGCAGCTTCTTGCGCAAGTTAATTTTATACGAAGCAATAATCAGAATGCGACCCTTGTAGCCCTTGCCTTGTTTGGCTTCTGTGAGATTTCCTAACCTGCCGTCTATCTGTATGTCAAAGGCACGTGAACCCAGAGAAAGGGGCCCTTTCGCTTAAACAATAGTTGTTGTTTTGAGACCTCCAGTCAATTTATGATCACCTGGTAGCTGTAGGTAGTTCCAATCAATACGACCACGTGTTTGCAATAGCGCAGCTATCACCGATCACATTCAGAATCTTGCAGCCGAGCCCGAAGGAAACGACGATATGTTGAGATGACGTCGGCATCTCTCTGTCTGTTAGGGTCCCGTTTCCAAAGAGTTGCAACCGGGACCTTTAACTAAGACTCCGCTTCCATCTATTTATGTGTCTGAAGGACCAAATTTTCGGAATCGGTTCATTGAACTTAACGAAACCCCGAAAACATGAAAATGTAGCGGGGAAGAAAAGTGCTAAGTAATTTCTTATTCAGTTATACCTCTATTACAGGTTATGTACTGCTTTGTAGTAAGGACCCTGTGCCTGTGGAGTCCGGTTCGCGCTTAGCTGATTTCTCCAGCCTGCACTACTGCAATCAGTAGCAGTAGCCACGCCCCCTTGGGAGAATAAATCAATAAAAATTTCTCCTAGGTTATCATGCAAGCCTGGTGATTTTGGCGCAATTCTGGAGTCTAGGGTGACCAAGCTACGGGTTTGACGAAGCACAAGTTGCTTCGGTTTTGTTCCGTCTCGTCCTTGCAATCTATACTAATATCTATTCTATACTAATATTATAAAGAGGAAAGATTTGATTGTTTGTTTGTTTGTTTGTTTGTTTGTTTGTTTGTTTGAATTGAATAGGCTCCGAAACTACTGGACCGAGTTGAAAAATTCTTTCACCATTAGAATCCTTAATTTTCCGTGATGAACATAGGCTATATAATATTTTCAAAAAAGTTAGGGATCCGCATGAAAAATTCAATAATTGAACCGTGCGCTGTATATTCAATCTCTTTTTCTATTATGGCGCGTCAGAATAGAAAAGGAGGTTTAATATATACGCACGGTGCTTGCTTTTTCTCTACGGCCAGTGTCAGTTATGGAGTGTCGAGTCAATGTCAAAAATCCAAATGCTGTTAAAAAAAGTAAGGGATCCGTATGAAAACTGTGAAACCCATCGTGTTAGTGTGTATAATTTCTGAAATTTTTGTTTAATACCCGTGCGAAGCCGGGGCGGACCGCTAGTCTATAATAATTTTTATATAATAATTTTTAATTTTTTTTTTTAATATAATAATTTTTAATATATTTTTTATTATATCTAAACACGTTTTATGAAAACTATTAATAAGGATTCATAAAACGTCTTTTGTCTTTTGTGGAGAAGCTCATCTATCTGCCGAACGGTCGCTCACGCTCAATCTCCTAGCACGTACTCTCTCGTCTCTCAATGCCCTTATGGACTGACAGCGATGTGTTTGCGGATGCTTGGATGAGTCTATCGGCGGAGTGCCTGACTCTGCCTGATTTAAATGTTTATATAATCTATACTAATATTATAAAGAGGAAAGATTTGATTGTTTGTATGTTTGTTTGTTTGTTTGTTTGTTTGTTTGTTTGTTTGTTTGAATTGAATAGGCTCCGAAACTACTGGACCAATTTCAAAAATTCTTCCACCATAAGAATCCTAAAATTTCCGTAATGAACATAGGCTATAAAATATTTTCAAAAAAGTTAGAGATCCGTATAAAAACTTCAATAATAAAACCATAGCGATATACATCAACTTCTTTTTTTTTCTTTTTTTGCGCTGCTAGCTTTTGCTGAGTTTTGCTGTGACTCAACTTCAACTTCTTTTTTTATGGCACCGCTTTTGCTACGACGACTTCACCGCCAGTGTCAGTTATGGATTGTCATAGACATCACAATTCGTTACTGGGGTGCGAGAGGAAACTCAATGTCAAAAAATATAAAAACTTCAAGATTGGAACCATGCGATGTAGGCTGATGTAGGCGATATAGCGGTGCGAGAGAAAAGTCAATGCCAAAAAATTAAGTTCTCCCTGTTTTTCTTTATCTATGTAAAGGAGGTAAAGGTACAATATAAGTAAAGGAGGTAAAGGTACAATTTTAAAAAGGAAAGGTTTTATTGTTTGTTTGTGGTCTGAACTAAATAGGATCTGAAACTGCTAGACCTTTTTGGAAAAAAAATCATCATTAGAATGATAATCATAGGCTATACAATATTTTTAAAGTTAGTGATCCCTATGAAAACTTCAATAATAAACTACCTTATCTAACGTGTGTATGTAAGAACTTAAAATTCTTTAAAATACCCGTGCGAAGCCGGGGCGGGCTGCTAGTTAATTATAATATAACATGTTGGGGAAAATCTTTTCGCATGAATGAACGTGTTATAAAATCTCTTCTTTAAAATTAATTCTCTATACTCATAACTCCTAGCTGGTCATGTCATCCTGGTGATATTGTTGGGGATACCGCCTACGGTTTCTCGACGGTGACCTATGGGGAGAGGCGGCGGCGTCGTTGTAACAAATAACTTTGAGTTTCACCTTTTTTAATTTTCTTAGTATTCTCCATACACAGCTAAAAATTTCAGGTATTCCTAATTCCATCATTAGATACGTACTGTGTTTTTGTGTTTCGTTCGGCTAATGGTTGTAGGTAATATTGTCTGATAATATTAGGTAGACTTAGCTTGTTCATTTGTGTATAACTTTAAGCTAAATGTGTCGCAACGCTGTAACGATCGACACTAGACAAACCTTATATGGTTTAAAGTATCCTAGAAATAGGAATAGAATAAGTTTTATATTAATAAATAAATAAAAAATAAATAATCACAACAACTTACCAACGTCCCTAACAGGTTGAATACCGAACACTGATAATAAAGCAACGTTGGGCGCGGTAAGTTCTGGTATGGGTGACCGGTCATCTTAATTTTTGCTTGGTTTCGATATAATGTCTATAGAATGGTCTCACTTGTTCCTTTTATGTGCCCGTCATCTTGCACTTTTCCTGTCTTTATTTTATGAGCCCGCATATATCTTTGTACGTTCTGCGAAAAACTTAGAAAGAGGTGACTGAGTCGCATTTTTTAAAAAAATTCAGATGATGTATGTCTTTTGGCGCTTTCATTTAAAAAGAAAACTTTTGTCTGTACATAGTTTTCCTGCACAAAAAAGATTTTGGCTGAATTTGAAGTGTCTTTATAATTTTCTGCGACATTGTAGCTCCCACGAACTGATTTTATAAGTATTTGTTTGGTGCAGCAGGGTTTTTGGTATGAAATTATCTTTTGTGAAAGTGTCGTCTCACTCTTCTCCAGTTTTTAGGGTTTTGACATCGGTTTCAAAACCCTTATGGCGTCTGTTTTGTGTTTTAAATCCTCTCTATAAATCTTTCCTCGTTATAATAATAATTATTATTATATCTATAGGTACTAATATTATAAAGGGGAAAGATTTGATTGTTTGTTTGAATTGAATAGGCTCCGAAACTACTGGACCGATTTGAAAAATTCTTTCACCATTAGAATCCTAAGTTTTCCGTGCTGAACATAGGCTATAGAATATTTTCAAAAAATTAGGGATCCGCATGAAAAAATATTTTTTTGGTGAATACTCGTGCAAAGCCGTGGCGGTCCGCTAGTTATTCATATAGATATTACGATAATTGATTTTATCACAGGCTGTTTGTCTAGAGAGATTTCAAATAAAAAATAAAAATGCTCTGCGCCAAAAGGACCAGGGACTCATAACCAGATAGGAGCAAAACCTAGCCAATTAAGGTAGTATGAGGTCAGGTTGTCAGGACAATCCTTCAATAGCAATCTTATTACTGTTCAGTACGAACTTTAATTGCGTCAAACCTGCTGCGTTTATATGTGTGTCATATCAATCATACAGTTGCAAGTGTGCACATCAATCTATCTCAGTCAGACTCAGATGTATTCGTGTTTGTGAAACAGAAACATAGAAATCTATACTAATATTATAAAGAGGAAAGATTTGATAATAGAAATTCATCAATTCATCTAAATGATCACCTGGTTCTTATCTATACTAATATCTATATCTATATCTATACTAATATTATAAAGAGGAAAGATTTGATTGTTTGTTTGTATGTTTGTTTGTTTGTTTGTTTGTTTGAATTGAATAGGCTCCGAAACTACTGAACCGAGTTAAAAAATTCTTTCACCATTAGAACCCTTAATTTTCCGTGATGAACATAATATTTTCAAAAAAGTTAGGGATCCGCATGAAAAATTCAATAATTGAAACGTGGGCTGTATATTCAACCTCTTTTTCTATTATGGCGCGTCAGAATAGAAAAAGAGGTTGTATAGCGCACGGTGCTTGCTTTTTCTCTACGGCCAGTGTCAGTTTTGGAATGTCGAGTCAATGTCAAAAACCCCAATGCTGTTAAAAAAAGTAAAGATCCGTATGAAAACTGTAAAACCCATCGTTTTAGTGTGTATAATTTCTGAACATTTTGTTTAATACCCGTGCGAAGCCGGGGCGGGCCGCTAGTATATAATAAAGATAAAGATATAATCAACATTTTGTTCTCGCTCTTTCACCCTCTAGGTTGCCGAGCCCATTTCTCTCGATAGAATAAAGCTCCCGTTGAAAACATCATGTTATAGCAAACTTGTAATGCTTATATTTGTTCCTCATTTTACCTGACCGTTTTAACAAGTGAAAAACTGATGGCAATAAAACTTTGCCACACGTGTTTGTGGCATAGTGCCTCGCATACTGAACTGATATGTTTTAGATGTTTAGATTGACCAAATTTTAATATGATTTAGTAAGATTTATTTTCACCCGGATGTTAGGTCTATCTAGGAGTTGTATCCGCACAGATTTTCTTAAAATATTACTTAAAGTGTCTTCAGCAACAGTGCGGTTATTTTGCCAAAAATTGGAAACACCGGATCTAATAGAGATCCGGTATTTTGGTTCCGGCTCCGGTAAACCTTAAGTGCTGTTAAATCCGTCGGATTACTGGTTACAGTCTGGATGTCAATTCCTAGTTTTGTCTAATTAGCAATGCAGAGTTCTTTATTACAATTTCTTTATTCAAATCATGTTTATTTCCTATGAATAAATGCTACGACTATTGTTTTCCAGAGCTAGTATTTCGCATTTTTTTTGGATGTTTTTAAATACATATTTATTACAAGCATTCCGCTTCATGTTTGATAATGGAATAACCCCATCTGCACGTTGAAATCTTTTGGAGAAGGAATGGGAATTTCGAAACAGGCCGTTATTTACGGTATCAAATTACCAAGGCCTCATAAAATTACGACAGTGGCCCGATATTATAAAGATGAAGTAGGATGGTACGTTGTCAACAACCTGTGCTCTTCTCTATTTTTCTTTAATGCCGTACGATACCTTAGACTGAATGATACACAATTAATTCATTAACACGCAGGTTCCTCTGTGATTCCGTCCTTCATGCACCCAACGCGTATATATTTGTGATAAGATGCAACAAGGCGAAGACTTTAATTTTTAAAACTGTAGGATAAAGTTGCCTTACTTGTAAACACTGGCATGGTTGTTATGACAACCACTTACACTCCTTACTTATGAAATCCTAGTAACTGAGTTCGCTTAACACACCCCCGCATGAATAGGATAGCCTTAGCCCTTTTTTTTAGCGCGCGTCCGGTCTCATTTTATATTTTTTTAGGGGTCCATTATGATGATAATTAATATTTTATTATTAAATGTTTACTAATTTATCTTTATCTTTTGTAAAGAACCTGAACACAGGAACACGTTGTACAAATAGTAGGTATGTTGTCTATACTTCTATACTAATATTATAAAGAGGAAAGATTTGATTGTTTGTTTGAATTGAATAGGCTCCAAAACTACTGCATCGAATTGAAAAATTCTTTCTCCATTAGAATCCTAAATTTTCTGTGATGAACATCGGTAAATAAATATATAATAATATAGGTATGATTTTAAAATAAGTTAGGGTTCCATATGAAAAATGCAATTTTCGTTAAATACCCGTGCGAAGCCAGGGCGGACCGCTAGTAGTTTTTATTTAATGCAAACCTCGGCTTCACCATCGGAGCGACAGACAGCCCTCTCTGCTGAGGGTGCCTAAGTGACGACGAATCAGCTGCCCACGTAATCGTGGAATGCGTGGGCGTAACAGCACAACGAACAGAAATCCTCAACTTGCCGAGGACACTCCGCGAAGCCTGTGAAGACCTCAGGAGGATTCTGCGCTTCTGGACGGAGTTAGGCTGGCTATGCTAGCCACACCCACGCATAATGGACCAATAAGGAGTCCAAATGCGGATATAAGAGTACCCTTACCTAAACCTAAACCTAAACCTCGGCTTGGGTAGTTGCCATATGCTTTGAGAGGAAATAGACGTTTCTTCCAGGTGTACGATTGCACCTATGAGCGGAAGCGGGAAAGATTTTGCCTTAACTACATTGTTGCATATGGCCATCAGATGCTGGGTCGGTTTTTGGTCTGGTGTCCGGAGTTTGGTATCTGGAAACGAATCGGTACTGGATTTTGACAGCTCCCGGTTAAAGTTGGTGATTGGGTTAACGAGGTCACCGTAAACGTGTCTCTGTTGGTAGAGCAAATCAATAGTAAATAGTGCACGACACGAATAGTTATAGAGAGTTGTTAGAGCGCATGCGAGATATCCAATTTTCCATAAATTTTGCGCATAAATCAGGCTGAATTTGACCTATGGCATAGGTTATGTTGGCTTTGAGGGCCGCTGTGGTTTGTGGTTTATTTGCATAGACCTGCAACTTAAGAAAACCCCACAAGAAAAAGTCTAGCGGGGTTAAGATCTCGGTGGCCAGTTCACATCAGCTCCACGTGAGATGACCATGTCCTCAAATCTCTCATGCAGAATATTCAATGTGGCATGAGCTGTATGGCACGTAGCACCGTCTTGTTGAAACCACATGTCGTTGGTGTTCAGATGATCCAGTTCATGCTAAAAAAAGTTGGTAATCATCAACCTATAGCGCTCGCCGTTGACAGTGCCGGCGACCGTAAAATGGGCGAGGCGCGCGGTGCGTGCCCGAACAGAACACTCATTTTGATAAAACAATTTTATCATTTGCACGTGTTGTTGAATGCTATCTATCCACGATGATTTGGCAAAACCAAATGAATAAATGACAACCAATTTGACAGATGTAGCTTCAACAAGATGGCCGCTACCAACTGTCAAAGTTCGGACGTGCCTATTGGAAGACCCGTTATTATGAAATTTTCAAATCTAATGCAACAAAACTATCTAGCCGCGTGCTTGCACTAGGAGAGCAAAGCTACAGAAGAGGTGACTTTGCTCTCGAAATATTCCCTGCATCTACATTATATGCCATTCTACCTAAAATAACTTCACATTACACTAGGAACACACTAGTATTGCATAAGTACCTCTATTTATCCTACACACACTGGCAGTCTATACTTTATGATACTAAAAAAATATAATAAATAATTACCCGTCGCATCAACCAAAACACGAACACACACACACATACACGCATTCACATACACACACGCACACGCGCGAACATACACATACCCAAACACACACACACAAATTCCACAGATAATTGTAATGTATCAATTGCTATTTTTAATTAATTCTAATTTTAATTTTTATATAAAATAATAGTATCAAGACAATAGCGTATCCATTTCTATAATAATTATTATTTTAATTAGAAATACTTAAGTCTTGTTTGTACAATAAACAGTCATGATTGTAAGAGGAAGCACTCACTACCAAACCACAAGCTATTTATATAATAGCTTACATTGGTAATGAGAGCCCTAAATAGTGTTATGTACTTTAACGGAATAAACAATTTTTAATTTTTAATTTTAATTTATTTTAAAACTGAGATTTAACGCAAATTGTGAGATCGTGATTTGTTACAAGTATCTTTTAGCTACGTCGAGTGGACCGTATACAAATATGGTTAATGGACTTGCTTTGTATGTCTTTAAGTGTGCGAAGACACACTTAAAGGACATACAAGTGCGCCATAACGGTATCGTCTCAATCCTCCTGGTTTAAACCTTCTTGGTGAAAGCGAGGAGTGAAACAGCAAATACTAGTTTTATAAAAAAGTTAGCAAATACTTACACGTCAAAATATAATTGACTAGCTTATATCTAAAATTCTCTAAGTCCTCTTTTTGCCATTTTCAGGTTAACAATAGTTTTGTGTTTCTCAAAATTTCGTTATCGAAAATTTGACAGATCTATCTTTCTTTCTTTTAAGGTTAATAATGATTCTAATTTCAAAATGTATCATTCATGTGAAATTATAATAATATCTACCGGGGGTTATTGCTGAAAAATCCCAAGCTACATTTTTAATGTTTCATATTTTTCAATACAAACCAAAAATTACCGGAAGCATAAATATTTAAGAAGTTCTTTTAAATAGACTTCCATGACATCAAGGTAGCAAGAGTCAGCATAATCAAGAAGCAGCATCTATAACATCTCAGCAATTACAGCCACTATAAATTTGTAACCATGTTTGAAACATTAAATAAATACATATCGAATAGGCTCAAAACGTCTGTACAAAAAAATAGTAAATTTAAACGAGACTTACAAAGACAATTCTTGTTTCAAATATATCGTAAATTTCAAAATAGTTTTTAAATTTCTGTAGTATATACATATATATTTATTGCATTTTAAAAAAGGTAGAAATTGTTACTGAACCTTTCCCTATCGGGATCCATCTGAAATGTACTACGCGTTTATGTTTATGTACGGCTCATTATTTGATATGAAAAATAAGAAGTATGTATAAAGACCACTAATCAAAGATATTTATTGTATAAAGATTTGGACATTTTAAAAATAGTTGTTGAAACTTTTCCATGTTTCATCATACTTTTTAAAACACGTCGAAATGAATCGAAATTTAGAAAATGGTGCCCTACTAAAGTACACTAAATACTAATAGTGACTTCATTACTAGCTAGCAGTCGAGGCCAAGGCCAATGCTTGCCACGATGCTCCGGATAGGATGATTCTTCAATTGCAATCTTATTGTTGCTCGGTAGAAGCGTAAGATTCTACTGCGTTCAACGGTGTGTTATGTCAATCATGCATTTGCATGCTGCGTATCAATCTATCTCAGTCAGGCTCCCATGTTATCCGTTGCGTGTGTGAAACAGAAATATACCACCTCTACTTTACTTATTTTCACCTCACACCACCCGCACACTTCCTTAATCTACCCTTTACCAACATTTAGTTCAAAACAACGTGCTCCTGCCTTTTTATGAGAGCCTGGTACTTCAGACAGCTATTCAGGCGGGTTGAGAAATTCTCTACACCCCGCCTGCGAAGAATATGCCTTGTGAAATTGAGATATTTTATGATGTATTTTATGATCCATAAACGAATTTAAATTACATCTGGTAAGAAATATAAATCAATAACACAGTGTACATACTGTGTCAATAACTTTGTATTAAGGTCAAATATTCTGTTGATTTAAATCGAGACAGGCAGAATGAACACCGTTTCTGCAGGCGGGTGGAAGTCAGTAGTCTACCCCCGCCTGCTGCGCCTTAAATGTGCACACGGTTAATGGTAGTGAACAGCATTGCAATACATATGGCAGAATATGATAATAAATACCAATTTTGTTTTGTTAAACTAGAAACCACGTGGAAGGCCTTAAGGTGGAAAGAATAAAAATTTTATTTAAGTAAATAAATTATTTTTAAATATTCTTTACTTTCAATTCATTCAAAAGAGTTTTTATTTATTTTGACTTTTTCGTTTCTGATGAAATACAACGTTTTGTATCCAATCAACAACATGAAAAATGTCCCAAAAGGACAATAAATAAATAATTTTGGACCATCCACACAGCATCACCTAGCCCAAAGGTAAGCAGAGCTTGTGGTATGGGAACAAGATGACTGATACACATAATACAATAATAATATATTTTATAAATACATAATTATTTTTTACTATCTTATAGAAAACGACCAGAACACCTTGAACAAATATAAATAAATAATAATAATATAATAATAATAATAACGTCATGCGCGCATATTATAGGGCAACAGAAGGTGGAACTAACCTGACCGCGTACCGCTCTAAGATACTGCCATTGTTTCAGGCCCTTGAACCTACAATCGACGTAATAGCGAAGAGTCTCGACCAATATCTCAAGAGACTCTCGTTAGGAAGTTGGATCAAGGGTCAGATCCAAAAGACGGTACTCCTGGACTCTGCGCGTATCGTCAGGAAGTTCCTCTCTCTGCAGCCCTAGTCACCGGCCGCTTGAGCCTAGCTTCGCGGTCGGTGATCCACCGTTATGATATATTTTTTACTGTAGAGTTATTTTATAATAATTTTGTTGTATTTTCTATAGTAAAAATGTATTTTTTAACGAGATAAATAATTAAATGAAGTATAATAATAATAATAATATAATTATATAATAATAATAATAATATAATATAAAAATCGTCTTCATTGGACACCGGTATCTTATGACGATAATTTTTTCTTCGTATGATACTGGTTACCAAACTCTGGTATCATACGCGGCCGAACTATCGTGTAAAACCATGACACTGTAAAGTCACATACAGTGTTTTGTCGCTATACCGCTTATTCGTTTTCTGACAGCCTAATACATACACCCTGTGCCTTAAAAATAAAGAAATAGGTGTTTGAAGCTTTGTTTCTTAGCTTTAGTGCCTAATGACAGATTAGTTAAGAATATTGTGTACAAAGAAGTTTTGTAGGCCGTAATTTTTTACACACGCTAAAGTAAAGCTGCAAAAACTATACCTAATTAATTAATAATGATACTTCTTAACGCGAGCGAAGCCGCGGGCAAAAGCTAGTTTTTACATATTCTAATTATTTGTGTGAAAAAAACCAGGGGGATTCGTTGACCCCCGCCTGAAAATCTTGCGCTCTCTCGATTTTGATACTAGGGTCTCATAACTGGGAAAGAGACAATGTAAAAGCCTCGAATTCTTGCATAGGCAGCTATAGTGGTCTTTGCTGAAGTCACACCAACTTCGGTTGGCGAGCGTGGTTTAAACGACGTCACTGGTTCATTCATAGCTTGCAACCTTAGTAGCTCCGTCTCATTTTTTCTCACTTGCTAGATGAAATAGCATATTGGGGATGGGATGGGAATTTCTCACTGGATTAATCAACACATGAATGATAGGTACATACGTACTCGTACCATTGATGGGATCGCACTGAGAGTACAAGTCGGCACACCTGCAATTTTATGATAGCCTGGTACAAGCTCTGCCGATTCATATTCGTAGATGTGAAATATTTAAAAACATGTATCGACATAGAAAATCGCATTTTTTTTATAACTATAACTTATTTAGGCTACAGTTCATTCCTCTGTATCACAGACACCATCATTGCACTAATAATCATCTTTTCAGATAGCAAAATTTTAAACTGTTATCCATTGAGCATTTTTCTTTCAGTTTATTTAGTGTTACCGAGTCAGAAATTCAACCTGTTTACTAACATTTTGCACAGCTTTGAACAGCTTTGATTTTTTGGACGTTGTTGCTACAGGAAATTTACCTTTAGACTATAAGGTATTGCATAGTTTATAGAGAAATCTGTTCACAGATAAAAAAAAGATGGGCGTATTTCTAGAAAACTTTTGTGATGCAAATCGATCCTGTTTCCTATTCTGTCGGAACAATTTATGCTGTAGTACAAAAAAGTCTGAAATCGCCAAAAAAATTCATTACCTACTTTGCATGCCACCATCCTACGGATTCTTCATGATGACCCCGGTTAATCAAGAAGGACAAAACCAGGCGTCTAGTATAAGAAAAACATAAGGGGAAACCTTACAACAGCTTACAAAAAATTATTTCTAAAAACCCTACCATTGCTTTGTCCAACCTACATAATTATGTAATTGTACGCCAATCAATTGAACTTTTGTTGTACCTGAGGTAGTAAAAGGATGATGATGATGAGTGAATATCAATTTATAAAATTAGTTGTAATATACACACACTAGCGGCCCGCCCCGGCTTCGCACGGGTATTAAACAAAAATTTCAGAAATTATACACACTAAAACGATGGGTTTTACAGTTTTCATACGGATCTTTACTTTTTTTAACAGCATTGGGGTTTTTGACTCTGACTCGACATTCCAAAACTGACACTGGCCGTAGAGAAAAAGCAAGCACCGTGCGCTATACAACCTCTTTTTCTATTCTGACGCGCCATAATAGAAAAAGAGGTTGAATATACAGCCCACGGTTCAATTATTGAATTTTTCATGCGGATCCCTAACTTTTTTGAAAATATTATAAAGCCTATGTTCATCACGGAAAATTAAGGATTCTAATGGTGAAAGAATTTTTTAACTCGGTTCAGTAGTTTCGGAGCCTATTCAATTCAAACAAACAAACATACAAACAATCAAATCTTTCCTCTTTATAATATTAGTATAGATACAGACCGACTAATAGGGCAACTTAATAAATAATAATTATTATTAGTGTGGTGACTGGATGAAACTGACGGTATCGTGTGGTGTCTGTGAGTTTTGGTTATTTGCGGAAAATTCAATCCGCGGACTACCAGGATATCATAAACAGTTAGAAGAACGACTATAGGCTACGCCGTCGTAGCAAAATATGCATGCTTTGTTTAACTGTTCAATATGATTTGAGATACAATGCATTTCGCAAAAGGTCTTAATTTATATGATAAATTGACATTACATCACCTTATTCCAACATTGAATGACTTTAGAACGGTTTCGCATAGCATCAGATCCGATTCTCTCCATCATCTGTGAGTAATCAATTTGGTACAGAGTTTGACGGACAGTGTTTTACGAATCAGTTTCGTTTACTATTCAGAAAATTTTAGGTTACAAATCGTAAAACAACAAAATCGACACTGCTAATTGTGTATAACAAGTAGATTAACTAAAGCCTATTGCAGTTCATTTAACGGTTCTTCTACATAGGGTGCTACGAAACATGTGCACTATGCCGAAATATTGATTCTCCTAAGGAGACCTCTATTAAACTATCAAAATATGATATACTCGTAGGTACGATTCCATTTGGGCTCGGGATGTAACGCGAAAATCTGTATATATGCTAAAATAAATGATTTTGATTCAAAGTGCAAATCATAAATTACGTGAGTAGAAGTTGGTCTACTCTGGTTTGATGGAAGAAAAGAGTGGGTTTGTTTTGACAGGGCAGAATGGAGAGGTACCTCAGCCGACAATATTCGTAATTTTAGATAAATAATAATAATAATAAATAAATAATAATAATAATGCTGGACAATCCACACATCATCATCTAGCCCCAAGCTAAGCAGAGCTTGTGTTATGGGTACTAGATGACTGATATAGGTAATACAAATCAAATCAAATCAAATAAATATAATTATAGATATAAATAAATAAATAAATATAATAGATATTTTTTATTATACATAGAAAACGACCAGAACCTCTGAACAAATATCTGCAGATCGTACAAATATTTGTCCCGAGGCGGGAATCGAACCCGCAACCTCCTGCGTCGCAGGCGGACCTTCGCCCACCGCGCCATAGTGGTCGTCTAAATCATCCCCATTCACCGTATTCACAAATTATCACAATAAATGCCTTGAGTAATGGGAAACTAAATAAAATCGATAAGGAAGGGTCACACTGAGTTAGTATAATTTGCTCAATTGAGTTGCATATAGGGAACTGGCAAGAAATTTTACATTTTTCAAAGAAACTGATCTCTATAATGTTTATTATCTAATATACTAATTAAAAACTACAATAAGACCAACGTTGGGTACTATATAAGTCAGAAAAACTTCATATTTTGTGGCGAAATTGTTGTAGTAATTTTAAATCAGTTCTGACTGTCATCTGTTTAAAATTTTTTTAAGGACAGCTTGTTTGCCTAATATAAAAAAATAAATAAATTTAAAATTTTATCGTTGCTTCACAGCTTTTTGGGTTGGTAGATTACGACGTAGCAATAACCTCTACCTTTATGCAAGTCTTGTTTAAATATCTTCAAGAATGTTGTTTTCCTAGTACCTGGTGCAGCTATCGCGCAGCTTCCTACGCAAGGTCGTTTTATACGTAGCAGCAATAACTATGTGATTTTTGTTTAAATATCTTCAAGGATGTTGTTTTCCTAGTATCTGGCGCAGCTTTAGCGCAGCTTGCTTAACTGTACGTTTTAGCTTGATTAAAACCGGGAAATTCTTTTCAACATTCATTCATTATTTACATACCTTAGCCACCCACGCTGGTTGTCTCAAGCAAACTGTCCGTGCATTCCGTCGTAGTTCATACAGATTAAAGCTGGAACCTAGTCAATGTTAAAGCTATAGCTAGCCGTATTGCTTGTGAGATAGCTTAAAACTACCAGGCAAGCATGACAAGCTAGGGGTTGTAAAATCCCCGCATTCCTTAAATTTCATTGATTTATTGCATTGGTAGGCGTGGTCATCGATGCTCCAGAGAGATGACCTTCATAGATGGATATCTGTGCATATCAACTTTTGCTCTTGATATAAATACTACGAGAAGACGATTCAAACTAATTTTTCAATAATATAAAATGTAGATCAGGGATTCGAGCATATAAACTTACGACCTTTGTTACTTCCGCTATAATCACTAGGCCAAAAGTATAATATGCAGAAAATAATAGAAACAGCAAAAAAATACTAATAATTTTGCTACTAATTGTAACATGAAACAAGACATTAGTTCTAAGTTGAATTGCACACTCAGGCTTACCAGCACATAATTATTTTTAAGTATACTTGTCTTTGTAAATGTTTGTATGATTATTTAAATCTATTGTCTATGTTTACTATGTTTCAAATTGTATACTTATGTAAATTGTGTGTGTGTCTGTAGTAACTAAAAAATTTTTTATCTATCTATGTAAGTTGTAGCAACCGTAGCGGTCTACGATGGCTCCACGAAAAGAACTACTTTAGTGGCTAACCTGTCTTACATCGGTACTAATATGGCTCCGAAACTACTGGACCGATTTGAAAATTTCTTTAAGTAGATCCTGTCAGTGACTCTACTAGCTAAGTTTAACTATGAGCGAAAACATATTTATTTTAACTTGGACCACATTTAGGGAAGTGGGTGTGGCTACATTTGTCACATTCACGATTTCCAGAGATGCACTTGCATGTGTGCTAATATTTGTATCTCACTCAGTCTTCCAGGCATTGCGGCTCATTCATGAAACAAAAATAGGACGTAGGGTTGGAGTTGTCGACAATGCACTATCCCACTTTATCCCTAGCTAGCCTTATAAATCTCTATCCTGTCTGGCTATTTCCTCAATGCTATGAAGCCTTGGTAGAATACAACTATAAATACTGCCATACGTGGTTGTTAGCCTAAATATAGATTATGCGAAAATAACAAATTTTAGAATCCTTCGCTTGCTAGGTAGTCAAAATTTAGAACGCGGTTAAAAAACTACTTTGCAATCTTGCTTCACTAATAACTATTTATGTATGAAGATTGTAATGTTTATTACGCGTTTTAGTGATAAGAATTGGCTGCCCAGATCATCTATCGGGAGATTCATCACAGTCCGATTCGTTTATTTGACGTTTTTAAAATAAAAGTTTTATGCAATCCATGACGTGAACTGAGTGCAGGATAGGTCATGAGTAAACTTTTTAGTCTCAATGTTGACTCATGGTAACATGGAGACTAAAGAGTTTATATAAGATATAAATATAGGATATAATGATATTTTTATATAGGATAATAAAGGTTATATCTATAAGACTATTTTTAGTTTCGAAACAAGGGTCATTTTGTGGAAGGTTCATGTTCTACTCAAAGTTGTGAACCTTTTCAGCTCCTAAAGTTGTTTACCAAAAGTTGTAACTCCTAGCTCTTTATGCAGCCCTGATATATTGTCCGCAATTACTGCAATAAGTTGGCATATCCAATGGCCGCCGCCTGTATGCCATTTTTATTCGCCGTAGTTAGCAAACTTCTGCGTCTTGTTTTTTAGGATTAGAGAGTACAAAACGTTTTCCGGATTGCACTACAAGGATGATAGTTTTTTATTATCTGAATCCACGGCGTCCATTCGAATGAAAAGACAAGTAAAATTACTTTCGCTTTGATATAATTTGTTTTCTGAAGAATAGATACTCGTTATCTCTCGGCTCCATGATTAACAAAGTTCAAGTTAGTTCAAAATTTTCCGAGCAATGGATTCAAGTTTTACGGATTATAATGAAATTTGTCAATGTATCTTGCTATCTTGTGAGTGGACGTAGACTACTTAAAAAAGCGCGCGTAAAGCTGCGGCATAGTATATACTTTAGTTAGTGTGCTAAATAATACTTGGGTTTTTTTCGAAAGGATCAGGGATTTATAAGTTGGAAGGGCCTGCTTGATTGTTTTCAGCTTTATTCTGGAATAAATTATGCCCATTTTCGCAAAGCGTTGTCCTTTCGTATGGTCGTAATGTATGCACAACGGCATTCATCGTCGTCTCTGTTCAACTCGTTGGTGCTCCCGATGCATCAAAGCAACACGGAGAGAGCAATTCCAGTTCCAGTTTAATTTAGTGTTCCACGCTAGATCACAGTTGAATTTACCACTGTCAGCTTTATGCGAGCCTGGTGTTGATGCAGCAATAGTTTCTGGTTGCAATTGCATTCTGCAGTGGTAGATTTTAGAATTGCATAGCAGTGGTGCAGAACACAATCATGTTGCGAGTAGGTCACGCGACCATAGAGCTATATTGATAAGTGTTATTCTATCTTTGAAGGTCGCGACGATAACCTGGTAAAGTTTGAAAGAAACACGTGTTGGTACTCCTACATAGCATATCTAGTTTCCACGCAGTTTAGTCACTATGTTGTATACAACCTTACTCCAACTTCTATCTACAAGCGTACAATCCATAAGATCCTTTTATGATGAACATAAAACTTCGCAAAAGCAAGAAAACATTATATTCTCTGAGATAACATGTGCATATTCTGATCCATTGTTCTTTCAAAATTACAAACATGACCAACCTCTTACAAAAATATCTTAACACTTCACATTTCATCAATGTAACAAAAAATAAACGCTACTAGTGCTACGACAGCTACGACACGTAGAGCTCTCGTAGAGCGCTACGAAGTTTGCCAGCAAGAGGCTATGGCGGCGTAGTCGTTACACACATTGCCTAGTCTTGAAATAATGCACTGCAAGTGTGCAGCATAATTATCAAAATAGTGTTTTAATAAATGTATAATCCGATCCGATTAGTAAATGCTAAATTTAAAGAGTCTTGCCGCAAGCATTTTAAAAACCTTCGGATACCAACATCAGTAGCAGTCTATATAATGGAGGTAATTAAATTTGTCAGGATACATATTACTGATTACATTATTAGAGGGGATAGCAGTAAGCGTACTGTCCGAAACAAAATGTTGCTAGAGCCGATCACGCACCGTCTAAATATCCAAAAAAGACTCCCTAAAATAATGGGTCAGAAACTCTATAATAAGCTACCTTTAGGTTTGAAGCTGATTAAAAATGAAAATAAATTTAATAGAGAACTAAGAAATTTGCTACTTGACAAAACGCTATATAGCATTAAAGAGTATTTAGAGAATGACTACAGTCACTTAAACATAAAGCTACCCGACACTATCGTAATCTCACCTAACCTAGAGTCAAAATAAGTACCTACCTATTATTTAAGGACCATAATTGTTATTTTAAATTTATCATTCTTGATTATTGCCCCTTTACAGCAAAATTGTATTTAAGTGTTCTTGACAAGTCATAGCCTATCCATCTAATGAAGTATATTTTGTATATTTGTTATTTGTGTAACTATTGACAATAAAATGATCTTATCTTATCTTTATCTTAATTTCATGATTTTAGAATAGCGAGCATATACCTAAAACGCTGGGGCGAAAGCACCTCACCGGGATTTTTTTTCCTGACCGTTCCTAGTAGGAACGCAGGGGGACAGGATAGCCGGGAATAGGCGCAATACCACAGCAAAATTTAATTCTTATTTTGGTATGGGATCGTATCCTAGCTAAGTGATTGCTGATCCATCTGCAGCTGGAAGGTGCGTTTGCTAACATCTACATATGTCAAAACATACGAGCCTAGCCCCTACGATGGTAGCTTGCCAGTCGTGTATGTAGTTCCTATGTGGCCCGTCGCGTGGCGCTAGTCTATTAAGTTCCACAGTTCTCGGTACCCGTCACATGAGATTTAAGCATGGTATGGGGATACCAAAAACGCCTTTTTACACGAAATCTGTAAAACAATCTATGGATAGGGTAATATTTTTCCTCTAAAAGACAGAAAGTTTCCTTAGACCATTTACATGAAGCTTAAATAGTTAAGGTAGGCTCAACAAAAAATTGCAACCTAACTAAAACGTACAACAGAAGGCCGGCTCCTGGAAACTCTTTGATTGATTTATCTACTCTGCTACCTTACAATACAATGCAGTTCAGCTTGTGCTGCGTTCTATACCCGCCCATAAATTAGCTGAGCTTTTCTAACATTAAGCTTTTATACAAACAAGGGCGTGGCAAGCGGAGCGCTCCTGTCCTGCTCTTGGTCAATATTGTTAGTAAACTCAACCTTCTACGATGTCATGATCCTCTGGTAGCTCCGAACAAACTTCCACTTCTTTCGCTCTGTCCTTTGAGTGATTTAATTATTTATGGCTGTCATTTTATCATCATGCGGTTTACTTTAAACCATAAAAGTAAACTTGATGCTTGCATCAAAATATATATGCATACTATTCCTGTTCTGAAGATGGAACCTATCTATGGTCGGAAGTCATTATTTAATTTATCACGAATTAAATTTTAAGAAATTATGTTTTTATCAATTATTTCACGGCCTTTTCGTGTTTATAATGTGAAGTTTTCTTTCGTTTTACTTATGAAATTTCGTAAATAAATTTGAGATCCCGAGAAAAGCATAGTCAGTGATTAACTACGACGGCAAAGTTGGTGAATTACTTGAGTATTTAATTAATTGTTAGAGAACTATTCAAATAAAACTATTTCGGACGCTTTATGAATTATTATGGTGAAAATTCACAATTTGCCCGATGCGTTGACTGCGAAGACTGCAAATAATATAAGGGTCATCTAGTAAAATATAAATAAATAACCACAAAAAGTACAACCATCGATCCTGCCTGGTCTTTTTCCTACATAAGCATCAAGCTACTGTGCCCTACTACGGCGAGAGCTGTGCACGATGAGCACGATATGTAGACCTCATTAATGAAACTAATTTCCGGAAGAATCTCATAAAGTTTATAATAAACATTTTACAATAAACAATATTTTGGTATGTTGCTGACTTATGTGATTGCATTGTATAAGACAAGGTAATAATAATAGTTCTACGCCGTAGCCGCCTGCTACGGCAAACACCGTAGTGCTCTACGAGGCTCTTTCATAGCATTTAGTAAGTAAATAATAATATGTAGTTCCGATCCAACTAAGACAAGTGTACTTGACATCTACTAGCACGGAACACTTTTAGTGATGGCGGGGTTTCAGTAGGTACAACTTATATCGCGTACTTCCATGATTCGTAAAGTTTTTTGATTCGTAAAGTTTTTATTAATAAAACTTTATACCAAACGTATTATGGGCCTTTATTAATTGATCTACTAATATCTATAACTCATTTTATGTCTCACTCTATGTATTCATGAAACAGAAACTGGGGAAGGGGTAAGGGCAGGTGGGTTCGATCAACGTTTTCGAATGGGTGATATTGGATAACAGTTCCCATTCATGTATATCTGTCCATCCTCTCGATGCTATGTAGTCCTGGTGGTAAGAAGTCGTAAAAACAACCTGTTGGCATGCAAAAAAATTGGCTATAGAATCAGGACATGTATATTGGTAATAATTATTGAAATTGAGATTTGTTTCCTCCTACCATAGACAGACTTACTTACTTCCGGATTACTGTGTATTATGATCTGATCTTGTAATTTAAATAAATAACATTAGAAGTTTTTCTATAAGAGAGAATTTAATTTACTGTCATCATTACAAACTTTGGGTGTCCGTCAAAAGTGAATAGATAAAGATAAGATTACTATTTGTCTAAGAAAACCTAAAAATATGTTTGATAAAACGAAATTTGAATTCATTCAGAAATCGTTTTATTATTCGGGAGTAAGGAAAAGCTTAAAATGTTATGGACTTCTAATGTATATTGATTAAGGAGAGCAGGTTTATGCGACCATCAGAATTAGGCTCAGACGAGGACTATTTCTAGAATATATTATTAATCTATTGTTGTGGGACATATTAATTAGACTGTAGGCTTTCTTACCTGCAGCACAGAATAACTATATAGTACTAACATCTGTATCAGTAGGCTTTACGCTTAAATAAAGAACTTACAGTTCAGAAATAGCACAAATTGTGCATGATAAAACGAAAATATTTTTTTTGTTAACACATTTATGACACATTCATGAGCCCTACTGTGCAATTGTTGCTTTTTGTTTTATTATTAAACTTACAATGCACAGCGTCGAAGCATAATAACCTAAAAGTAAATATACGTACCACATTTCTTTCCAGAAAGAAAGAAAAAAAGTTTGATAAAGAAAATATTGTATTTCTGTTATAATTAAGTAAGCCCTCGCACTAGGAAATTAAATATTTATCTCTCGAACCCGCGGCCCTCCCAGAATATATGTATGTTTAATATCTCGACGCAATAACACCCTCAGAATGGAATATTTCGGCAATATCTACCTCTTTCTTCTTCGACTATCCCAGTTGATCATGTGTTTCATCGATGCAACGCGAGTATCTACGTAAAAAACAGAGATAGAAAATTATGAAATGCACACACACGTCATGATTATTAACGTCAGAACAAAATAGACAGTATTTCTGGTATATTACAGTCGACGTGATCAAATTGGCACTTTCGACATTATGTAAACTAGATTTGTATTATTGAGCTATCACCACGCTATCATTTTACGTTATTTTGAACCTCCACTTAGTCCATGCACTCCTAGTACAAAGTTTAAAATAAAAAAGTATTTTATTGTAAAACGTTCTGATTTTTTTAACCTAAACTTACGGAGGAGGATTTTTTAATCCTACGTAGTCTTTACATAGTGCTGGTGAGATTGTAACAAAGGAGGTGCAATATAATTTGTCTTAACACCATGATGGTTAAAGGTTAATATTACATGTAATCGGCATATCTAAATAACTTTAACTAGTTCACCGTTCTAATATTTTTTTTTTACATTAGACAGTCGGAGGCACCCACCCTTCATTAACTAGGGCAAAGGCCTCCGATTACTCTTTTTTTGGTAAGGAAGAGGTCTTGTTGCATCGCGGTCTTTGTTTTCTTTTTTTTACCTAGAACATTCTATTTAGAACATTCTCCAGGATAACTGATTAACTGGCTGAAAATCTGAAGTATGTCATTGTAATGTTTTAACTCTCAGCTTCCAGTATCTTGTTATTAGCCATTTGCCAAACTTGCCTTGTATTATTTTAATAAAGTTTCATGACGTACTGCCAAAACACCCCACATCGGCGGGAAACTGACTGTTGTTTTGAGACCTTCTGCCAAATTATGATAACCTGGTAGCTGTAGGTAGTTTCGATCAATACCAACCACGTGTTTGCAACAGCGCAGCTAGCATAGAGTACTTTCACTTTCCTAGAAGCCGAGGACGGATGAAATGGCGATACGTTGAGATGACGTTGGTAACTCTCTGTCTGTTAGGGTCCCGTTGCTAAAGAGTAACAACAGAAACCTTTAACTTGTTCCGCTGCCATCTGCCTATGTGTCGTTTGACTATAAAAGTGTCTATGGGTGTCTTAAACCACATAATAGCCATATAGGCTCTCAGATTTATCAAGAGTATTATGGGTTACATGGTCGTCTAAAAAGTAATACGTTGACAAAAATAGAAAAAAAATTGTAGGTACCTACCTACTTACCTACCCACTAATCTTTGTAGTATCTGTAATGGGTAGTTCCACAGCGCTATAAAATCGTTGTTCTCAAAATTTCAAAGTCCATACTTAAGAATTTTTAGGTAATAAGATTATTGAATACACCGTGCTCCAAATTTTTTTGAGAAGAGTAATGTATCCAGGATAATCCTGGATATTTAGCCACAAGCTAAGCAAAGCTTGTGTTATTGGTACGATAGCTACGATAGCTGTTATCTATATCTATACTAATATTATAAAGAGGAAAGATTTGATTATTTGTTTGTTTGAATTGAATAGGCTCCGAAACTACTGGACCGATTTGAAAAATTCTTTCATGATTAGAATCCCAAATTTTCCGTGCTGAACATAGACTATATTTTATATATTTTCAAAAAAATTAGTGATTCGTATGAAAATTCATTAATTTAACCGTGCGCTATATATTTAACCTCTTTTTCTATGATGGCTCCGCTGCTTGACTTTTCTCTACGGCCAGTGTCAGTTATGGAGTGTCAAGTCAATGTCAAAAACCCCAATGCTACTAAAAACAGTAAGGGATCCGTATGAAAACCGTGAAACCCATCGTGTTAGTATGTATAAATTCAGATTTTTTTGTTCGATACCGACCGGATTTGGACCGCTAGTCCTTAATAAAGTGTAAGTATCATATTAGACGATTTATTTTTGTGTACGTAGAAAAGGACTAGAACACCTGAACAAATAATCTGCAGATCGTACAAATATTAGTCCCGAGGCGGGAATCAAACCACAACCTCCTGCGTCGTAAGCGGACCTTGGCCCACCGCGCCAAGAGGTGTCAATATACGAACCTACCTAAACGACAAAAATTCAAAACCCTCGGCGGGCGAGTTACACTCGCACTTGTCGTACTTGTTTAAAAAAAAAGGTTCTTTATGATGTTACTGTATAGCTCATGTTCTTATTATTGAATTACTATTACTAGCGTATAAAACTGACAACCGAAAACGTCAAGTTAGCGCCATGAGTTGTTGACAGTTGGCAACAACGCATTTATTCGTTCGCCGGCGACCATGGCAACCGCATGCGGATAAAATAGAATAAAAAATGCCGTCTTGCGTCTTAAAAACGTGTAAAAATAATTCATTAGCAAAGAAAAAAGATAGTGGCGTGACTTATCATCGGTAAGTAAACAGAATATCAACTAAATCCAACCAAAATTAATTTTTGTGTATTATTTTCTATTGTACTTGACATTATGTTTGAAAATCATAGATTATGAAAATGGATTCGTACAGACGGGATGAGTAGGCACCTACTAAGTATTGGTGACAAAGATTTAACTGATTTGTTAATTCATATTACTATTATATTCATATACTATATTATGCCGTCTGTCTGACTGATCAGTAACAGTAGGTACCTTTGACGACTACGGTGGTGGCGCGGTGGGCGAAGGTCCGCCTGCGACGCAGAAGGTTGCGGGTTCGATTCCCGCCTCGGGACAAATATTTGTACGATCTGCAGATATTTGTTCAGAGGTTCTGGTCGTTTTCTATGTATAATAAAAAATATCTATCTATTTAATAATATTGTATTACGTATATCAGTCATCTAGTACCCATAACACAAGCTCTGCTTAGCTTGGGGCTAGATGATGCTGTGTGGATTGTCCAGCATTATTATTATTTTTATTTTTTTCTATATTGTTGTCTGAACAAATATCTTAAGGTTTATACATTTATAATAGTTCGATGATTGACGACGTCTGTGGCGTGGTAGGCGAAGGTCCGCCTGCGACGCAGGAGGTAGGTTCGATTCCCGCTTTGGAACAAATGTTTAGTGATCACTGCAGATATTTGTTAATTTTAATGTTGTTGGATAAGAGCGTGCAGCCTACCTAAGGTATGAATTTTATATTTTAAAATCGTGATAATATTTACCGTAAAATAAAATGAATAAAATTAAAAATACCTACCTTTTAATTATAAAAATAAAATTTATTAAGTACGTAGGTACCTATTAATTATAATATTAAATTTTAATATTAAAAATTTATTTCTACCTACCTACAATTTTACCTACTACCTACTTATTATTGCATCAAAATTCAGTTTTTCAGTTTTTGTCCGAAGTGTCTCTTTTATACGGTGAAATAATCTATGAAAGTGACATATTGTGACACTATGGTGACGAAACGCGTAAGCGACACAGTTTTTGTTTGATATAGCTCCTCTAAGTAGTTACACCTCACTGGTTCATAACAAAAAATTTAGGATTCTAATGGTGAAAGAATTTTTCAAATCGAGTCAGTAGTTTCGGAGCCTATTCAATTCTAACAAACAATCAAATCTTTCGTCTTTATTAAAATAATATGTTTATATTATTTATTAAAATAATATGTTTATATTATTTTAATAACTTTAACTTATATTTTTATTATACTAATATGTATAAATAACACGTCATTCCATTATGTGTGCACATAGGTTACGTTTAAATCCAGATTTTTTTTTATTTTAATTTACTATACTGTTATTTCTTTTCACGTTTTGTGTACACGGCAAAACTAGTTCATCATTTATACGACGTCAGAAGCTTTCACCTTTATAATGTTAGTAGGATAATAATACTGATGTTAATCCACACAAGCCGAAGCAAGTAACGTCAAATATTCTTAATATTTCACATAAACTCAAATTTAATTTTCGCCTCATTAATAATTTCAGAAATGAAAACAACAATGAAGATCACACGTAATTAAGTAGTGTGCTTGTGTTTTTGTGGTATCTATGATGCTCTACCGCTCGGTTGCGTTAGTAAACACTGGTTGCCATGACAACCACGGACTTCCTGTAATCTTCTCAATAGTAATGAAATCCTAGTACTTGAAATCTTCCCGTAATCTGAATAGTCATGAAATCCTCGTACTTTTATTCCGATTCTAGAAAGTGACCATGGAACCTAATTTTTACTTATATTTTTAAACTGAGGAAAAAGTGAGGAAACATCAATAAAAGTAAAAAAGTTGCAATAGTCACATAATTATATGGTATTAAAATTTTACTGAAAACTTAATTATTACTATTTACGATCGCACTGTTTCCGTATAAAATACTAGCGGTCCGCCCCGGCTTCGCACGGGTATTAAACTAAAATTTCAGAAATTATACACACTAACACGATGGGTGTCACAGTTTTCATACGGATCCCTTACTTTTTTAGCAGCATTGGGGATTTTGACATTGACTCGACACTCCATAAGAGGTTAAATATAATAGCGCACGGTTTAATTATTGAATTTTTCATGCGGATCCCTAACTTTTTTGAAAATATTATATAGCCTATGTTCATCACGGAAAATTTAGGATTCGAATGGTGAAATAATTTTTCAAATCGGTCCAGTACTTTCCGAGCCTATTCAATTCAAACAAACAAACAATCAAATCTTTTCTCATCATAATATTAGTATAGATATAGATATATAGTATTTTTTTTTGGCCCAGATCTTTGTGTACAAAATTGCATCACGATCCATTCAGTACTTTTGTCGTTGGTTTTTTTTTGTTGAATTAACATTATTATATTTTTTTCACAAGGACGCCAAACTTTACTTTAATCTTATAATATGTAACTTTAGAAATTTAAGCTAGTAATCTAATTAACAATATCCTGATGATACAAAGCATACTACTAATATGACGACCTCTGTGGCGCGGTGGGCGAAGGTCCGCCTGCGACGCAGGAGGTTGCGGGTTCGATTCCCGCCTCGGGACTAATATTTGTATGATCTGTTGGTATTTGTTCAGGGTGTTCTGGTCGTTTTCTACTTATAATAAAAAAAATATATCTATGTAATAATATTGCATTATGTATCTCAGTCATCTAGTACCCATAACACAAGCTCTGCTTAGCTTGGGGATTCATGATGCTGTGTGGATTGTCCGGCATTATTTATTTATTTATCTAAGTGTTAAGTTTTTATAAACCGCCGTTATAAAATGCGGTTTATGGGTTCACTAGGATTGATATTTCTTAGCCTTTATTGTTCAACCACTAGCAATTGAAGACGTCGATTAACTACGATAATATTCCTTCAAAACCCTAGTTTCAATTTGTAAAAAATATTTGGCACTTGGCTTCTCATATTTTTATGCCGTACCAAGTCTTTTTTGAAATTTCGTTCAAATATGAAAGGTCTTCAAATATTTTTTTTTAATTTCACTCGTAATAAGGAAATGTGTTGCTGTTACATTTGTTCAGTTGAGTTATAGTTATTTTTCTTTTAATTTTTTTTGTGACGAACAGGTTGGCATAGCCTGCAAATCCTGCAAGTTTGATAGCAGGCTCTCATAAATGTTCGAATGGGTCATCAAATATTTTTTTTTTAATTTATTTGAGTTTTAGTATTTTTCTTTCTAAAATTTTTCGTGAAAAACAGATTCGCCCCGCCTGCAAATCTTTCGAGAATGATACCAGGCTTGCATAACTGTAAAAGAGAAAACATAAAAACCTTGAGCTCTTGCAAAGTAAGTTATTGTGTGTTGATGATTCAAACCAATCTCAGCCGTACTCGCAAAATAATAAGTCTTTTTGGCAAGAGTGGCTTATACGACTGTCACTGGTTTATTCGTGGGCGGTAGCGGTCATAGCTCTATCTCATATTTTTACAAAGTCTAGATGAAATAGCATGATGGGGTTGGGTTGTGAGTTTTTCACTAGTTTAATTGATACAAGTATTATAGGTATACTATCAAGGGGATCGCGCTGGGTTAAGAGTGGGCACACCTCGAATGTTATGATAGCCTGGTACGAACACTGCCGAATACCTACGGCTCCTATGGATTTATCCGTGGCCACCAGCTTAAAAAAAAAAAACTTGCTTAGAATAATTTTAGTTCAGAACATTCATAGCGTAAGTAATCAATCAATTTAAAAAGTAAAAGTTTGTTCTTAATCTAGAGGTATTTTATAACAGTTTACAATCGATTGGATTGATTGTCAGCCAGTGTTTAGGGTAGAAGTCTTGGATGCCAGCCACCGTGGATTAGCAAAAAACAAGGGTCTCTGTACTGAACTGTGTTAGGGTTACCATTCATATGGGAAGGGATCTGTGATCTGAAGAAACATAAACTAATATGTAGTTTTTAATTTAACTAACTAAAATTATTTTAAATTTCATTGAGGAGATAGATTATTTGACCTTGCCGTTACCTTATTGTATTCTTTTACTGATAATTTTTCAGTCTTATTAACATAAAAGATCTTGAATTCGGGTATCGACAACAATATATCAAAGAAACGAGCGTTGTGATATTTTAGCAATAACTGTGAGTTATTTTCGAACTACTTCTCACTCCTCTATTTCACAGACACCATCTTTGAATGTTTGTTTGATGGCGTTCATTTAAAAATCCTAACAATCGTTAAAATTTTTCGCTCATTGACAGTGTCCGTTACTCTGAACCCAGTGAGCATAATCAAGGTACGATTCCCTTTCGGCATAGTACACATGTATGTATATAATATTTTAGTTTTAATATAGGTAAATATTTTTTATTGATAAACGCACTATTTTTGAATATGTGAGTAGTCTCTACTCTGGTTTTAGTAAAGTTGGATCGAGTGCACACGGAGAATTCCGTACCACTGAGGTTAATATAAAGTACTTTGTGTACTTGCTCTGTGTTTCGTCCAGTACAATACTTTCGCAAAAATAACCCAGACAACAGTACCAAAAAAGAAAAAAAACGTATTTAAACTACAGCTGCTACAGCGTCAAGAGAGATACATATTGTGCTAACCTATAAGGTTAACATACTAACTAACGGGCGGATGAACAGAAAAACACACCAGAGGCTTATGACAACTCAAGAATAGGGTCCCGTTTTAGTCATCGGAATTCTTGGCACAGCACCGAAGTAACTAGGACGTCATAAATAGCTGGGAATATCATGAAACGTCGTAAATCTAGGACATGACTTGGCAGAATGAACTTCCGACTCTTGCTGTTTCAGTTGATATATCCGATTAGCCAGTAACAAAGAGGACATGCTATGCAGTCGCACAGTTTCTTTGAGAATAAGAACTATTTTCATCATACTACAATGATGAAACATTATTATCATTACGATTGTAATTTTCTACGCCACCTACAGGGAGTTAAGTTTATCGAGTGTTTCTATGTGGTTGGAGGACACTATATTACCTCATAGCATCAAAATGGCTCTGTCTAAAAAATTACCAATTCACCATTTGAGCAACGGAATACCCGGTCAGCAGAGGATACCTCAGTGACGACAAATCAGTCGGTTCTATATTACTGATGCCCCTTATATAACATGAATTTGTACATCGTTATAGCACAATCAACAACTAGTCTCAGTCTCTCCACGAAACCTGTGAAGGCCAGAAGAAGTATATTTTCTTCTTCACGGAGTGAAGCTGGCTATGCTAGCAAATTCAACTTATAATGAACCAAATCTAGTTCTCTTGACTCAGACAAAGGAGTATTTCCTTAACCTAAACCTCTGTTTACACAAAAATTATTCGATGGGGTGGGTATAGAATGTGCCTTCGCTCGTATAGTCTCCACGGCTAATTTGTACTAATTTTACATCTTCATGAACGCTGATTGCCTGGTATCTGGAGAAGCTTTTGCGCAGCCTGTTGAGCAAGGCAGTTTCGTACGTTGCATACGTAGCAATAACATCTATGCATCCTTGTACAACTGCGCGTTATGGCTAGTCACCTTCTGGGCACACTTTCTATGGCCGACCTCGGACATCCAGAATCTGAATATCGGAAGTTTGCCACAAACATAACTTAACATTTCTGATTAATCAGTAGTCTCGCTGATCACAGCACATGCAAACGTCCACTATGGAACAGAAGACATACTATGAAAGAGAAGCAGCGGGCAGAAGCTTAATACTATAGTTAGTCTGTGATAATATCTAGGTTTTACCCAACGGACCTAGTATTAATAAGTTGGAAGAGCCGACTTTATAATTTTCAGCTATATGCTGGATTAAATAATATCCAATTTTGGAAAACATAGTCGATTCAACTGGTTATGGGGTGCAGGCATTCACTGTCGTCTCTGTTCAACTCGTGAGTGTTCCCGCTGCCTCGAAGCAACATGGAGATGGAGATGGCAATACTAGTTGCAGTACCAATTAAGTGTTTACCGCGCTAGGTCATGTTGAATTTACCTCTACCAGCTTTATGCAAGCCTGGTGCTTTGTGGACAATAATAGTTTCTAGTTGCAGTGCATAAACCATGCAGTGACACACAATCATAGAGCTATGTAGATGGATTCCCCAACCCGCATGCCCAGCGTGGGGATTATGGGCAATAGCCCCCAGATGAAATAACGCCACCTATGGCGCGCATTAGGGCAGGCCTATGTCCAGCAGTGGACTGATATAGGCTGATGTTGTTGTTGTTGTTGTTGTTGTTGTTGTTGTAGATGGATTAGACTACTTCTATCTTCGTAGAAAGAAACGAAAAGTAGCCGAAAGCTAGCTCTAAAATATGACTTGCTATGTAACTGCAATGCAAATAAGGTAACTCAAATTGATACCACGGCATTCTACTTGATAACGCAATAGTTAACGACTGGACTGGCTGAATATCTGAAGTATGTCTTTACGATGTATTTGCCGATGGATTGCTGGCTTCAGCTTCGGCCCAAATGAGTGGGAAGCTGTTGTTTTCAGACCATCAGCCAAATTATGATCACCTGGTAGCTGTAGGCACTCTCGATCAATACCGACCACGTGTTTGCAATAGCCATTGCTTTCACTTTCCTTAAGGCCAAGGCTGGATGCAACGACGATACTTTGAGATGATGTCGTTGGTCCCTTTCTCAGTTTGTTAGGGTTCCGTTGGCAAAGAGCAATTAAACCATGCGCTATACATTATATTCAACTTCCATTTTAATTATGGCGCCGCTTGTTTTTTGCTTCGACTTTTATGAAGTGTCATAAACTTCACAATTCGTCACTTCGACGCGGGAGGAGAGTCAATGTCAAAAAATCAAGTGTGAGAGTCAATGTCAAAAAGTGCTCCCAAAACAACCAATCAAGAATTTAAAATTTCTGCTTTTACGATTGAAGTGCTCCCACTGTAGCTAAAAAAAGCAAGGGATCTATATGAAAACTTCAATAATGTAACCCAACGTCATCGAGTGCCCAACGTGTATCAAGGGTTTTATGTTGTGTATGTAAAGATTTGTAATTATTGAAATATTTGTCTAATACCCGTGCGACCCTGGCTTCGCACGGACTGATAATCATAGACAAAGGTATAACAGGTGCCCTAACGCCTAAAACAACAATTAAAAGTCAAGTGCGATGAAGAGTGGCTTCTTTTGTACTTTTTTAAAATATCAAATATTCCGAAATCACAATTTGAAGTGAAAAATTATTGTTTCAATTCTATCAATTCGCAGGTTTGCAGACAGTCAAGAGATAATTATTTAAGCGTTTTGACGTTGTAACACTGTTGTTTTTTGACTTATTTGTAACAAAAATACTAATCCCTCGGGAAAAAAATCATTTTACGATAATTTTCGAAATTTTAGAAATCGTTGAACATACCACCATAAAATGACTTACGGTATGGAGTCTGTTCTTATTGCCAGCCGATTCGCGCTTAACCGTTTGAATTTCTTCAGCCTGCAGTCAGTAGCGATAGCCACGCCCCGGTGAGAGTATAAATCAGAATAGAAATAACTCCTAGGTCGTCATACAAGCCTGGTGGTCTTGGCGCTATGCCGTTGTCTACGGTGACCAAGCTACGGGATTGATGGAGCACGAGTTCCTTCCGCTTTGGTTTCTAAGAACGAAACTTTTTTAGTACAAATGTTTGTTATTGGTTATTTTTAACAAATATTCAAACACATTTGAGGATAGGATAGAAAAGACTTTAGTGCGTATGTAAATCACAGCCTTACTAATTAAGAACGAATATTTTTTGGTATGAATTACATTTCGAAGCATTTTACAAGGTTCATAATGAAAAATGCAACAAATGCTACAACTCGTAGAGCTCTCGTAAAGCGCTACGAAATTTGCCAGCAGGAGGCTACGGCGTAGAAGTTACGTCTTGCAAAATGCACTACTACTGGTGAGTTTACCGAAAAATGTTCAGCGTGCACCATAGTGGTCGCTTAATGCCTAAAACAAAACAGCATGTATCGATGTGCACAATATTTTTGTCATTATTAACTTCAATTTCATCAGTTGAGCAGAGTTGAGCTACCTATAGATAGTTTGCAACACCCTGCAGTTAGCTTAATGGTTGCAACTGTAAATACTAGTTCTAATTTGTTTTTATTATTTTAATAGCTTTTTTGTAAGTTTATAAAGAACATTTAAAACTTTTAATAAAAAACATGAACTTCAATGATAAAAGAATTGGGAGAATTTACCTAATACATAGTGAACAAATAAAATGGCATAGCAAAATTTTTATTTTATTTCTTTTGGTGCCATCGGAGATTATTGAATCTGAATCTGAGCAATACATATACTTCTTGCTAGTCATGGATGCCTGGTGCCTGCCCGGGCCGCCTCTACACCTAAGTGCACTCGATCCTGAGCTCGTAACCACAGAATAACTATATAGTTAAAGTGAACACGTGTCTCCTAGCTACTGCTGATATCCTGGGAGTATAAAATCATTGCCCGGGGACCGGCCTGTCATCTGTGGGTTATGGACAGTATACAGAGGCTACAAAACTAAAAGCTTTGTCTGTTGTATTGAAAAACTAAAGTTGTTATTTGACTGAAAATGTACGATACAACGGATAAGAAACAAAAAGCTACATTGCTAAATTTTGATACAAATCCGTTCAGTGGTATCCACTGAAGCTGAGAGGAGACAAGACGTGTGACTAGCGACGTTCTAATTGTTGTTTAAAACAAATATCATCTCCGATCGTCCGCTTTGGCGGAGTCTGGCCTTGATAAACTTCACCCTTGATCAAGGAACTTATACTTAATCATACTTATACCCAGAGGTTGGGTATAAGTTCCTTGCCCTCGATAGATTGAAAGCAGTTATTTGTCGTGCATCTCCGCTCCCTCTGTAGTTTTTTTTCATCAAAAGTCCACCTATGCCAAAATTTAGTCTGAGATTGGTATAGTGAACCTTTTTAATTATCCGTTCATTATAATTATGATATTACTCCAAATCCCACTAAAGTAATAGTAATTATGTGGAATTCGGTCCCTCAACGAATTCATGAAGAAGTAGATATTACTCTCAGAGGACACGGTATAACACAGAATTAATGCCTATAATAGTACTACGACACGAGCAAGTATTACGTACGGCCGCACTCCCACGAAATTTGAATTGTTTCGTACGAGTATGTGTGTGTTTATATGCATCTCACTCAATCGACTAGGTATTACGATGCGTTCATGAAACAGCAAGAGAGAAAGGTTAGAGGTATCGGTAACTGACCAACCTACCTCATCCCTAGACTCCCAGCCTCCCTTCAAAATCTATATCTATCTATCTGATTACTTCCTCGACGCTATGAAGCCCTGGTAGACAGAAAACTAAAAATAGTGCCACTTACCTACGAGATTTTCCTATCAATTCCAAAAGACTACACGAGGACCTTTTGTACAACTAACCAAATTTCTGTTAGTATATTGAATTTTTTTTGGAATTGTGCCAAGATTGCACTTAAATACAAAATATTATAATTCTTACGTTCCCAAAAAAATTCAGAAGTGGACTCTGCTTTCTAGTTAAAAAATATCAAATATGACTAACGTACGACGCTAGTTGCAAAGTTAACATCTTCCGATATGTGATTAATTTTCGCTATTAGTTACATACCAGTCGGAAGCGTCCCCAAGTCGCTGGCCAGTTAGAGATTTTGCTTTGCCACGCGACGGAAAATTTGAATTATGCATATAGTCAGATTAATATAGATCTTATGCTGTACACTTACAATCCATATTTTAGAAAAGGGCTGCACAGTTGCCTTGCTTTAAAAACCTAACTCCTACTGATTTATGAGATCCTGGTAGAATCGATAATAATTTCGCAGGCGGGTGGTATTTTTTACATGTTTGTGAAGTTTCCGTCTCCTCCCGCCTGAATTTGTGCTTGATGCCCAAGCAAAAGTCACCATCAGGAAAATTCATGATCACAAACAGTTGCATATTTTTTTTTTTATTTTGAAATGTTTTGCAAAATCAGAAAAGTTGCCGACTGATTTTGAGTATTTATTTTTCATTTAGAAATGCTTAGCCAGACATTTAATTATAGCTCATTAGCGTACGTACCACTCTCATCTCTAATATAGAGGTACAAAAGATCAGGCGTCATAAATAGGAGCTCTATACTCTGTAGCTGAACAGTAGTCATGGTGCACAAGTCCAGGCCGTAGATCTAAAAAGGATGTAAAAGGCCGTATAGGTGAACTATAGCGTAGTGCCTAAACGAGTAATCCACTAGACTCCTAGCTGCTTCTAATGTCCTGGGAGTCTAAAATCCTTGCCCGGGGACGACTGCGAGCATAGTGTACATGGGGCATCGGGCATCGGTACTGGGTTATGGAACTATTCCCACATTTTTTGGCTGTTATACAATTGGATTACAGGACGTATATCGAGTCTCACAGATATTTCTTTTGTCCTGGATATCTAGTCGCTCGGTTTACAAAAACTGTTACAATAACGGTTAGCGAACAAAAGGATACGTTTGCATAGAAGTAGTATCGGGACGCACGCCGTAAAAAAGTAATTGGTTCTATTAAAGGTGAAGCTCCATTTTGAAAATTTAAGTTTGATCATGTTGCCATTTCTACAAAAAGGATATTAGAGGTCAAAAAGACACTTTGAAGGTTAAGTCAAGGCTAGCCCTTTATATGAACTATAATCGAGGGAGTATACAAACATAGGACCATCATAGTACTATCTGTGGTACTACCTCTATATAGCTATTCTGCAACAATAGCTACTGCTGCAGGTACCTACTTGTCTCAGATCATGTAAACAGAAATGAAATATTATGTAAACTTTTCTTTTTTTGTGTTTCATCGAGGTAACAGATACAATAATCTCATAAAATAATTAATTAATCTCATCTTATACAGGACTCAATACCCCAATGGTTATAGGATAACTGACGTCAAATTAAAATGTGGTTTGTATGAGTTTATCATCCTGCAAACGATGCCTGCAAACAAGCGGCTGGTTGGCTAATTCATAGAGAAAAGTTAAATTGAAAAAAAAAAGTAATTGGCTTCGCGCCAAAGCTACCAGGGGCTCATAACTGACTAGGAGTGAAACCGCCTTCAATTGAAATCTTATTGCTGTTCAGTAGGAGCTTTAATCGCATACATCCTGCTAACGGTGTGTCATGTCAATCATGCGCTTGTATGTGTGCGTATCAATCTATCTCAGTCAGGCTCTATGTATTCCGATGCGTTGATGAAACAGAAATATGGGAACATAATAAAGGAAGTGTAATCAACGAGTCATCCTACCTCACCCACCCCCACCTATAGGTTCCGGGCCATTTTTGTTGTTACTATCTAGCTCCCGTATGTAATGCCTAGTTGGATCTCATTTTACCTAGCCTTTTTTTTTAATTCACGACAAACAGAAGGGATATAAAAGTTTTCCATACATGTCTGTGGCATAGTGCCTCGCATATAGAACCAATGAGCGCTTTTTACCAACAAAATTTTTACAAACTAAAGTCGATAGGTGGCAGCGCTTTAACTAGGAATTAGGTTTTGTCAATGTCAAATGAAAGGAAAACTTTCTTCAAATTTCTAGTCAGTGTTGCCAATTTCGCAACATTTTTTGTTTTTGTTTACAAAAACATCCTTTCGTTTGGTATAATGAATACAATTTAAATTCATATGCTTACTTAGTTCTTATGATTCAATGCTACGACGTAGAGCTTCGTAGAACGCTGCGCGTGGACGAGTGCTACGACCTAACGGACTTTGCAGAACTATTTTCTCATATCCCAAACATTCAGGTTCTATAGTTTTATGACGGTCTTAGAAATTTATTTCTCAAAAGAATATACATTCGTTTATAGAGAAATACAGTAATCTTAACAAAACATGCAGAGCGGACAAAGATTATATCGTTACATTTAGTATATCAAAAAATATTAGGTAATATTTATTTCTGTTTGTTATTAACAATCGAATTTTGGATATTCTTGCACATAACTTTGTTAACTCTATAAACAGACCGAGTATCGATGACCTAACCCGTCTTCGAACAGAATGGCTGGCCGATTCACATAATTGGTTGATTGTTGCTCTACTTATAATCCCAAACCACAATAAGGAGACACTTACTTCATATCTATACTAATATAATAAAGAGGAAAGATTTGATTGTTTGTTTGAATTGAATAGGCTCCGAAACTACTGGACCACGAAATATTTTCAAAAAAGTTGGGATTGGCATAATTTTTTTTATTTCGTAAAATACTTGTGTGAATCCGGGGCGGACCGCTAGTACTGTAATACAAATAAGCAATGATGAAGTAGGTAGCTACAATGATCCAAGAAAACAAAGTCTGGCATATCTTCCCAAGCCTACGTCACTGTCCACTTGCCATTTTATTGCAACATTATGGAAATTCTGAAGCAAAAGTCATAATAATCAATTTACAAAATACATAAATGGTCCATTTGTAAATTTTGTTTGTTAGATCAGACAAAGCCAGTTTAATAAATCAGGAGTTTAATTATAAGAATTGGTAGGTATAAAACCACATATTTTCATCACATTGTTTTATGGAGTTGTATTGCGGTAGCATTTCCGCCATTTTCTCGTAGTTTGTCTTCTTTGTCATACGTGTTCAAAATACATATTCCTGTCTCACTGGGCAAATGATGGTAGTCCGGAACGTTCATTTGCCCAGTGACTACTAAAATTTTATTGGCACGCCACTCGCGTGACTTTAATAATAATATGGGCGATTGCTGAATTCGTTGTAACTGTTAAAGTTTAAATATGAAAGGCAACAACGCAAAAACAAGTTACTTTCCATTTCTGAAAAAAACTGTAGCTATATAATGGCTTCGGTATTGTTGACTTAGACTAAGATAAAAAATTGTAAGTACAATTAAATAAAAAGAAATATGGTGTAATAAAATATGTTGAAACTATATATTTACGAAAGCCTGACTAACAACCTAATTCTTTATCTGTGATACTTTGCTTGGTAAGAGTTCTAACATAAATATGACTTAAGGAGTTAAATATAAATAAGGTTTCTGATATTTAAATCAGAAATTATATATATATATATATATATATATATATATATATATATATATGATATTGAGTAACTGGATGAGGAAAACATGCCTTATAGTAAGCATCAAGCTTGCCCGTGTCAGAAACAATAACCCAGTGTGGCACTATGGTTACTTTATAAATAAAATGTAGACCTCAAATTTCCCCAAAGTAAAAAGATTGAGAACCTTGGAAATACCCACATGATAGCTGTTCCACCCACCACACCACCACCCTTTTAAATCTACCCCTTACCTACAACAACGTGCTCCTGCTCAGTTATGAGAGCCTGGTACTTCGATCAGCTATTCTGCTGTTTTGAAGGCGAGTAGAGAAAATCGTCGACACCCCGCCTGTAAAACTCTTGCAGGCGGGGCAAGATATTTACTTTGTCTTGTAAAATTGGCATGGAATATGATGTGAAAAATTATAATAAGCAACTTTCTAGAAGTTTCCACTCCAATTTCTGTTACTAAAATGCACGATCTGCTGGTGCCTTCTATATTATAATTTCAATTAAATTAAATTTGGATATCATACAGAACCTTGCGTATTTGAATAACAATTATTTGTTTTGGTGAAATAATTATTCTAATATAAAAAAAAACATGTATTAAATAGACACAGGCAGAATGAACACTGTTATGATGGACAACCTACTGCATTGGTGTTCGATTTCCAACACGTGCTACATTTCGTATTCTCAAACTAAAAGGAATTCATATTTTGACGACCTCTGTGGCGCGGTGGGCGAAGGTCCGCCTGCGACGCAGGAGGTTGCGGGTTCGATTCCCGCCTCGGGACAAATATTTGTACGATCTGCAGATATTTGTTCAGGGTGTTCTGGTCGTTTTCTATGTATAATAAAAAATATTTATCTATGTAATTATATTGTATTGTGTATATTAGTCATCAAGTACCCATAACACAAGCTCTGCTTAGCTTGGGGCTAGATGATGCTGTGTGGATTGTCCGGCATTATTAATTTATTTTTATATCTTTATAATATACTAGCGGCCCGCCCCGGCTTCACAGCATGGCTCTGAAAACCGCGCTAGCTCATCTTTATGTTTTAATGGCAGGAGCAATCAGCTGAGTCCTCGTTGTATCAGATTTTATTAGTATGGGATCTTATTGCAAATATGACGATGATGAAGAGCTGATATTATTAAGAACCCCCTTAGCTCTTCAATGTCTTAAAGGAAGATAAAAAACACCTAGCTTTTGTTATATTTGCAAACAAGACAAAATAAAGTTAACCTAAATTACACGATAATAGTCTTTAAAAGAAGATAATCAAGATTTTATGTACGAACTAAAAATACAATAATATTTTCTATAAACACTAGGTACCAAAGGAATTGTGGAAGACCACAATTCTTAAAAAAATAACATTTTTCACATATTGGCGGTACATTCTACCAGGGCCGCATGGCATCGAGAGGGTGTATAAGTAAATACGAGAGCGTAGGTGTGGCATCCCACCCCTGCCCTATTTCTGTTTCATGAATCTCTGAGAGTCTGAGTGAGATGCAGATAAACGATCAAAATTAAGTTTACTTTGAAATTATACAATGGGATAACGGCTTTTATAGTTAGGCATAAAGATGTATAGCGGTTAAAGAATATCTGTGATACGAACTTCATCTATGTACCTTTTACGGTTCATGAGATACAGCCCGCTTACAGACGGATACACTAACAGACCCATTGCGAGGCTTAGCATTAGGGTCTTTTTTGTACGAAATCTTCCAAGTGCTATAGCTGGTAAATATATTCTTATGGTGTAAACTATCAGACTAAGAATTTTTTTAACTTGATTATGAACATAGACGCTATTTGTAGACTTACAAAACCAATAATGAAGTTAACAACGTATCTAAAAACCTATTTCACAAGTTTTTAGAGCCGTAACGTTGACTTTTATTATTTTACCTGTGTTAGTCAAAACCACAGAATAATAATAATAATGCTGGACAATCCACACAGCATCATCTAGCCCCAAGCTAAGCAGAGCTTGTGTTATGGGTACTAGATGACTGATAAACATAATACAATATTAAAGAATGAATCAAGATGATATATGATATTTATCAAACGTTTTTAAAATAACCTTACCATTACTACATACCATAGGCAACTATGTTGTTATACCAAAAATACGCGTGCGAAGTATTATTTACTTCAAAAGTTTCATTAACTTATATGTATTAATATGTATTATGTATATCAGTCATCTAGTACCCATAACACAAGCTCTGCTTAGCTTGGGGCTTGATGATGCTGTGTGGATTGTCCGGCATTATTTATTTATTTACATTACTCTTCACGACTTTATGCATCACGATATCACATGTCACTAGATGACATACATTACGTGTGATGTAAATGTGAGAAATTCGCTATCAATCACAAATCAGCAGCTTATGCTGTGGTTTATATAATATGTTTATATTATATTCTAAACATTAACTAATGTTTCGAAAGAAAGAGCGTTTGTGGGGTCTCCCAAACCAACATGTCTGTGTTAGTTATTAGACAAACGCCACGTGATCTCAGAAGCACAATGTTTTTACCCACCCCGGTATTGCAAGGGTAAATGTTTTACTTATAAACCTTCCTTATGAATCACTCTATCTATTAAAAACCGCAGCAAAAGCCATTATGAAGATTTAGATCCAAGCATACATAGAAAGTGGTGAGAGAAAGGGGTGGTCGAGACGTGACTCATTACGAGAGGACTCCCTCCCGTAATCAGCGGACTCTTCCCAACATTTTCGAGGTCATATTCTTTCTCTTGTTTTGTCGTGGAATTCACTGGATCACCTACATCAAATAATGTATGTAATAAAAATAGGTAAACAAGCGTAGGTAGGTACCACTCACCCCAACTCCACACCCTCGTATATCCTCCCCTTACCTACGTTAAATTCAAAACATAGCTCCTGCCGAGTTATGAGACCCTGGTACTTCGAACAGAGCTATTCAGTTGATTTGTAGGCGGTTAGAGAAAATCGTCAACAGCCCGCCTGAAAAATCAGGCGGGGCGATTGCCTTCTAAAATTGGGATGGAAAAAATTATAATAAGTGACTTTCAATATGTTTCTGTCCCAATTTCTGTGTCTATAATTCACGTTGCCGTTATAGCATTCAGTGAATGACAAACTAAATTTTATTATGATTATAAATCAAATTAGAGCCAATCAAACAAAATCAAACAATAATATAATAATAATAATCAAACAGAATCTTGTGTCTTTGTGTTTAATCTCAACTTTTTGCTTTGTATTCAGGAATTCAGATCAAATAATAATTATGAAAATACCTACCTACTATTATTTTAAATCGATAGAGACCTACAGAATGCGGCTGTTTCTGAGGCGGATGGAATTCAGTAGATCCCTACTACATTTCTTTTATTATTATTTGATTTCTGAGATGTGCTGAGTATATTTTAATTTCATACAAAGTCATTCATATTTTATTTTTATTTATTTATTACAAAAATATCAAGATTTACTTTGTACCATATTAGCCTTGTGAGGTTTGTCTTGGTACTCACATTCTCTCGAGAGACTAGTAGAAAATTAAACACAGCTGATAAAATAATCCTTAGGCTCATTCACACTAAGAGAACTAATTTTTAATAACAGATTGAATGGAAACAAATTAAAACTATTATAAGTATTCAAATTTGAAGCAGTTGCGACTTTCCGACGTTTTTTGCAAAACTGTAGGTATAGGGTTTTCAAGGAGAATCGTGAAAAATTTTATGACTGAATACGAATAATATAGGACATAAGAATTTAAATTCAAGGAGCGATTCGCGCGCAATGCGGGCAAGAGTATGGTCAATTTAGTAGGTATATAAAAATTGTAACCAATTTTTGCTACAAAAAAACAATTTTATTCGGAAATTGTTGCCTAGGATCTACCCTAGACAATAGGCCTATCAATGGCTGCAATGACACTAAAGCCACCAAAAGATAAATTCCCTAGACCATAGGAAAAAAATGCGTCATTTTGTCATCGAACGCGCAAATTATTAGGTCATCGAATGCTTTCCTTTTGCTCGAAGTTGAACTTCTATGAATGTAAAATACAATGAAAACTACATGTGGCGATGCGATGTCATTATTGGCATTCTATTACAGAACAACCCCCGTGCTCGAATTTATTTTTTTGACAATCGTTAACAAATGTTTACCTTTCCGGTTTACTCGAAAAGGTGCCAGCATAAGATCAGCACATAATTAACCGAAAAACCGAAAAACATTACCTAATAGATTTTTAATAAGGACTATGATTTCAGCTCAAGCTTTTTATTTTCTTGGCTCCTATGAACTTAGTGATTGTTTTCTCTTTTATTTTCTATTACTATAATTATATTGTGGTGTCAGTTGATACTTATTGTAATAAAAAAAAATTATATAGCTAAATACAGTCCTAATTTTAAATTTGTGTAATAAAATTTTAACGAAGCCTGAAAAAACCTAACTGAATAACGAATAAATAAACGAATAAACACTTTTTTACGTTATTTTTCTTTCATAAAAAGTTTCTACGTAGACGCTAGCGAAATAGGGGTCGCCACGAGGGTTAGATTGGGAAATTCAGGAAATGCACTGGGGAGATAATATGTGCTCAGTACACATTCTCCCCAGTCCATTTCCTGTAGTTATCTCCAGCAAGCAGAATTATTTTTATATACATAGACACATATACAACACTACGAATAAGGTCACAGTCGCCAGTGTGACTTTTTATTTTTATTTCCATTTTGGAATCTCCATTATGATTTACATCATACCAGTTCGAAAAAAATTAACAAATTCTGAAAATAATACAGTTGAAAGACTACTATTTTACCAGAATTTCCTGATATAAAGAATGCCGAATTACTACGTCACGCAATGAGCAGAGAAACTACTAAATATTAATAAGTGGTTTAGATACTGTACGGTACCGTGTCGTTTTACTAATACGCCGTGATTTCGCTAGATGGCAACACTTTCAACAGAAAAGCTTAAAAGTTCAAAGACACCAACCACAATTCTAATATTTTCTAAAATAGTGTTAGAATTTCGGAAAACGGCGGAACTTTCTACCAGGGCCGCATGGCATCAAGAGAGTGGAAACATAAACAGGAGGGCGTGGGTGGTATCCTACCCCTACCCTATATTTGTTTCGAGAATGCTTGTGTCAGAGTGAGATGCAGATAAACGAAAAAACCTAAGTTTATCTGGATTTAATCAAAGAGATAACAGCTTTATGCGGTTCGCAGTAAAGTTCAAATTACAAATCATGCTAAAATATAAGATCAAGTACAGCCAAGCGTTGAACTGTGATGAAATATCAGTATTCTCATAATATATGTAAATAGTCCTCTGGAGGTACACAACTACAATATGAAATAAAACACGTTAACGTTTTGTAATTCTCTATGATATACGTACCAAAATACGCAATTGATTGTTTCGTTTATTTTAGTTTTTTGCAAATTGGTCCCCTATTTCGTTTTACGCAGTAGAGTAGTAGAGTGCACCAATGGGAGCTACGAACAAGAAATTTTGCGTTAAAAAAATTAAATTCCACGAGCTGTTTCTTTTTTGCCTTTTTGAAATTGCATGGGCATAGCTCTAACGCCGCGATTTTGAACAACTTGCAAGTATTTTTCTCGCTTCAGTCTATTCCTCAGTCAGGAAATGGATAAAACACGTATCAATTGTCAACTTCCAAATTGTCAGTATGTAGAAACAATGTTAGGTACAGACAGAAGCATTAATTGGTAACCCCCTCACAGAATATGTCATAGTTATCATTCAGTAGCATGTAGGTTCAAACCCGTGAAGATTTATATATTCATTTTAATTTACATTATTTTTTATTTTTGTTTTTTTATAAAGTTTGTTTAATTGTTTAAATAAAAAACAAATGTTTTTTTCAACACCTACATTTCTTTTATCAGGAGTAACGATAAGTACTGAAATTTCGAGCCTGTATCACATGTAACTATGGTGTAGTGGTTAGTGTAACCGAGATTCTGTCACTGCACATCGTAATGATGGTCATCGAATCCTTGCAGTGGATGTTTTTGTTTTTTAACTACTACTTAATTTTAGTAATGTAATGACATTTATTTATGTGTAATAGTGAAGTTTTTGTCTATTAGTATGAATTTAAAGTAATTGGTAAAATAAAACAATAATAATAATTTCAGGTAAACAATTACGTTTATTTTTTTCAAAAATTTGCCTACACAAACAACAACACAAAAAATTTAATTAATGTTTTATTTTATTATTTAGCCTACTTACAAATAGCTTCCTATCCTGAAAAATAATATTCCATTTTCGATTTAGTGCTCGAGAATACACATGTTTTCATTAGATTTTCGTTTACTTTGCTAATCTAATGAATTAAACAATTTGGATCTCGTGTAAATCATGGAATACTAAATAATCAGGTAGTTTTGAAAATAAATGAGGTCAAATGGAGTTTTTCTGAAAATGTTAAAAGGTAAAATTACATTAGGGTTTAGTAGGTAGTGATATTTATCGTCCTTTATATTTAGTGATACTTATCGCTTAATAGCTTAAGGGCTAACGGATCGGATCTCAATTTAAAACCATTTGACCCCACATATTTTCTATCGGATTTAGGTCCGAACTTTTAGATGTCCAAGAAATAACAGTAATGCCTTGTAGAGATGAACAACCCTTGAGAAACCATCCGCGTACGATGCACTGCACAATTATCATGGACAAAAATTTGGGCTTCTGGATACGCGATCCGCGTAGTAACCTTCAACACTTTCAAGCTCGTCATTCATGCGCCCAGTTATTTTTACTATTTCTCCAGGACCCATAGAGGATATCCCTCTCCAAAACCTAAAAAGAAAAAAAAAGTCAACTGTTATAATGTTAATTTAGTTCGTGTAAATACTAACTTGTTAAAAACATCATTATTATGATGAAATAATCATAGATATTATCACTTACCTAAAGTTATTCATGCCCTACGATGGAGTTCAGCAGACAGTCCTATTTTTGCTGCTCGATAATTGTGTAAGTATATCAGCTGCATGCAAATGCCTTCTGTTGATGTTGATATCAAATATTGTTGAGCAGTAGAACGAGTGGATGCAAAAGGCGAACTAGTCTGAATGTCAACAATATTATTGTGGCGACTTCACTGATTTGTAATACACTCCTGTTGTTTATCTGCCATTGCTTCTTACATTCACATCCCCACATTACACTTAAGCGCACGGTTTTTATCTGTAAGACAATAAATCAATACTTAAATGAAGTTAAAGATAACAAGGTTTTACTAAAAAAAATGTATTTGTTTCGTAATGATTATGACACAAGAATAATAAGTTGATAACTTACCGTAATTCAAAGCTAACGAGCAATCTCCTGATTACTCATTTGCTGTTCGAATAGCACCGCGATCTTAGTTCTCACAAAATTCTTAATTTGCATAATTTCCTTCAATATTCTTCAATTCATTTATGATTCAAACCAGTAAGTCAAGACTAGAATTGAGTATGGCTAGTGACTTTTACGTTATTCACCAAGATTATATTTAAATCTACCCTCAAATACTTTTTTTTTCTTATCCAGTGTGAAAGAGATCTCATAAATAAAAATCCGCTGTCGAACACTAATAACGTAAAATTTCGACGCTCTGATAACTGGTTCGTTGGTTTAGTTGGTTGGTGCGTGCATTACTTGTCATGTGAGCGATTGGATGTCTGGTTCGATTCCCACTGGGTGTTACGTTTTTGTTTCTTAGTATTTGAGTAAAAGATTTGTAAATCGTACAGTGATTTGCAATGTAAACTTTAGCTATTAGGGGGGTTACCAATTAATGCTTCTGTCTGTACATTAGTCGTCATTAGATTAAAATATGAGATTCGTAGTTCGGTGATGTAAAAAAATGGCTGTATTCTTTTAAAGTGCGGTGCATACTAAAAAATATATATCTTTGTATTTGAATAACTGAAATAACTTATATTGTATTTACCGAAAACACAATAAACCTTTTTTTAATATATAATTTCGTACTAAATGTGTTTTATTTGGTCTTGGTTTTCTTGGCTTAGCTGTCCTAAAATTTAATTAAAACTATATCAAGGGATCAGTGGAGTCACATTAATCATACATAAATTGAGTGGTATTATGACGGGTTCAATGTTTTTATTTTATGAAGGTCAGTGTATTTTTGCACTTGGTCACTTTAAAAGAATTCCTATACTTACTAGGTATTTACGATTCATATTTAACAAAATGGCTGCACAGTTAAGTATACGGTGAAACGTTGACTGCTACTGCTTTCTGAGACCCTGGTAGAAATGAACGATGTTTTCGCAGGCGGCTGTAGAAATTAGTCTCATCCCCTCTGCATGATGCAAGAAACTTTAGAATAAGCAAATGTCAGAATATCAATAAAAAGTTCATGCATAAAAGGCATTTATTGTTAGGTATATATTGTAAGTGATTTATATGAAAACGTTACGTTAAAAACGTTTCAACTACGAGTCTACCTACTTGCTATGTATCTCTCCATCAGATAGCTAATAGGCACAGCACTGTCATACCGATAAAAAAAATGTATAGGGCATTTTTTTCTACAGAATGCAAATTGAGCTAAGCTTACACGCAATTAGCTATCAGATGCGCCAATTGGTGTAAAACACAATCAGGTATTAATAAATCCGTGAGGAATACTCAAATGCTACGGCGTAGCTATTCTTGCTACTCCGTAGCACATAGTTTTACTCTGCGTGGTAATAACCTTTGAGTATTTTTGTCTTTCCTTGGGGGCTAGATGATAATGTGAGTATTGTTCAGTGTAATTTAATAATAATATTATTAAATGCCACTCTGCTAAAATTCCATGAGATCCATTCAGAAGTTCAGTCGTGAAAAGGTTACAAAATGATATAGGTACGAAATTTTTCTTTTTGATAATTTATGTTTCGAACTAATATTTTTTTGTACCTGTAGCTCCTTAAATATAAAAGTTCATAATAGTCCTGATATATTTAGAGCCGATAGATTTGGATCGATGTTCAGAGTCTATGATAAAATGCATTCCTTCATTAAATCAACGAAAATAACATCGAAGGAGAATAATAATATTGTAAAAGACCTCGAACAGCAGATACGTGATCTGAAAAGAGAAATCAACAACAGAGAGCAACTTAATCTGCAGAATGACATAGAGCTCTGCGGGGTTACGGAGCACAGCGGCGAGAACATCATGCACGTCACTGGGCTGATCTTAAATAAGATCGGTTTGTCAGTAGATGAGCGAGATATTGTTGAGTCGCGGCGAGTAGGGCCGGTGCGCCTGGACAAGGAAGGCAAGCAGCTGACGCGGCCGATCGTGCTGCGGGTGACCCGGCGCGCGGTTCACGAACAAGTGATCCGCGCCGCGCGCGCCCGCCGAAACATATCGACGGGAGACATCGCACTGGCTGGAACCTCGAGGCCTATCTACATCAATGAGAGGCTTACTAAAGAAACCAGGCTACTCTTCGCCAAGACCCGTAAGCTGTGTAAGGACTGCAAGTGGAAATATGCTTGGACGAGAGAAGGCAAAATACTCGTCAGAGAGGAAGACAAGAAACCTGCGTTTCGTGTTCGAAACGAAGATGACCTCGAAAAGATTTTTAAACCGCGCTCTACGCGTAGCGCGACTAACTAGTCTCTTAGTAGCTCGAGTGTTACTATTTTGCCTCATAAGTATCGTTGTCTCAAAATCATATTTTTTTATATTATCATTGTACTGTCTTACTATTCTCCAGCCATGTGTTGTATCTGTAAGAAAAGCACTTTTTCCTTTAACTCTAAGCTTAGATTATTATTTTTGCATAATGTGTATTAGTTCCTGGTTTAATCTTATTGAACGATTAGTAGAACGTTATTCCTGCTTTGTATATGAAATTACCAAGCTTCCCAACAGCTGTTTTGCGAGTGTAGATACACGAACATATTTGTTTTTTAGGCACACACTCTTGGATAAACACACAAATCACCCACACACACACAATACTCAGTCACATGACATAAATAAAATAATCCGTGCACACACTATCTTAGAACGCCGCGTACATCGACGTATATATGTAAACAATAATGCGATCAAGTATGGATAACACAACAAAAAGAAAACATTTAGTACTAGGTCTATTGAATGTACAATCTTTAAACACAGGAAGGGACGAGCTAGAAGCAAGCATGTTAACGCACAAGCCCGATATTCTAGCTTTGAATGAAACCTGGATAAAAGATGATAAAATAGCGCCGGCTCTACCGGACTACACTCTTAAGCTTAGGTCTCGTAAGAAGACAGGCGGAGGCGTTGGTTTCTATGTGAGGAAAGGCTTACGTGCTAGAGTCCGCGCTCATCCAGCATCAGAGCTGGAACAACTCTGGCTTGAGGTTTCATTACCTAGCGCTCGAATGGTAATAGGCACTGCTTATAGGCCTGAGAAGGTCAAAGTGACCCCTGCCCTCAGCTCACTCAGCGAGTCCCTGTCGACCTTTCTAAATTGTGACTATGTTTGTGTACTAACGGATTTTAACGTTGACATGCTACATTCTAATACTACAAGCGCCCGCGAGCTATCCATGTTTTGCACTCAGCATAATCTTATGCAGTTAGTTACAGAGCCGACTAGAGTAACAAATACTTCTGCTACATTGATAGATCTAGTTTTGACAAACATTCCCGATAGGTGTAAGAAGGTAACGGTTGTACCAAATAAGGACCTTAGTGACCATGCTTTGATTTTAACTTCGTTTAACATTAAAAAAGACAAAATTAAACCACGTTATATTGAATCTAGATCCTTAAATAATATAAATATCACGCAATTCAATAATGATTTAAAATCTATAGACTGGCATGAACTACACAATTATGATGTACATTCCATGGTGCTCGAATTTAACAAAAGAATTAATACATTATTCGACGCGCACGCCCCTCTTAAACGTAAAAAAGTAGTTGAATCTCCAAAACCCTGGCTCACAGATACTGTTCGTTTTATGATGCGGTTACGAGATAAAGCTCTTGTTAGAGCTAACTCTAAGAAAACAGATACCTCTAAAAACTACTTTAAAAGCTTAAAAAATTTAGTAACGGGAGCTATACAAAGAGAAAAAACGGCATTTTTTGCATACTATATAAACAAAAATTTAGGACAGCAAAATAAGCTCTGGAATTTTTTTAAAAAACTAAAAACATTTAATAATAACTCTCCTCCGATTCCTGACCATCTAATGAACCCAACTATGATTAATAATCATTTTCTTAATATACCGGGCACTGGCATGGTAAATAGTAAAGTTTATTTATTTTTCAAATCGAATATGCGAACTAAAAACATCTTACATCTTCAAACTGTCTCTGAGGAAGCTGTCGGCAAGATTATTTTAAAGATAGGTACCAACGCATCGGGTTACGATGGGCTGACTGCGGATATGATCAAACTTACTCTACCAGATACTCTAAAGATTATTACTAACATAGTGAATTCCTCTATATTGTCACATGAATTTCCCAATGGTTGGAAACGTGCCCTAGTTAGGCCGATACCTAAATCTAGCAACATTGAAGAGCTGAAACAAATGCGCCCTATCAGCATTCTTCCAGTGCTATCGAAAGTGTTAGAAAGGGTGGTTCTCTACCAAATAGAAAAGCATCTTGAACGGGAAAATATAATTCCCAAGTATCAATCGGGATTTCGAAAGGGTCATGGAACGGAAACAGCACTCTTGCGGGTCACAGATGATCTAATAACCGCGTCAGACTCTGGGCTGTGCTCTGTTCTTGTCCTCCTTGATTTTTCCCGCGCTTTTGATTGCATCAATCATGATCTACTTGTCGCTAAACTAGGATACTATGGCTTTTCTAGTGATACTTGCAGATGGATTAAATCTTACTTATTCTGTAGAGAACAATATGTAGAGCTGGAAAAACATAGCGGTGAGAAACTGGTTTCTGACGTGACAAAAGTGCCGACGGGCAGCCCCCAAGGCTCTATCCTCAGTCCGACTCTGTTCTCGATTTTTACCGCAGACATGCCTGAACATATTAAAATCTGCAAATATCATCTCTATGCAGATGATACACAGGTATATCACAGTTTTGACCCGGCCAATACGGAAGAAGCGATGGCTCTAGTGAATAAAGATCTAGAAGAGATTTTCTTATGGGCCACAAATAATTCACTCATTCTAAATCCCGCCAAATCCAAGATGATGTTTCTCGGTACAAAATTACAAATCCAGAAAGCTTTAAATTTTAATCCCACACTTAAAATCAATGATATAGTTATTCCTATAGAATCTGATGCTAGAAACTTGGGCTTGGTTGTAGATAGCGAAATGAGGTATGTTAAACATGTTAACGAGAAAATAAGGAACGCATTTTACAAGCTAAAAGTATTCTACAATATTCGAAATTATATTTCAGAAGAGGTTAGGCTACTACTCTGCGACCTTCTTGTACTTTCTCCATTTAATTACTGTAGCGCAGTATATGGTCCTAGATTATGGAGTAAGACGGAAGGCGCTATTCAACGAGTGCAGAATGCATGTATGAGGTTCTGTTATAGAATACCAAGGAGAGCACACATCAGTCCATACTTAGCAAGAAAAGGCATTCTTAACATGAAGAACAGGCGGGAACTTCATATAGCATGCGTAACTCAGAAAGTTCTCTGGAATATGAAACCAGAATACTTATTTGAGAGATTTACTTGGGCCAAAGATTCTCATGACCATAACACTCGCTCCAAACACGCAAACGTTCTTAAGATACCCAAGCACAAGACCACAGGATTTAAGGGTTGTTTTAAACACCAAGCGGCGAAGATATGGAACACTATACCACCACCATTAAGAATAAAAATCGGCACTTTAACATTTAAGAAACGACTTAAATCTTTACTATCTTCCCAACAGAAACATTTGGTAGAAACAACCTTCAAAACCTCAAATGGTCAACAAAATAGATAAGTTAAAAATGAACACTTCGCGCGCGTACACACATATAAGTACACATATGATTTTACCGTTGCCCAGACTCTAAGGAGACTGGTGTCTCGGGAAAATCATAACTTAAACAATATATACATAAAAATTATATATAACATAAAAATTATTATTTATTTATTAATCATTTACTTACCTACACTTTTTTCTCCCGTTGCCCAGACTCTTACGAGACTGGTGCCTCGGGAGTATCATTCACTAATTTCTTCCCTTCTTTCTTTCCCGATTGTTTTGTTCGATACATTATATGTGCTTCAAAAATCCCGCAATTACCTCAATTTCTCGGTGCCCATCTACCGAGAGGGGTGAATTTAAAACCAGCGCAACATGCTTTATTAAATGTATAATGCATGCGGCAAAAGCTGAAATCACCCCTATTGTCTTAGTGCGTTTTTTTTAATATTTATGTATTAGGTAGTATGTAAGAGCTTTTTTTTTATTAAGACAATAAAAGTGTTTTTTTTTTTTTTTTTTTAAAGCGAAGGTAATTTAGTAAATTTTTCGTGAAGTTACAACACCTCTACGTTTTTTTAACGGCTGAACCGATCATAAAGAAATTCAAAGAATTAATGTAGAGTTGTGAAGCCAAGGGAAAGAAGGTTGTGCCGTAAACTATAGTAAATCTGTGATGATACCTAGGTCTTACTCCACGTACCTAGTTTTAATAAGTCGAAAGGGCCTGCTTTGATATTTTCAGTTTTATTCTGGAATGAATTGTGTCCACTTTTACAATACATCGTCGTTTCATATAGTTGTTGTGCACAGCGGCATTCACTGTCGTCTCTTTTCAACTCCTGGGTGTTCTCGATGCATCGAAGCAACATGGAGATAGTAAAACAAGTTCTAGTAATAAGGTAGGTATTTTCCGCGCTAGATCACAGTTAAATTTACCACTATCATCTTTATGCGAGCCTGGTGTTCTGTATGCAGCAATAGTTCCTAGTTCCAGTGAATAATAAACTGATAATAATGTAGATAAAGATACCATGCATTCATTACTTTATTATCAGATCACATGATCATAGAGCTCGTATGAAATTTGACTTGCCTAAGTGCTTATTTCTTTAGGAAATGAAGTTATTGAAATCTGTTACAGATGGCCCGCTAAAGTTTTTAATAACCATCTTGAACACGTGTTGGTACTCGTACTTTAAATCTTACATATGTATCTACTGAACTCTAGCTTCAACAAAAGCTGTGAGAGCTAAGTCACTGGCTGTCCATTCATCCGTCACCTGTTCGGTATCTCAAGAACAGTATTTTGTACATTTGCTACTGATACAACAAATCAAACAAAGCAGACACGTATAAATACTACCGCATTAATTATTTTCTTTAGATTTTTAACCATGATTGAGATTTTTAGAAGCAGAGAGTGTAATAATATTTTATAGTGAAGGTATTTTATAGTGAAAAGCTTTACTAGTCTTGATCTTATCTTTACTAAGATTTAATGAAATCTGAAAATCACAACAACAAAAATGAGTAATTTGATACACTTTCCTTCGCATTCATTCACACCGGTGCATGAATGAATGAGAAAACAATCCACGCCCTATCTACGTTAAATTCAAAACAACGTTCTCCTTCCTATTTATGAGAGCCTGGTACATACAGCAATTTTGCAAAGAAAATCGCACCGCCAATAGGCCAATATGCGGCGTTGAAAAATCGGAATGAAACTATTTTAAGACGAGAAAATTGATCAGACTCGACTTTTAAATTAAATTGGATCCAGATAATAAGCAGTTTTTGAATTGCAATCATTTGCTTTGTATTAATTTCAAATAATCTGTTATTTTAAATCTAGAGGCAGGCAAAATTAACACCGATTCTGCAGGCGGGTGGTTTAGTAGAGTACCACCGCCTGAATTTATGTCAGGTAAAGAACACGTGCTGATTACGAGTATATTCTCAATAATGATCAAAAGAATCGAAAGAAATATTCTTTCGATTCTTTATAGCTGATAAAAAAAATAACAGTGAGATTATTACACAGGGCGTCCCACCACTATGCCACATGGAAGGAAAGTACCTTAATTATTGTAGAAAGTAAAATTTTACTGAAAGAAGATATTATTTTAATTTAAAAAACATTATAAACTGCATTCATGGATTTTTAAATAGTTACATGGGTGAAACGGGAATCGAATCCGCTACACGAGAAAAATAACTACCCTGTAGCTTATATCATACCGATGGAAAGGCTTTATCATAGGGATAATTTTCCACAGAATTTATAAATATAAATGCCTTTCATTTGTTATGTATATCTTTTGATTTTGTAGGTGTCTTGTAAAATTTCGACATTAAAATATGTTTTAAAAATCTTCATTTTAATTTTTCGTTTATTTTCATTTACTTTTCTTCATAGGTGTTAAGCGCTCGAAATGTATTATTATTTCAAATTCGACCTTGCTGTACGTACTTCGCCTTGTAATAGATTGTTTGGAGGAGTGTAAGATTTTCATTTCCCTATCGTATATTTAAGCTGCGTCGATAGTTTACCATACCCAAATCTGTTTTTTTTGTTATGTTTTTTAATACGGAATCCTATTGCGTGTTTCGGTGGTCGAAGGTATTGTAGTCGGAATTAAATGTAATGCGGCGGATGGATGGATGTTGTTAGCTTTTTGTAAAGAATAAACTGTAAAAATCATTGTCATACGGCAATGTTTATATAACATTATATAATAATAGCTAAAATTTTCAGTAATTTTCCTTCCTTCCTTAATCGGAAGACCATAATTGATGTCTTCTTAAAATAAGTTATAAATAGATGTTCGTGTTCATTTATCACGAAAGTTGAACGTTTATTTAAAAAAAAAAACCACATGGCGCTACAGAATTACTTTAATAACTACATATTGAACTAGTCTATGATTTAATATTAGTGCTAGATATTGAACCAGTCTATTAATTTTTAGTGAACCTTGTAGAAAGCTTGTCTCAGTAACCACTCCGCATTCGAAAAGAACCGAAATTCGTTATTTAATTTTGAGGAATGAACACCTCGTGTGTGGTTTTCTGTCATAAACATCAACATAAAATCAAAATACGAGAAATGTACTAAAATAAATATTATCGTATGCTTAGGCTGTGATAGGCAAATACCACAATTTGTATGAAAACTTCGTAATGTAACCCAAGTTTTGTAATTCTGTTAAATACCCGTGCGAAGCCGGGGTGGACGGTTAGTTATATACTTTGCAATAAGGACATCATCGTTCTACGCCGACCACACAATTCGTAAAATTTCGTCCAATCGTCCCCGCCTGCGAATTTGCGTTTTTAGTACTAGGGACTCATAACTCGGAAAGAGAAACTGTAAAGGCCTCGGACTCTTGCAAGGGGAGCTAGTGAACTCATGCGAGGGGATGTTGGTTGTTGCTGAAGTCAAACCAATTTCAGCTGTAGAGAGTTATAAGTCCTATTTGCGAGCGTGGCTTATACGACGTCACTGGTTTATTTGTGGGTTGTAACATTAGTAGCTCCATCTCAGTTTCGCAAAGTCTGTAGATGAAATAGCAAGATGGGGTTGGGTTGGAAGTTCCTCACTTGTATAATCGACACAAGTATTATAGGTACCCACCTTCGGAGGGTTCGTAATGAGAAACCGAGTAGGTACACTTTGAAAGTTATGATAGCCTGGTACAAACTCTACCATTTGACCTACGGCTGCTTTGAATGTATCCGTGGCCACCATGCGTATCAGCAGGTTTTTGATGTAAAGCCCTCATTAAATAATCTTTTTATTTTAAGTATTTTAATAAAATTTAAGTTCATTAAATTAAATTTCACTTATTATTGCTCATTTGATTTTGCGATAAATAAATAAATAATGCTAAATTACAGTTATGTAACTAAATAAAAACTAGTATTTACAATTGAAACAATTGAGCTAACTACAGATGTTGCGAACAAACTACAGGTAGCTCAATCAATCAATACCAGTTGGAAGTGTACCCAAGATGCTGGCTGCATTGCCACGTTGTATGGCAATGGTGAAGCGCTGCGCCAGAAATGACCAGCTCTATTATTATTATTGTAACGGTTAATCTATTAAAATCCATTCCTCGATACCTCTGACCTCAAAGAACGTAAAGGTTAAACAAGTACGACAAGTGCGAGTGTAACTCGCGCGCCGAGGGTTTTGAACTTTTGTCGTTTAGGTAGGTACGTATATTGACGACCTGTTAGCGCGGTGGGCTTACAACGCAGGAGGTTGCGGTTTGATTCCCGCCTCGGGACTAATATTTGTAAGATCTGCAGATTATTTGTTCGAGTGTTCTAGTCCTTTTCTACGTACACAAAAATAAATCATCTAATGTGATACTTATATAATATACTTTATTAAGTATAACAGATATCGTAGTAGTACGAATTACACAAGCTTGCTTAGCTTGTCGCTAAATGATGTTGTGTGGATTATCCAGGATACATTACTCTTCTCATATTTTTTTGGAGCACGGTGGAATTCATGAATTCAATAATCTTATTATCTAAATATTCTTCGAGCGCAGTGGAATACATTGGGTATGGACTTTAAAATTTTGAGAACAACGGTTTCGTGGCGCTGCACTATGGAAAATATGGGTGATTTGCTGATCAAAAATCTGTAACTTCTTTATTTTTAATCTGATCCACTTGAAATTTTGCAAACACGGAAACTGATATATAAGAATTTTATCAATAACAGTTTTAACAAAAACTAGTGAGAGCTCGCGGTTTTACTTGCATTTTATTTTAGGATTTCCGAATTACATGAAATAAATCTGAGAGTTGTGATGTTTATATAATTAAAATTAAAATTCAAGCACAGTGTAACAAAATTTTAATAAAAAATATCTTTTTACATTATATTTTATAACAAATTTATAACAAAGATAAAAATATAACCTACACCTAGAGTTTTAATTAAATGACTATAATATTGTTTCTGATTAGGTACGTACATACAAAATAGGTTAAATTAATGGGAATATACCTAAGGATAAACATATTTAAGTTCCAAGTAGGTACTGATGATTTTATTTGAACCACTTCCGGATCCGAGATAAGCAGATTTACCTTCAAAAGGAGTAGAGTTTCTTCGTCAAGTTTCTTCGTTAAGAACATTTTTGACATACAGTTTTCGGATACTTGTTATGTACGGATCTGATGTATATAGTAATGTATGAAATACATCTTCATTTGTTGCCGACCTAGAACATTTTCTTGCATGATGTAGTCTAAAACTTTTGTAGTCCTTATTCCGGGACTCTTGTGCATCTTCCGAGAGTTGACCTATTGGCAATGCGGCAAAATGATTGATGATGCTTTCACCATGAATATCTTGGGCACAGATGATGGCATATAATACCAATTGTACTTACTGACGTATATTCTTGCCGTTTCTAGAGCATACTCGCCGAACTTTTGAGCATCAATCATAATACCTGATGATAAAGCTTGTAGGATTATATACAATCTGCGTATTAGTTGCTCATCTACACCTGTTATTTCTGCAGTACAACTGGTATTGCTAAAAAAATCTTCTTGCGGTATTACCATCATTAGTGTTGCCGCTAACTTGCCGCGGTTTATCGATTATCAAACCCAACTCCTCATGAAAACGTTTGTGCACCGCATTTTTCTTTTCTTGTTTTAATTGTTTGTTTTCTGCAGTTGTTGCCGTTTTCAATATAGAAAACTAATAATTCACGCCTCGAGCGAGTGAACGAGTTCATTTTTAGAGTTGTTATTGCGTATGCGTACAGAGTTACAAATGGCAATTAATAATGACATATTTTATGCATTTGCTTTTTATAGGAAAATCAGATGAGTAAAGTGTGCAATATGACATAGATTTCTTTATTATCAAGTAGAACGTGTGCAAAACCATATTTATGCTGATAAAGTACGCTTAAACCACAAATTTTCGTAACCATTGATAGGAAAAACCGTTATCTATCAATGTCCAACGAATATGCATTTTGGTACCTCAACCACTTGTTTCTTTATAACTGCTCAAACCGCAAGTATCCGCAGCTGATTCTTTGCTATATCATTATTAAATACCTAATGCAGTAAATAATACTAAATTTAGAGCATAGGCAAGTTTAGCTAATTGTCAAAAGTCTCAATGAAATTAAAAAAGAAAATATTTTCTCGCAATGTATGAAAATATTAATTACAACAATATTTACTGAAAATATAAGATAAAAACTAGTGTTTCTGAATTGTTAATAAACGAGCTTTCGAATGATGTATGATACTAAAGGAGTTCTTATAAACAGTGGTGTAAATTAACTTTGTATGTTCACCTATTTGAAAGTGTTTTTAACAGAAATTGCAAAGTGTCCGAAATAAACTTGTTTTACGCAATATTTGATTTCACTAATCATCAAAAAATTACTAGATTATGAAACGTTGACTTTTTACCTACAAAATAATACCAAAAATATGTCTTGTTTCCATAACTTAAAAAAAGTATTTTTGATCTGCACTTGTTCTAGCATAATCCACAGTGCGCTGTGGAACCCTACTATTACAGTTACTACAGAGATTAGTGGGTAGGTAAGTGGGTTGGTACCTACAATTATTTTTTCGACTTTTTTCTACGTATTTCACTAAGTATGAAACTTAGACGATTTTTAAAACCTGTTTTGAATTGTCGAAATCCATACCTTTGATTTGATATTGCTCTCAATGAAATAGCCCCCATTGTATGAAAATTCGTTTTTTGACCATATTTCGAAAAGTATTGTTTTTACAGACTTCTCTATATTTTTCCTGTAAAATATAGGCCTTTATCTACAAACGCTTAGTACATTTTATATAGATCACTCTGCTATCTTCGGAGATAGAGGGGGGGGAACGGTCAAATTTTCGACCTTTTTCAAAATATTTCGAAAAGTATAAAACCTATCGAAATTTAAAAAACTGCATTAAAATGTACAAACTGATACCTTTCATTTGATACCCAACTCGGTGGGGTAGTCACCCCTTTAGAAATTTTTCCCGCCCTTTTTTGACCATATTTCAAAAAGTATTATTTTTACAGATTTCTCTATATTTTTCCTGTAAAATATAGATCAATACCTACAAAAACTTGGCACATATCAAATCGATCGTTCTGCAATCTTCGGAGATAGAGGGGGGGTACCGGTCAATTTTTCGACCTTTTTCAAAATATATCAAAAAGTATAAAATCTATTGAAATTTTAAAAACTGCATTGGAATGTACAAACCAATACCTTTCATTTGATACCCAACTCGGGGGGGTAGTCACCCCTTTAGAAATTTTTCCCGCCCTTTTTTGACCATATTTCAAAAAGTATTATTTTTACAGACTTCTCTATATTTTTCCTATAAAATATAGATCAATACCTACAAACACTTGGTACATATCACGTCGACCGCTCTGCAATCTTCGGAGATAGGGGGGGGGGAACGGTCATTTTTTTGACCATTTTCAAAATATTTTAAAAAGTATGAAGTCTACCGAAATTTCAAAAACTATTTTGAAATCTACAAACGAGTACCTTTCATTTGAGACCACTTTCGACTTTGTACGTTCCATTTAAAATTTCGATTTCAAAATTTGTATGGAAAATCTTCATTTTGATTTTTCATTTATTTTCATTTATTTTTCTATAAATATGTGCGAGCGCACAAAATGTATTATTATTTCAAATTTCAAGTCAATAGCTGCAGTAGTTTCTGAGATATTAAGGATTCAAAACACAAAACAGACCCAAAGCGATTTCATAAGGGTTTTGCAACCGATGGCAAAACCCTAAAAGCGACTTTACAAAGAGGGCAAAAACAAAACAATTGCTTTTTACTGTTTTCTTAGAATTTGTGGTATTTTCTAAAGCTCTGTTTGATAACTGTCTTATTGTTCGTCGTGAAGGATTGATTATTTAACTAAATATACACGAATTATGTTATTGTCTATGTATTGTGTTATCAATGTTGTTTTTTTTTTTCTATGTAAGCTGTTATTCGACATAGATAAAGGCACTAAAATTATTTACGCTATCAAATACACTCGAGAGCAATGAATCCGGGTCACTCAAAAAAAAAAAAAAAATCTCGGAAAATAAGAATGCTAGGTTAATGCAACTAAGGGTTACTTTCCGAGATTTTTTTTTTTTTTGAGTGACCCGGATTCTTTTCTCTCGAGTGTAATATTCACAATGATTTTCGTAAATCTATTATTGTCTTTATTTTGCTGATACGCGGGTGCGCTTAGAATACGGGATTATACATTTTTCATTACATTCATGTGTTTAGGCTGCGAAACTGCCATAAATTTGAAGGACGTACAACTAATTACAAGGCAAAGTTGAATGTGGCTTATCGTGAAAATGAACGTACGTGCCACCTGTTTATCGCCGCCAGTTGTTAGCCGGCGGTTATTCACTCTATGAAAATAATAATATTGGGGTTAAAAGTAATAATTATATGAGACTATTCGTTACCAAACGAAACTTACTCATTATTATTTCTTTATATTCTGTGTTCTATTTACGACTGCGCGCGCAACTTCGCAGCTCCACAAGCCTGCCGCAAAGTATAACTCCTAGCTTTTTATGCAGCCCTGGTATATTATCCGCAATTTCTGCAATGCTTGGCTTTTCCAACGTCCGCCGCCTGTTTGGTGAACCTATTGCCGTTTTATTCGTCAAGACACAGATAACATAATATTGTCAAGGTAAACCCAGAAAACCAGACGTAAAGTTACGTCTGGTTTTCTAGGTTAATAGTATATCTACCGGATTCCGCAAGAAAAGAGGTAACTTTTAAAAAATTAAAAATACGGATTGTATCTGGAGCACGCGAATAGTATATTTTTGTCAAGACCACGGAAAACTGTATACAACGTTGCAAGAGTGGAAAGTTATTTAAAGTAAATTATTTTAATAACAGCCCAATTATACAAAAACCTTGTACATTTGTATTAGCCTGCTAAATTTTGTTTAGATCCGTTCAGCCGTTAATGCGTAAAAGGTAACAAAAACAGACAACTACTCCATGTTCCATTTTGCAAAGCATTTCATGTGGTTATGGAGAGTGCACAAAGTCAATCACTGTGGGCACTGTTCAATTCATTGGAGTCTCCGATGCAGCGAAGCAACATGGCAATAGCAAAAACTTCCAGGTAAACCGGGGGTACTTTGCGCCAAAAATTGTAGTGATTTTTGTATTGTCCTATAAAAGATGCAAAAAATCTATTTTATGTATGGGATATGGATTAAAACGATTGATTATAATGTTCAAAATAGTATATTTACTAGTACGACCTTCTAACACAATAATCAGACTTTTTTTTTATCAAACTTTGGCGCAAAGTAACCTCTTCGGTGGGGACACTTTGCGCCATATTCTAAATCTGCCTATAACTTATCCATTAAAGCTATAGCGCAAAGACTCCTTACGTACTTACTATATGGCGCAATGCCCTATTCTATGTTGTCCAGCTCTTTGATGCTGAGAAATCCGCGGCGGTTGATCACTTTTGGAGTGTCAATGCATCCAATGATGTCATTCCATCCAAAATAGCTAATATCTTTTGTCTGTGGCTATTTCCATGTCTTTACCAATCTTTTCATCGCGTCCACAGTTGCTCCCTCTTCATCGAAGTCAACAATTATACCAGCGTACAATTTACCGCCATATTTTACGACTAAAAAAGCGCTTTTTTCTCGCTGCTCAATATGTGCTGCTAAATATTTCTCCTCATCTTCATTGAGGATCGGAAGGGGCCCAGGGGCATGCACAATTGCACATGGGCCTTTTTAAGTTTGTTAACAATGGTTTGTCGCCGAATATTAAAATGTTCGCTAGCTTTCCTTTCTGTAATTTTTTTCGGATTGCACAGCTGCGATACATAGCTATAATTGTTCATCAGTATAGTATGCACACTTCCGAGGTCCCAACTTTCGTTTATAAACTCTTGGCATAGTTGTTTTTCCAAAAAAATATTAATGGAGGTAAAAATAACATGAATGGGGTGTCTTGCGCCAGGTGCAAAGTATCCCCATTTTTAAGCGTTCTCTGACCACTTCTCATAAAAACATATTAATAAAATATTGGCAGATAAATTGCTACAATATACTTCTAAATCGACGAATGCATAACAGATGTGAAAATAAAAGCTTATCAATACTGAGCCGGTGATTATGCAGATACACTAGGATTTTGGCAGCCTTTTTCTTTTGTTTTTTTATGCACTTTCACTCTGCAACCCATTCCAGAGAAAATAACACTACTGGCGCCCTCATTTTAAAATATGGGAGTGTTGTGACATTGGGTTTCATGTTTGGATATCAATCAATTTGTTTATGCAACAAACTTTTTTTTTATGACAAAAAAATCATTTATCAGATTTGCCGCAAAGATATCCTGACAGGCGCAAAGTAGCCCCGGTTTACTACTAATTAGGTGTTTTCAGCGCTAGATTATTATGTAGTTGTATTTACCACTCTCCGCTTTATGTTCCGCTTAAAGTTTCTAGTTGTAGTGATAAATTATGCAGTTCAACTGCATAGTACTATAATTATTATAGTTATTCTGTCATATGATTTAGTAGTAGGTACCAGTCATTGATACAGAATAAGTTTAACATAAAGTAGTTCACACGACCGTAGAGCTAGATAGATTAATCTACTACATAAGGTTAGATAGATAGATAGATAGATAATTTATTTGGTTCACAAAACATAGGCAGCATACCTACAAACTAACATACCATTAAAAATAAAACTAATACAATAATAAATAAACTTATACAAAAAACAAGGTAGGACAAGGTAGGTTGCGACGACGAGACAATGTAAAGTTTTAAGGAACTATCTAGAACACGTATGGGTACTCGTTAATATTTATTATTATTATATTTATCTCGCCGGACCACTAAACTTTAGCGCACATACGAAAGCATACCAGTTTAGTCTCTGGAGGGACAGCATGATATCCCGTGCGTTGTCCGTTTGTTCGTTGTCCGTTGTCCGACTTGTCTGTCAGCAGGTTATGTCTCAATAACCGTAATATTTAGTATTCTTGGCACTATTATCATAACAAATCAACTCGACCAAACTTAACCGGATAATGACCACCGCAGTGTAGTTTTTATTATTAATTAAACATTTTATGATAATATTAGTATGAAATGAGAATGATGAAGTATCAAAGAGTAATCTGTGATAAAATAACGTGTTTGTTATGTTATGTATTACCAAATAAATGTAGATAATAAGAACCAGGTGATCATTCAGATGAATTGATGAATTTCTATTATTCTAGTAATATTGTCTGGTCTAACACGCGTTCCTTTAAACCAGCATGATCAAGCCCATGTCAGATGTCAGATGTCAGATGAAGCAAGTAGCTCATTCGAGCCTTGAAAATTGTGGTTGACATTGTGTTTATATGATGGAGCTGTTAATTCAGTAGAATTTAATTCCAATTCGAATTATTGATGAACGGATACTCTGCTGTTAGACGCCGGCCATGGTACCAGCAGCGTGGTGGGCAAGCACGTAAATACTGCCCCCGCTTCCGCGAAATGTGCACTCTTTTGCATGTGTGCGTTTATTTGTATCTCACTCAGACGTCCAGGTATTGCGACGCGTTCATGAAACATAAATAGGTAATAGGGTTGGAGGTGTCGGCAACGTACTATCCCACCTCATCCCTAGACTCCTAGCCAATCTATATTTATCTGACTACTTCCTTGACGCTATGAAACCCTGGTAATACAAAACTGGAAATAGCGCCATATTATTAAATTCTCCTTTCTATTGTCGTAGTCCAAGAATCCTGTAAAGGAAATAAAGCATTTAAAGATTTATTAAAGATTTTGATTTTATTGAAAAAGACTTCAACGCGCACCTTAAAACACCAAACCAAACTTCTCTTAAATCTGAACAAATATGGTCAAACAGAGAGCTATCAGTTAAAAAAAAAACATGGCGTATTGCACTGAAATACTTAATCTATATCTATACTCTATACTAATATCTATACTAATATTATAAAGAGGAAAGATTTGATTGTTTGTTTGTTTGAATTGAATAGGCTCCGAAACTACTGGACCAATTTGAAAAATTCTTCCACCATAAGAATTCTAAAATTTCCGGGATGAACATAGGCTATAAAATATTTTCAAAAAAGTTAGAGATCCCTATAAAAACTTCAATAACAAAACCATAGCGCTATACATCAACTTCTTTTTTTTCTTTTTTTGCGCTGCTCGCTTTTGCTGTGACTCAACTTCAACTTCTTTTTTTATGGCACCGCTTTTGCTACGACGACTCCGCCAGTGTCAATTATGGATTGTCATAGACATCACAATTCGTTACTGGGGTGCGAGAGGAAACTCAATGTCAAAAAATTTATAAACTTCAAGATTGGAACCATGCGATGTAGGCGATATAGCGGTGCGAGAGAAAAGTCTTTATATAAGTAAAGGAGGTAAACGTACAATTTTAAAAAGGAAAGATTTTATTGTTTGTTTGTGGTTTGAATTGAATATGTTCTTAAACTACTAGACCTTTTTGGAAAAAAAATCATCATTAGAATGATAATCATAGGATATAGAATATTTTTAAAGTTAGTGATATTGAAAACTTCAATAATAAAGTACCTTATCTAACGTTCTTACACACACAGTGTAAGAACTTAAAATTCTTTAAAATACCCGTGCGAAGCCGGGGCGGGCTGCTAGTAATATTATAAAGAGGAAAGATTTGATTGTTTGTTTGTATGTTTGAAATGAATAGGCTCCGAAACTACTGGACCGATTTGAAAAATTCTTTCACCATTAGAATCCTAAATTTTCCGTGATGAACATATGCTATATAATATTTTCAAAAAAGTTAGGGATCCGCATGAAAAATTCAATAATTGAACCGTGTGCTGTATATTCAACCTTCTTTTCTATTATGGCGCGTCAGAATAGAAAAAGAGGTTGAATATACAATAGCGCAAGGTGCTTGCTTTTTCTCTACGGCCAATGCCAGTTATGGAGTCAATGTCAAAAATCCCAATGCTGTTAAAAAAGTAAGGGATCTGTATAAAATCTGTGAAACCCGTGTTAGTGTGTATAATTTCTGAAATTTTTGTTTAATACCTGTGCGAAACCGCGGCGGACCGCTAGTTATATTATAATATTGTTAAGCTTCACAATAAATGACACCTTTTTGTAATAGAGCTTACGTGAGCTACTAGGCTACAGGAGATTATTGTATCTTTTTAACGGCAATGTATACGTTTACGCTCCTACAAAAAAACTTCTATTGAGTTGCAAAAATTATCTATACATAAATTTTAACGGATTGGCAAAAATACTCTTTGTAAAAGACCTAACTGACTGACTTTGTGTGCGTAAATATCAAATTATCTAGACGACAAAAAATTTTGAGACGTGTTTTGCTCCAACTCGAAAACTAACAATCTAATAAGGTAAAGGTTTCTTGTTCGCTTCTTTGTGAACAATCAAAGTTATTACTATATTTTACTTTAATGTAAATTGTATTTTGTGACGTATCCAAAATCACTCTAAAGTATAAAGAAAATAAAACACTTTGATATTTATAAGTTTAAAGGAAACAAAAAAGCTCCAAGTTAAAAGATCTTACTTTCATTTGACAAAAAAATAACCATTTTTATTCAAGCGTGAGTAGCGCCTTAAAATTAATCAAAATGGTAAAACAGTTTTTTATGCCAATCAAAATTCTTGTAAAGATAATTTTATTTTACTGGATGAAAGAAATTATAAAACTCTCAGCAGCGGATGTTGAAAAATTCGATAAAATTGAATCTTTCTTCCATGAAACTATAAATAAGTACGGAAGGAATATCAGAAAAACATAAAACGAAGCACTCCAATCAAGCAAGCATGCCAATCAATCAAATAGTATGCTGGCCATCGCCATTACGGCTTTATACACCAACTGATTAACTCTATTGTAAACAAACCAAAATAAATGGAAAACGCCGTCTTGTGTGGTCAGATGTTGCAAAAATCACAATGGGTTTGTCAATAAAAAACACCGGATCACATTTCCTAGGTAAATTTCTTATTTCACCAACTTATTTCTTTGATTTTACGCAAAATTATTATGAACAAAATAATCAAAATAGAAGCACAAAATCTAGCCAGTGCTGCCAACATGTAAACATGTAAATTTTCCGGTAAATGTGGGAGTATATTAAATAAGTTTCAATTCTCATATTTTATTGACTTTAAATTATGAATCAGGTAAATAGGCATTTATTTATCATTCTGGTTATCTATAATAATATGTATTATTTGAAATATAATTATGATATTGAATTTCTGTTTGTAATATCAATTCAATAGCTTAGCTTTTGATAGACGAATTATTATAGCTAACCTGTGTTTATTTAAGCTATTCTCCAAAATAGCTGAACCCATTTTAATAATAATTTTACTGACGCTGATGCTACGCAGATAACATGTTATATCGAGATTATAGGTAGCCGCAGGGCATAACTAATAGTCAATATTTTTTCAGATTTCTAGGTGATGAAAATTTGAAGTTAAATTGAATTCGTATAGGTAATCAGAGAATCTCACAATGAAAATAATTGGAATCCCACTTAATCTAGTATAGCATGCAGTGTGCATTAAGATTTTTCATTTATAAGAATTTGGGCAATTAAAATTAATAATATTTATGTATCCATAAATTTTTATTTCTTATTTATCAAACAATGAATATGAGAATAAAATAATGTATATTTTTTCATTATTAGGAACGTTTAATTGATCTTCCTAGTAACAATCGTAAAATATGGCTGCTTATTGCCACTTTTAAATAAGTAATTTTTATTTGATTTTAGGTTAGGCATTACCATAGGAACAACGCATGCGAAGCATCAGGCAGAAAAAAGTTGTCAGCCAGTTAATAGGCACAAAGAATTATTTATTCAAACTAAAATTAGACAGTGAACGGAGAGTTGGAATACACTGAGGGCTGAACAGATTTTGTTGAAATTTCTTCGATTAGCAAATACGTTACTATTTGATCCCGGGAAAGTACAGTGTTCTGTTCTGTGCTTGTGGGATAATCAAATTCACTGCAGTTAGCACCATAAAGCGATGGCGTAAATTGAAAATTATAAAAAGTAGGTCTAATAGACGATGACCGTGGCTAAAGCAGTACCTACGTAGACTTTTTTATAATCTACATATTCATTTGTAAACAATTATTAGGAAGAATATTTATAAAAATTATGGGTAAATTTTTCTTCAGTTGGCAACTCGATATACAATGACACTCAATGTCATTCCGCCATTCTTAGGATTCAAGTTTGATTTGACAGGATGCCATCCTTACTTTTCATAAATCCATGGGAAGGAGTATCAGAAAATAATAAAACGAAGCACTCCAATCAAGCAAGCATGCCAATCAATCAAATAGTATGCTGGCCATCGCCATTACGGCTTTATACACCAACTGATGAACCCCATTGTAAACAAACCAAAATAAATGGAAAACGCCGTCTTGTGTGGTCAGATGTTGCAAAAATCACAATAGGTTTGTCAATAAAAAACACCGGATCACATTTCCTAGGTAAATTTCTAATTTCACCAACTTATTTCTTTGATTTGACGCAAAATTATTATGAACAAAATAATCAAAATAGAAGCACAAAATCTAGCCAGTGCTGCCAACATGTAAACATGTAAATTTTCCGGTAAATGTGGGAGTATATTAAATAAGTTTCAATTCTCATATTTTATTGACTTTAAATTATGAATCAGGTAAATATGCATTTATTTATCATTCTGGTAATAATTGTATTATTTGAAATATAATTATGATATTGAATTTCTGTTTGTAATATCAATACAATAGCTTAGCTTTTGATAGACGAATTATTATAGTGTTTATTTAAGCTAACCTCCAAAATAGCTGAACCCATTTTAATAATAATTAATTAATACTGACGCTGATTACTACGCAGATAACATGTTATATCGAGATTATAGGTAGCCGCAGGGCATAACTAATAGTCAATATTTTTTCAGATTTCTAGGTGATGAAAATTTTAAGTTAAATTGAATTCGTATAGGTAATCAGAGAATCTCACAATGAAAATAATTTGAATCCCACTCAATCTAGTATAGCATGCAGTGTGCATTAAGATTTTTCATTTATAAGAATTTGGGCAATTAAAATTAATAATATTTATGTATCCATAAATTTTTATTTCTTATTTATCAAACAATGAATAATGAGAATAATGTATATTTTTTCATTATTAGGAACGTTTAATTGATCTTCCTAGTAACAATCGTAATATGGCTGCTTATGGCCACTTTTAAATAAGTAATTTTTATTTGATTTTTGGTTAGGCATTTTCATAGGAACAACGCATGCGAAGCATCAGGCAGAAAAAAGTTGTCAGCCAGTTAATAGGCACACAGAATAATTTATTCAAACTAAAATTAGACAGTGATTGGAGTGTTGGAATACACTGAGGGCTGAACAGATTTTGTTGAAATTTCTTCGGTTAGCAAATACGTTACTATTTGATCCCGGGAAAGTACAGTGTTCTGTTCTGTGCTTGTGAGATAATCAAATTCACTGCAGTTAGCACCATAAAGCGCTGGCGTAAATTGAAAATTATAAAAAGTAGGTCTAATAGACCATGACCGTGGCTAAAACAGTACCTATGTAGATTTTTTATAATCTACATATTCATTTGTAAACAATTATTAGGAAGAATATTTATAAAAATTATGGGTAAATTTTTCTTCAGTTGGCATCTCGATATACAATGACACTCAATGTCATTCCGCCATTGTTAGGATTCAAGTTTGATTTGACAGGATGCTATCCTTACTTTTCATAAATCCATGCTTTCTTCATTATAACAGGACTAAAGTACTGAAAAAAGAAATAACAAGGATTACAACGAGGCACGGAAGAACGGCTGACTGACGGCTCAAAAAGCTAGCAAGTTTCACTCTCTAATAAATATCTACAAATGTGAACTCTCGTACATTTCAGTAGGTATATAGAAATTCAGTAGGTAATCATAGAGCAACACGGGCCCCGCGGCGGACCATAGATTAACGAAGGCTTCTTTTTCGACTGTTTCGACAAAATCATAAAGTAAATTTTTTCCAACTTACAAAAATATATCTCTTTTGAAATATAGAACTTTGGTAGCATCGCTAGCTAGTTGATTGATTTAGTGATTCATCTGCAAGCAGTAACCATGACAACGCTGCTGGTGCAACAGTTAATCAATAAAGGGGTGAAAGCATCATAACATATAGCTAGTCATGAGTGTCTGGTGCCTGCCCGGGCTGCCTCTACCGACACCTAGGTATAGATGAGCTGTAGCGTAGGTATTAATCGGTGCACCACGAGACTCCTAGCTACTTCTGATGTCCTGGGAGTCTAAAATCCTTGCCCGGGGGCCGAGCTTACAACTGTGTATTATGGAACAGTATACGCATTTACAGACTACCTATGCAACTAAGCTACTGGATGTAGACTGAGATACCCAGAAACACCAGAAGATCTGTCTTGGGGCTAGCTTTGTCTGAAGATTACGAGAACTGTCACATAACAACGTTTAGCGAACAAAAGGGTACGTTTGCATAGTCCATGTAGTCTCAAGACGCACGTTTGAAAAATAGTGGTCAAGTAAAGATTCCGTATTTAATTGTGGCAGCGCTCTTATCTTCTTTTTCGAGTACAATAGAAACTCAGTACTTTATAGTTACTCTGTAGTCTATGTATATACTGCAGGTGTTACAGGTACCTTGTACATGTCTTCGAACATAACATACTAACACCCCATAGACTTAGAGAAAAGTTCAGACGGAATCCTATCAAATCAAACTTGATTCCTAACAATGGCGGAATGGCATTGAGTGTCAGTGTATAGAGAGTTGCCAACAAAAGAAAAAAATACCCATAATTTTTATAAATATTCTTCCTAATAATGGTTTACATATGAATATGTAAATTATAATTTACATATTAATACTGCTTTAGCCACGGTAATCGTGTTTATTAGTTCTACTTTTTATAATTTTCAATATACGCCAGCGCTTTATTTTTATTTATTCATTTAATTAGAACGGTCATACAACCACTTACACTAACTAATTAAAATTAATTAATACAATAAGTATCGCACGAAAGTGACAATAAAATCTGGATTATGTTAGTAAAAATAATAATTCAACAAATTCTATTTAAAACATTAATTATTAATATTTATGGTGCTAACTGCAGTGAATTTGATTGTTCCCGGGATTAAATAGTAACCCCTATTTGCTAATCGAAGAAATTTCAACAAAATCTGTTCAGGCCTCTGAGTGTGTGTGCAGAAGTAACAAACATAAACACATCCAAAGTCTCCGTTCCATGTCTAATTTTAGTTTGAATAAATTATTCTTTGTGCCTATTAACTGGCTGACAACATTTTCTGCCTGCGGCTTCGTATACGTTGTTCATATGGAAATGCCTAACCAATATAATTAAAAAAATCAAATAAAAATTATAATTATTTATATGTACATTTGCAGCCACATCTTATGATTGTTACTGGGAATATCAATGAAACGTTCCTAATAATGAAAAAAAATATACATTATTCTCATATTCATTGTTTATTGATAAGTACATAGTAAATGAAAAATTATGTATACCTACATATAATGCCCGAATGCTTTTACATGAAAAATCTTTATGCATACTGTATGCTACACTAGATTTAGTAGGATTCAAATTATTTTAAATATGAGATTCTCTGATTATGCGAATTCAATTTAACTTCCAATTTTCATCACTCGGAAATATGAAAAAAATATTGACTATTAGTATGCCCCACGGCTATCGATAATCTCGATATAACATCTGCGTAGCATGATCGTCAGTAAAAGTATTATCCAAACGGGTTCAGCTATTTTGGAGGTTGGCTTAAATAAAAAACAAACATAGGTATTTCGAAATTCGTATCCCTAAAGCTAAGCTATTGTATAGATATTACAAAGTGAAATTCAATAGGTATCCTAATTATATTTCGAATACTTAACACATATTATTTTATATAACCAGGATGGTGAAATGCCTATTTACCTGATTCATAATTTAAAGTCAATTAAATATGAGAATTAAAACATTTTTAATATCCTCCCACACTTACTGGAAAATTTACATGTTTACATGTTGGCAGCACTGGCTAGATTTTGTGCTTATAGTTTGATTTTTATGTTGATAATAATTTTGCGTCAAATCGAAATAATAAGTTGGTGAAATAAGAAATTTATCTACGAAATGTGATCCGGTGTTTTTTATTGACAAATGCATTGTGATTTTGTCAACATCTGACCACACAAGACGGTGTTTTTCATTTTGTTTTGATTTGTTTATATGATGTTATTAGGTTCGTGTCTATGGGCGTTATGGCGGCAAGTGACATACTATTTGAATCATAGACAGTATGTCAGAGTACCGAGTGCTTCTTTTTATTTTTTATGAGACTCCTTCCGAACTTATTCATACTTTCATGTAACACCCCTTATTCATAATTCAGTCATTCAGCGAGCTATGGAAAGAGCTCGGAGTTTCTGACAGTGAACTGTGACAGAGAACCAAAGTTATCGACATAGCTCAAAAATTTGCAAACTGAAGTGGCAGTGGGCCGGCCATATTTCGCTCAGTTTACATAAAAATAAGTAATTGAGTGGGTATAGAGAGTACATTCGCTCCTTTGATTTCCACCCACCATTGCAAACTAAATTTATGTCTTCGAGAATGCTGTTTCCCTAGTACCTGGCACGCAGCTAACGCGCCGCTTGCTGCGCAAGCTAATTTTAGGTAGGAGCCCAACCCTTTTCAAGTACATACGAATTAAAGATATTGAAAGCTATTTCCTAGCCTATAAAGGCTCGGATATAGCTTCAGAAGAACTAGGCAAGCATGACCAGCTAGGGGTTGTAAAATCTCCTCATACCCTTCATTTTATTGATTTGTTGCATTAAGGGGCGTGGTCATCGATGCTCTAGCTAGAGTGATTGACGACCTCTATGCATGAATATCTGTGCATATCAACATTATGACCTTTGTAACTTACGCCTTAACTAGGCAAATATCAAAAGTATTTTAAGTAGGAAATGGGTTTCATGATCAACGTACTTTTGACACATTCTAGGAGTCTATGAATTCATTTAACATCTTCCAGAGATTCACTAGCATGTTTGCGTTTATTTATATCTCACTCGATCTCCCAGGTATTGTGGCTTAACTTATTATAGGTGACGTATATCCAGAAATGATCTGATGCAACCATTTCAAACACATTTACGCTATAAAAAAGTTAAAATTTCACAAAATACACTTACAGGCGGTACGATTATTATTATCTGTCCCATCATTCATTCGACGGCGACTGTGGCGTGGCATGTGAAGTCCCGTGGCGACACAGCAAGTTTCAATTCCCATCTCGGGACAAATATTTGTATGATCTGCAGATATTGTGTCATGCGACATGTTTTCTATGTAATAAAACATTATAATGTTGATTTATATAATACGTATATATTATGCAATATCAGATATCACACAATCCACAAAACATCATCTAGCCTCAAACTAAACAGAGCTTGTATTATGGGCCCTCCTAGCTTAACACAAGCTCTCCTTAGGCTTAGGCTAGATGATGCAATGTGAATAGTCTAACATAATTCATTTATTGATTTTGCTGTCCAATTCAATAACACTTTTATTTTTGTTTTAAAAATTCTCCAAATCTAGAAGTGGACTTTGAAGAAATTGACCCCGAAATGTACTCTCGGATTTATGCTAAACACTATAGGTGAAATGTCTTCACGGCTTTGCCGATTCAAATGCACTTTCTTTTTCACGAAATCAACATCAGCATTTTGATGAAAACTACTACCTACAGGATTATAAATTATTATGCATTTTGGTGATCGGAATTGGCCGCCTAGATTATTCTTACATCAGCCACACAACCGCTGGGTTCGTTCCTTTGACGTTATGAAATTTTTATGCTAACTATGATAAGAATTAATTAAATGCTAGGTCAACGCCGCCGAGTCCATAAAGATACTATGCCAAAATGCACTGACGGTCCAAAGGAACAAACGACAAAATGTGCAACCGTCAAAACTTTCAGTTGGAAATATTGTCAAAACTTGAAAATGCACTAATGTTCTAGCGTCAAAACATTGGTTAGTGCAAGATTGCGCGCGCACCTGCACCGCTACACAAGGTGTAACTCCTAGCGGTTTATGCAGCCCTGGTATATTTTCCGCAATTTCTGCAATGAATAGGCATATCCAACGGCCGTCGGCCGTATGGTGAGAACGTATTTCCGTATTTGCTGTTATTACGCCAATGTTAGTCAACTGCCTCTTATTTTTAGGAATAAGCTGCAACTGGGCTATACAAAAATGAAGGGTATTTTTAATAATTCAGGGATGTTTAAGTTGATTTTAATCTAATTTTATATTCAAAGGGAAATTCAAATTTTTATCAAAATATCGGAAAACTGTAAACAGCACAGAATAGTTGAAAGTTACCTAAAAATCATAATTTATAATAACTCAATACTAAAAACCATGTGTATGTAAAAACCAGCCTGCTAAATTACTCGATTTTCATTAGTATCCATTCAGCCGTTTCTGCGTGAAAGGCTTTGGTGAAAGGGTAACAAAAAACAAATTTTATATATTCTTTGTTCCCTTTTCACACACAAAAAGCTTCCACTTTCATATTTTTCTAAAAGAATAAAATTATCTGTCAGCTCCTTAAATATCGAAGCTCACGTTAGTCCAAGGAGCTAAAACAACATCAACATCTATATCATTTTAAAAAGAGGAAAGATATATATAGGCTCCAAAATTACTGGACCGATTTGAAGAAATCTTTCACCATTAGAACCTACATTATACCTCATGAACATACGCAGAATGTACAATATTTAAAAAGTGAGTACTATACGAGAATATAACCCAACGTGTAATCAATATAAAAAATATTTTCTGAAATACCTATTTGTAAATGACTATGAAAAGTCGAGGCGGACCGCTAGTGCTATTATAAAATCAAAAGTAATTTTCTCTAAGGATAACATCCTCCTTACGCCTTAACAGCTGTACGGATTGTAATAAAATTGGCAGTATTGTAAATAGTACCTCGGAGACGAACATAGGCTGCTTTAAACGCGCGCGTGAAACGCGGGCGTAGAAGCTGGTACCATATACTATAGTTAGGTTTGTGATAATACCTAGATTTTGCCCAAAATACCTAATTTATAAGTCTGCATTGCTACTTGATCATTTTCAGCTTTAACAGCAAATCAATTTTAAAAATTGACAAAATTTATTATCGTTTACGTCGTTTCGCGTGGTTTTAAAGTGTGCATAACGGCATTTTCACTGTCGTCTCTGTTCAACTCGTGGGTGTTCCCGATGCATCGAAGCAATACGGAGATAGCATTACTAGGTCTTGTCCGCACTATATTGCAGTTGAATTTACCACTATCAGCTTTTTGCGAGCCTGGTGTTCTGTATGCAGCACGTTGCAGTGAATAAACCATTCAGTTCAACTGTAAATATTTAGTTATTTTTAGTGTTGAACCTTCATCAACTATGAAAATGACAATAAAATAACCAATGGCAATGCTGATGCATTGTAACAGATAGCTCGAGTCACACGTCGCTTCGACCAGATGGATGGTCAGATATTTTTTTAGATTTTTAGATTACGTGGTTCATGGACACATTAACTATAAAATGGTATGTACGACGTCGCATGCAACTATTCGCTCCTTTACGAATTTTGCAATCCTTTGCATGTTTGCGTTTAATTGTATTATTTCAGTCGTCCAGGTATTGAGATGCGTTGATCAAACAGAAAGAGGGTGAAAGTGGTTTGGAGCTGTTGGAAATACACCTTCTCAAAATCTCTATCTATCCGGTCACTTCCTTGACGCTATGAAGTCCTGGTAGATCAGAACCGAAAATAGCACAAAATTGTTCCTTCTCTTGCAAGACTTCAACGCGCCTCTTACACAAACAAACCAAAGTTCTCATATACCTGAAATGCAGAAACATTGCATTTCAATATATTTTTGGTAGTATCTGGCGCAACGCATCCGCGTTGCCAGTATCTTAGGGATACTTCAGACTGGGATTTATATATGGATCAGTTAACCTATAGTTTGTTTATAACACTCAGCACTTAGCTCAATAATTATTTCGATTATAAAGACTAGTTCTAATTTGGTTATTTGAGTGTAATTTCTTGTTGATAAAGGTCAATAAATATTATTACAATATTTATACATATATATACTTATATTCCATATGTATTCCCAATAAATAAACTTTTTTCGTAGTCTTTTACGTGAGTTTGCTACGTAATGTAGCAAATAAATGATTTAATAACGCACTCGTTTATACAATAAACTAATTTCCTAGTATTTTTCAAAACTTTGAAGCGAGATATTATTATAGTTTTGTAGACTCTGCCCCTACTAGTACCTACCTTCTCAATAGATGTATGTGTTTTCTATAGAACTTTGAAGACACAATTACCAGTCAAACAAAATAACCTCTGTGTAGCAGAGGTGACCAAAGATAATCCAACGTACCACCGGACCACCGTAAACTAAATGATCGATTAGTCATTCATGTGCGAGGAGTAACCATGACAACACTGCAGGTGCAACAGTTAATCAATAAATGGGTAAGAGCAGTCATCTGATGCTCTCGCCCCTATATTGATTGACGTACAAGCTAAGCCCGTGAACCCCGAGACTCCTAGCTACTTCTGATGTCCTGGGAGTCTAAAATCTTTACCCGGGGGCCGAGCTACTGTGGGAAACAGTATGTGAACAGTATGCTTATATTTACGGGCTAGCTACCTATACGAGTAAGAATCGATATTCCCAGATAGTCTTGTTGCCCTGGGAAGGCCGGACGTATTAGGCAGGTACTCGAAGACCGGTTTTAACTGAGGATTAAAAAATGTCACGTAATAATGGGTAACGAACAAAAGGACACTAACTAACACAGGGTATAAAAGACATAATATCGAAAAATAAAGGAAAGCAATCGTACTAATTCTGAGCATAAGTTTCGAAGAAAAAAGCGCAATAAGAGCTTGTTATTTTTATATGTACAACATTTGTAAAACATGTTTACATGAATTGTACAACATTGTACAACCATTGTACAACATTTGTAAAACATATTTACATGAATACCTCATTCATAAACATTAAAGATAAATATAAATAATAAAAATATTTTTATTGCAAATCAAAGTTTTTTTTGGCGCAGCTTGCTTTTGACGACGTCTCAGCTAGTGTCAGTTATGGATTGTCATAGACATCACAATTTATTAGGCCGCATTCGCACGAGAGCTAAAAAACCGTTGCGTCAAAACTCGGCGTTGGCGCTTTTAAAACGTTTACGATGTGATTGTTCATACGAACGCTTTAAAATCACTCTTGTCTCTGCTTTCGCTTCAGTAAGACGTGAAAATGGTTTCTACTAAATTACTAGCAATAGCAATTTGTGTTGCTAGAAGGCGAAAAAAAAAGCAAAAGGCATTCTGGGTATCCTCCGAATGAACAGAGATACTTAAAAGGACAGTTTGTGATACTATACGAAGAGTTGAGGCAATACCCGGCAAAATTTTTCAATTATTTTCGAATGTCTATAACAAAATTTGACGAATTGTAAAAAAAATAGTGTAAATAGTGAGGCCTCAAATAACATTTCAAGATAGTTTTTTGGTTATGTCCTCCCAGGCATTATTCTTTATAATTTTATTGGAGTATTCTGGCAATGTCTTTGCATATAGAAATGGCCGAGCCTCCACCTCTATTATAAGCACTTCAGGATCTACAACCCACGACATCGTATCGACCTTCTGAATGTGTAAGCAAAAAACATACACGTCCGACCGGTGCGCAAGCGCTCGGTGCACTGAACACAACGCCGGAGTTTTTTAAGCGCTCGTGTGAATAATAATAAGGAGTTTCATATGGTCTATTCGATTTAACACCCAACGTCCAGCGCAGAAAATACAACACTGCTCGATAAAAAATCGTCGCGTTTTAAAAGCGCTGACGTGTGAACATATACTTGGGAATACATTTGTTCTATTTGAACGCTTTTTTAACGGACGTTAAAAAAGCTCTCGTGCGAATGAGGCCTTACTGGGGTACTGGAGGAAACTCAATGTCAAAAAATATAAAAACTTCAAGATTGGAACCACGCTCCGGTCCGCCGGGGGTCCGTGTTGCTCTATGGAACCATGTTATGTAGGCGATACAGCGGTGCGGGAGAAAAGTCAATGCCAAAAAATAAAGTGTGCCCTGTTTGTCTTTATCTCAGTAAACAATTATAAAAAGGAAATATTGAATTGTTTGTTTGTTGTTTGAATTGAATAGGTTCCGAAAGTGCCAGGACCTTTTTGTAATTTTTTTTCGTCAATAGAATAATAATCATAGGCTATAGAATATTTATAAATGTTAGGGTTCCCTATGAAAACTTCAACAATGTAATCTAACGTGTGTGTGTGTGTAAGAACTTAACATTCTGTTAAATACCCGTGCGAAGCCGGTGCAGGCTGTAGTAGGTACTAATTTAAGTTCTGTAATGAATCAGTAAGATTGATTCTCTCTGGTTCATCTGAATCGTAAACATCAACAGTCGTAGCTCCGCAACAAATTAATCGAATTAAACAGTAAATAGTGAATCGCATCCAGTAAAAGTCTTACAACAATCAATTTAGAGGTCGAGAAGAACACTGTTACCTTTTTTGGCGCATTTCGAAGACTGTACACATCAGAAAATCATCCTGAATATTCATGAAGAGGCAAATTAACGGCTAAACTCAAATATCACAGGATTCATCACTTTGAACAACAATTTCAGTGAGTAATACAATTTTGGATATTTCCACAATGAACACAGTACACTATAGAGACTAGATTCCTGAATCAGCTGTTTTCAACTAGAAATCTGACATATGACATTTGTGACACAGACACAAAAACGATTCAGACCATAAACAAATAGCGATTCTACATTGTCGGAACTTACCGATTATCAAGTAGCGCCATCTTGCGGCGAGTAGCTAGAAGTTTCCTTTAGCACGAATAGCAACACAGAGTACACAGTGAAAATTTCCTGTACCTTAATTTAAAATGATGGACTCGCAAGATAACGTTACATTCAGGCGCGCACACACCACCCTGGTAGTTGATAGAGATGAATCATGTAACATGAGCATTGACCACCTCAATGTTTCAACAAGTAGTCTACCTGATATCTCATCATCTCAACGCATTGAAGTTGAAAATCTAATGCAAAAAATTGAACTACTACAAATTCAATTAAATAGCGCTAATGAAGAAATTGAACAATTATCCTTGGAAAATAGGGATCTACGGAATAATAATCTTGAGCTAGCTAAGAAAAACGCACTGTACAAGAAAATAGGCTTTAGTCCAAATAGATCAACATCATCATCACCGACTACACGCAATCCGAAGAAACTTAAGACACAATCGAAATCTACACAAACAACAAACAAGGAACTACATGCTGATAACAACAACACAAAACATCATCATCTACACAAGGAAACTCAAACTACGATGTCACCAATACACAAAAATAACACGAGTAACATTCAAACTCAGACCGAGAACATAATATACATGACACATAAAGATACTCAAACATACATTATACCACAAGATGCAAAGACTCTGCCAGTAAAAAGAACAACACTATCTGCAAAAAAATGTTTCCCTCACACACAGAAACCTAAAATATGCATATTGTCTAGTAACAAGGAAAACAAACTGCTCTCTGTGGCGGAGAACGTGATGTATACAGACAATTACAATCTATGCCACTATCTCACCCCTCAAGCACACACTTCACAACTGCTGATTGGCCTTCAAGCAAAATTATCTGATTTCACTAAGAACGACTTCTGCATCATTTTCATCAGTGGTAAAGATTTTGAGCAAAGATTACAATATTTGGAATTAATAACTGACATAAGGGAAGCTGTGGAGCAAATTACACACACAAACATCATAATATGTACACCAACATATCACTATGGATCAGGAACAGATACAATAAATCACAGGATTTACAAGTTTAATGAACTACTCCTTCAGGATATTCTACGACATAAATATGGGCTCATATTTGACACAAACAAATATGTATCCTATGACTATAGCATGTTTCACAAACCTACAAGGAAAGTTAATAATAATGGACTTCGTACCATCTTTTATTACCTTCGTGACTTAATGAAAGAGCAAATTGCAACTTTTGAACGTAATATTAAGAATAATAACTGTATAAATATTGACCTTACCAACAAGGATTGTAAGAATAATCATTTATTTCGTATTTAATTATATTCATATACTTCATCAGAATATTAACGGTCTTATTGCTAAATCTGACGCATTACTTGTTTACTTGGACAGTTTCGAAAAACTAGGTAAAACTGTCAGTCTTATTTGTTTATGTGAACACAACTTGATACTTGACGATCTCTCACGAATTCCAATTGCAAACTTTCAAGTTGCTTCGCTTTTCTGTAGATCTGTACGTAAAGGCGGATCATGCATCTTAATACGTAATCATTACCACGACTTTGAAAACATGCAGAGTATAGTAGACTTATCTATACCTATGGTTATAGAGTGTTCTGCGATACGCTTACCGCTGCATAAATTAATCATAGTTTGTATCTACCGCCCTCCACGAGATAGTAAATCAATGATTGAGGAGTTTTTTACAAAACTTCATACATTACTTGCAAAATATACACTGTCTTCAAACTATAAAATAATAATATGCGGTGATTTTAATATTGATATCGGTAAACCTACTAAAATAAGTAGAGACTTTAAAAATGTACTTGCCACTTACAATCTCAAGCTTCAATTTAAAGAAATTACACGCCCAGATAGTAATTCGTGCTTAGACAATGTGGCCCATAATATATCAGGCACTAAAGGCGAAATTGTTGATTTTGCACTGTCTGATCATTTGGGTCAGTTAATTAAAGTGCCAGTAAAAAAAACATGCACACTTAAACATTGGTACACTCGTAGACGTGATTACAGTTATGATAATCGCGATAAGTTCAAGAATTGTATTAGTAAGCTGTCATTCTCAGACGTCACTTATATACAAGATCCTAATTTGGCATTTCAATCATTTCATGACACTTTTATTCTATTTTATAACTTATGCTTTCCGATAGTAAAGCTAAAAATCCCCACACAACACAAGCCCAAATGGATCTCTAAAGGCATAAAACTTTGTTGTAGGAAGAAAAGAAACCTTTTATGGAAATATAGGCGCAACCGTAACATACATAATAAAGATATCCTTATGAATTACACTAAACGATATAATAAAATAATAAGGCTAACGCAAAAATCACAAAACGAATATTATATTAAAATGGCACCAAATAAATCAAAGGCTACATGGAACATAATTAACAAACTCAATACTAACGCACCTCAAGAAAATTTAAGCAAATTAATGGAAAATGGTGATTTAATAACAGATCCGACGGATATTGCAAATATATTTAATAATTTTTTTACTGACGCTTCTAATAAAATCGACAATGGTAACGACATTCACTATAATATTAAATACAATAAACTTAATTCTATCTTTCTGACTCCGACAGTACCTCATGATATCTTAAAAATTATCAATTCACTAAAAAATACTAAAAGCGTAGGTTATGACAGTATTTCCACCATGATCATCAAAGATGTTTCTTTTTTTATATCACCAATTTTATGCTATCTAATCAATCAATGTTTAGAACAAGGTGTTTTTCCAGATACTCTTAAAAAAACCATAGTAAAACCTCTTCACAAAAAAGGAAAACGAGATAGTGTCGAAAATTATAGACCCATAGCACTTATCCCTGTTCTTTCAAAGATAATTGAAAAGGTAATATATAACAAACTCTATAGTTACTTAGAAGACAATAAAATCTTAAGTGAAGAGCAATATGGTTTTAGAAGAGGTCGGTCTATAAATAAAGCCATTTATGACTTTCTTAAAAATGTTATGACTAACAGAGATAAAAATAAAAATGTAATAGCGCTATACAGGGTGGAATTTTGTAATGCCACCTGGAGGGAAAGTACTCTTAATACTGTAGTTAGAAAATTGTACTCAAAGAAAACATTCCTTTAATTTTGAAAAGAAAGAAAACTGCATTCAAAGATTTTCGAAAATTCGCTTGCCACACCCGGGAATCGAACCGACTAAAATCTGTAAAAATTACACCCTGTACTTTTATTGCATAGATCGTTAGGGTCAATAATAAGGATGAAATCTCTCTAACAAACTTAATAAATTAAATGAAAGGAAAACCATGAAATCTTAAATTGAATGGGTCAAGTTAAGCACTTTAACTTAAAGATCCATCTGTTTACTTGTGTCAGTAGTAGCAGAATCACTACTGCCTACATTAATAACCATTTTAATACCTGGATTGGTACCAACGGCACAATCAGATGGCTGGCGAGATCACCAGATCTCACCCCTTTAAATTTTTTTTTGTAGGGATATGTAAAAAATCTAATTTACATGAAATCTTATGCGAATGTAAACGAGTTGAGAGTTGAAGTTCAGAATACGATTTATAATCTTCACCACAACACGTTATTAAAAGTTACTAGAAATGAATTCGTTAGAAGAATAAATTTGTGTATCCAAGAAAATGGAGCCCATTTCGAGCAACTAATTAGGTAGTTAGTTGACTTTTTATTGTAAATAATTAAAATAATTTAAGATTTCATGGTTTTCCTTTCATTTCATTTATTAAGTTTGTTAGAGAGATTTCATCCTTATTATTGACCCTAACGATCTATGCAATAAAAGTACAGGGTGTAATTTTTACAGATTTTAAGTTCAAGTTCAAGTTCATTTATTAATTTGTGATACACAGGTATTACAGAGATGTTCACACGTAAAGTTAAGCGCACTGTGATCTGCCATGAGGCGTACAAATTTTACAAAATTAAGCAGTAAAGCTATAAATATTAATTAGGTTATTTAAAGAATTTTTATTTTTAATGAATTGAAAATAATGCGTTTATTAGTTTGTAAGCAGGTATCAAAAACTTCTCTTCTCTACATTAACAATTACTAAACTGCTGCGTCAAAATATTCACTCAAGCTGTAAAATGTCTTACTTATTAAATAACTAAAAAGTTTAGATTTAAACATTATAATGTCATTGCATTTCTTTATGTCAGTGGGTAAATTATTATAAATTTTGGGTGCCATTCCAAAAATACTATTCCTAAAAAGAGCTGTTTTCACGTTATTCCTAACTTGCAAAGAGTCTTGTCGCCTTTTGTTGGTGTTATAGGTAAATAGTCCGGGGTTTCGTCGAATAAATAGTAAAAGTTCATATATATATAGTGATGTCAATGTCAGGAGATTGAGTTTCTTGAAATATGGTCGACAGCTGTCCCTTCTCTTGATACCACAGATTGCTCTAATGCAACTCTTTTGGGCAATAAATAAACGTTCGATTTTTACTGTATTGCCCCAAAAAATTATACCATATCTTAATCTTGAGACCACATTGCCATGATATGCTGTTAGCACTGCTTTTTGGCTGACCACTGTTCTTAATTTACGTAAAGCATACGCGGACTGTGCAACATTTTTATGCACAAAATCCACATGTGATTGCCATTTCATATTGCTGTCTATGTAGAGTCCAAGAAATTTGGTAGTCATCGTATTACATATATCCGTATCCTCAAAGGTAATTTTAGGTAACACTATTGCACTTTGTGTTTGTCTGAAATTCATGAGCTTAGTTTTGGTTAAGTTGATTAATAAATTATTACTTTTTAGCCACTCTATTATAGATTTTAGACTTGGGTAGATTTCGTCATGATTATTATACACGATAGTACAGTCGTCTGCGAAAAGAATGACTGGATTATTTGTAGCTATTAAAATGTCGTTTATATAAATCAAAAATAAGAGCGGTCCAAGGACGCTACCTTGAGGTACTCCGTGGGTAACAGTTCTACTACTAGAGACAAATAATTTTTCATCTTTTGTCTTGGTACATACTTTTGTTATAAATGTTATCTGAGTTCTCTGGTGCAAGTAAGATTTAAATAGATCTAGCGCTATTCCTCGCACTCCATACGACTCTAGCTTATTTATCAAAATATTGTGCTCTACAAAATCGAATGCTTTTTTCATATCTAGATACATTGCATAAACCTGTTGTTTCTTATCCATCCTAGAATATATCATTTGCAAAAAGTCATAAATAGCTAAATCAATTGATTTATTTTTCCGAAATCCTTTTTGTTCTTTTATAAGTATTTTATTTGATTCAAAATAGTTGTATAAGTTTTTATGCATAATCTTCTCAATAATTTTAGAGAAAATAGGTATTAAAGCAACCGGTCTATAGTTTTGTATGTCACATTTACTGTCTTTTTTGTGAATTGGTTTAATTATTGTAGTTTTCAGTTTAGATGGAAAGACTCCTTGTTCAAAACACAAGTTTATAATGTAGCTCAAAACAAGTGAGATATGGTTACACACAAACTTTAATACTTTAGTATTTATATTATCGTACCCAGTGCTATTTGTGGTTTTCAGGCTTTTGATAACATTGCAAACTTCTATAGGGTCGGTAGGCATCAGAAACATTGATTTATAGGTGCTGCAGTTTGCTTTGTAGCTTTTTTCTTTTAAAGTTTTTAGTCGGTTCGATTCCCGGGTGTGGCAAGCGAATTTTCGAAAATCTTTGAATGCAGTTTTCTTTCTTTTCAAAATTAAAGGAATGTTTTCTTTGAGTACAATTTTCTAACTACAGTATTAAGAGTACTTTCCCTCCAGGTGGCATTACAAAATTCCACCCTGTATATGGACATGACCAAAGCGTTTGACCATGTAAATCATGAAAAACTATTACATAAACTAAATGTTTACGGTGTCAGAGGTACAGCTAATGCACTCATCAAATCGTACCTCACTAATAGAACTCAGGTAACACAAGTTAGTAGAATTTGTCGGGAATCACTAACAGACACCACTTATGAATCATGTACCAGAATAGTGTCACACGGAGTACCGCAGGGAAGTGTTTTAGGCCCTCTTTTATTTTTATTATATATTAATGACCTGCCTGAAGTAACTGAGCATCCTATGACATTATTTGCCGATGATAGTACTATATTATTTATAAACACACATAATTTTGAATTTGACCTTAAAAATACCTTGACATCTATTATTAATTGGCTCTCCTTTAACAATTTAAAAATTAACTTGACAAAAACTTACCTTATGAATTTTAAACAAAGAGTTCATGGTAATCTTGACGTTGGTATTGACTATTTTGGCACCAAAGTGACTGAGGTACACTCTATAAAATTTTTAGGGCTTAATATAGACAATAAATTAAATTGGAAACAGCACATTGACATTGTCACTAATAGGTTAAATACATTTTCGTATGCTCTGTTTAAACTAAGCCAAGTCTCAAATTTATCAACCTTACTCACTGCTTATCACGGAAACGTCTCTTCCATTTTATGATACGGTATCATGTTTTGGGGAAACTCAACGGACAAACTTAGTTTTTAAAGCGCAAAAACGTTGCTTAAGAGCAATCTCTGGTTTGGGAAAACGTGACTCTTGTAAAAGTCACTTTACTGAACTTAAAATACAAACATTTCCAGGACTTTACATTTACGAGGTGGCGGTTTTTGTAAAAAATAATCCCGAACTGTTTGAGGAGTTTGCAATTGGAAGCCGGTCTGAGGGCAGATTGCGCAACGTCCCATGTAGAACGAAGTTGCTGCGCACAAGCGTATTCTGTATGGCACCAAAAATCTACAACAAAATTCCAACATGTATACGCGAATTGTCCAGCAACCAATTTAATGCAAAATTTAATGATTTATTAATTGAAAAAGCATACTATTCTGTAAATGATTATCGTAATGACCGTATTGATTGACACTTCAAAGCACTTTGACATTCAAAACATAATTTTACTTCAACTAATCAATTTTATCTGTTTCTTGTATACAAATTATGAAATTATATTGACATTGATATATTTTTTTTCTCAAATACTTAAAATTATTTGACATTAATTATATTTTATTTAAAAATTTGACTGTATGCACTAATTAGAGATAGATACATTTTAGTCAAAAATAATCAGATTATTTGCATGTTAATTTAAGTTTGAACTGAATGTAACGAAATGTTGTATGCCCAAGTGGCAGAATCCAGCGATATAAATAAGTCTTAAGAACTGACTGTATACTACCTGATTCACAACAATAAATGAATTACTGAATTACCTACTGAATTATTGATTTCTGAGTAGACCCTCTGGTGACTTGTAATTTGGTTTCCATGGCAACAACCGTACCTAAATAGTTTTATCCAAAGAGAATAAAACCATTACGTTCTACGTAATTTTTAATCAATGGATTTTGGAATTTGAACAAAAATACCATGAAATTAATACGGACGGCGGAATGCTATTTACCCAGTATTTGTACCAAAATTTTGAGTTGATTAATGTGCTTAGTTATTTTATATTTACTTAAAATATGTGGTGTATGTGTGTCTGTGTTTTAAAAGAAGGCACCTCTGTTTCTTTTGGTTGGTTGTTATCCGGTAGTGTTTATTTGTTATAATAGGTAGGTACCTACACTCGAAAAGTATTTAGGTACAACCCTTACGCAGGGAACCCCGGATTGTGGGTATACAGAGCTTGATTGTGTCCGTTTGTCATATTCATAATGAAAAATAATAAAAAATAACACAATAACTTATTAGAAAATAGTTTATGTTTGACTGTCTTATGAGAGCCTAGTAGAATTGAAGAATATTTTCGCAAGGCGGAAGAATTAAGTATATTACCGCTTGCTGAATTCACGTTCACGTGGTTATAGTATTTAAATTTTACTTAAAACCTTGTCCAATTTGTCAAGTTGATCATGACTCGATATATTCTGCGTTCGCCAGCACTGGAGATGACATCGAGGCTGTCGTCACACGGGCACGACACGCGCCGTAGTTACAGAACGCTGAGGGTCGCGATCTCTGAAAAACGATCATATCAATCGTTTTTCTGAGGTCGCGATGGATGCAGGAAGCTTTCACCCGAAGCCTACATCAATAAACAACGACAACGGGAAACAGAATAGGTAAGAAATTTGTATTTCCTGCGTACAACATGCTACAAAGTAGATGAGACTTAAGTCTTATCCTACCATCTATCAATATTGCGCACGTGCCAAAGAAAATAATAAACTGCGCACGAGCCAAAGAAAATAATAAACGTCAGACGTCACCCTTTCTTTTTACTGACGAGCATTCTGTTCTGATTATGGGCAATACCCCCCAAATGACAAGAACCGCCACAAAATGGCCCCCAGTTCCCGGCCGCCTCGCTATTCCTGGCCATGGTAGCGGCCACGGTAACGGCGGGGCAGGGGGTGCTAGGAATCACCGGGCTACATTAGGCTACCACACCCCACACACACTGACCCTGGCAACGTTTAACGGACGCACTCTGAGGCTTGATCACCATCTAGCGCAGTTGGAAGTGGAGTTAGAGAACATTAAATGGCATGTTCTAGGGTTATGTGAAGTCCGTAGAGAGGGGGAGGACACCGTAACCCTAGACTCGGGCCATCTTCTCTACTTTCGTGAGGGTGATAAAACATCCCAGGGTGGCGTAGGTTTCCTCGTCAATAAGGCCCTCTCTAACAACGTCGAAGAAATCTCCAGTGTGTCGACCAGGGTAGCGTACCTGATCCTTCGGCTGTCTAAGCGCTACAGCTTGAAGGTCATTCAGGTTTACGCACCGACCTCGACACACTCGGATGATGAAGTGGAGGATATGTACGAAGACATATCCAAAGCCTTACATCACACCACCAAGGCTCACTTCAACGTTGTTATGGGGGACTTTAACGGCAAGGTGGGAACCCAGACTGGCAACGAATCCCGAATAGGCCCGCATGGTTTTGGTGTTCGAAATCACAGGGGACAAATGCTCGTCAACTTCCTTGAGAAAGAGGGGCTGTTCTTAATGAACTCTTTCTTTAAGAAACAGCCCCAAAGGAAGTGGACATGGCGGAGTCCCGATTCTGTGACTAAAAATGAGATCGACTTCATCATGACGGATAGCAAGCATATATTCAGAGATGTCTCAGTGATCAACAGGTTCAATACCGGATCTGATCACCGACTCCTTCGAGGCTCTCTGAATATAAATTTGAAGCTTGAAAGAAACCGTCTGGTGAAGTCCACGCTCCGACCGAACCCAATCCAAATCATGGCGGGCACCGAGAAGTTTCAGCAGCTTCTCGGGGATAGATTCGCTGCCTTGGAACCCACTGATGACGCTGACGAGACCCTACACAATCTGGTAGAAACGCTGAGGGACGAGGGCATCAAGTTTTGCAAAAAGCAGCGTACTGGTAAGAAGTCCAAACTCTCGGATGAGACTCTTGGGCTGATGACAAAAAGACGGGAAACCACCCAAGCGACTTCGTCAGAGAGGTCAGACCTGAACAAGCGAATTGCGAAGATGGTACGACGCGACCTTCGGAGCTCTAATACACGCCTCATTGAAGAGGCAATAGAGCGAAACCGAGGGTCCAAAGTATTCACTCAGCAGCTTGGAAGGAGCCACCTGACGAAGCTTTCAACGCACGACGGAAGGACCGTTTTGTCGAAGCCGGAGATATCGGCCGAGATAGAGGACTTTTATGGCCGTTTATACGCTGCACATGCTCCCCGTTCCCAACGAGACGACCACGATTCTAGAGCCACCTTGATACGCCACTATACCGACGAACTGCCAGACATCAGTCAAGACGAGATCGTGTTAGCTCTGAGGCAGCTTAAAAATGGAAAAGCCCCCGGTGAGGACGGAATAACATCAGAGCTTTTGAAAGCTGGAGGATACCCTGTTATACAGGAGTTACAGAGCCTCTTCAACGCCGTCCTTCACAGTGGGAGAACTCCAAAGGCGTGGAGTGGGAGTTTGGTGGTGCTCTTTTTTAAGAAGGGAGATAAAACCCTTCTTAAAAATTATAGACCCATCTCGCTCCTAAGTCACGTCTATAAGCTTTTCTCACGAGTTATATCGAACCGTCTCGCCAGGAGACTCGACGAGTTTCAGCCACCGGAGCAGGCTGGGTTTCGCGGAGGATATGGTACCATAGACCACATTCACACAGTGAGGCAGATTATACAGAAGTGCGAAGAGTATAATCAGCCCCTGTGTCTGGCTTTTGTGGACTATGAGAAGGCCTTTGACTCCGTTGAAACCTGGGCTGTTCTACAATCCTTACAGCGATGCCAAGTAGACTATCGTTATATCGAGGTGCTGAGATGTCTCTACGAAGCCGCTACGATGAGTGTCCGAGTACAGGACCAGCAGACTAAACCGATCCAACTGCGCAGAGGAGTGAGGCAGGGGGATGTCATATCCCCGAAACTGTTCACGAGCGCGTTGGAAGATATGTTTAAGACGCTGGACTGGAAAGACAAGGGCATCAACATAAACGGCGACTACATCTCACACCTGCGATTCGCTGATGACATAGTCTTAATGGCGGAGTCGCTAGAGGAGCTGAACCGGATGCTGGACAGTCTAGCTTCAGCCTCCCGATGTATCGGTCTTGGCATGAATTTGGATAAAACCAAAGTCATGATCAATGCCCACATTGATCCAAGACCGGTGATCGTACATGGCCACCTTCTCGAAATTGTTTCTGAGTACACTTACCTCGGGCAGATTTTGCAGTTGGGTAAAAACAATTTCGAGAAGGAAGCCAAGAGGAGGATCCAGCTAGGCTGGGCAGCGTTCGGAAAACTACGTCGAGTCTTCTCGTCATCCATACCGCAATGTTTGAAAACGAAAGTTTTTAATCAGTGCGTCCTACCAGTCATGACCTACGGAGCTGAGACGTGGACACTCACGATAGGGTTGGTCCACCAGTTCAAAGTCGCTCAGCGCGCTATGGAAAGAGCTATGCTCGGAGTTTCTCTGAAGGATAGGATTCGTAACGAATACATCCGACAGAGAACTAAAGTCATCGACATAGCTCAGAGAATTAGCCAACTGAAGTGGCAGTGGGCCGGCCATATTTCGCGAAGAACCGATAACCGCTGGGGTAAACGTGTTCTTGAGTGGAGACCGCGACTCGGTAAACGTAGTGTAGGACGCCCTCCGACCAGGTGGGATGACGATCTGCGAAAGACTGCTGGCAGATGCTGGATGCGACAAGCCGAAGACAGGGCGCTATGGCGCTCATTAGGGGAGGCCTATGTCCAACAGTGGACTAACATAGGCTGATGATGATGATGATGATGATTCTGTTCTGAGATTCTGTTCAACAAATATTTTTTGAAATATTGTCAAAAGGGAGGAAATAACTTTCAAAAGCCTGATTTTCCTTACAAACTTGTCTATACTAATATTATAAAGAGGAAAGATTTGATTGTTTGTTTGTATGTTTGTTTGAATTGAATAGGCTCTGAAACAACTGGACCAAATTGAAAAATTCTTTCACCATTAGAATCCTAAATTTTCCGTGATGAACATAGGCTATTATAATATTTTTAAATAAGTTAGGGATCCGCATGAAAAATTCAATTTATTGCCATATCAAAGAAGTCAAGTCAAAAAAGTAAGGGATCCGTATGAAAACTGTGGAATCCATCGTGTTAGTGTATATAATTTCTGAATTTTTTGAATAATACCCGTGCGAAGCCGTGGCGGACCGCTAGTATTAAATAAAAATTTTCGATTGGTACATTAGATACAAACAAGACAAGAGATTTCGATCAACAGTTATGTAATCAGTAGGCTGATTGATCTAAGGTTAATCAGCGTACCTTCGATCAGGGTTTAGGGTGATTTTGTGATATATTTTATTAAGGCGCTGTATAAAGACAATATTTAGGTATTAAGTAGTATTATTTAGTAGTTCGTAGCGCTTGACAAATAAAGTTGAAAATAGTGATGCCGATGCGTTTGATTTAGTTGAATCTCTTGTTCGACAATGTCAACATTATTTATCGGTTTTAATTTATTTTAAAAATAAATACACCAGTAAGTTAAAATCTTTATTCATATTTCTCTAGATGATAAAATTACCTTTCTTACAGTAACAAAATTATAAAATGTTATCACTCAAAATATTGAGCATTTCGAGACGAAAAAGTATTTTCGTGTTCTTTCTTGCGATATTTTTTTCAAGTTCCTATATGGTTTTTGTGAAATATTTTTTTGTAAAAGTCTTTTTTCCATAAATTTGACTATATGCTGTATTTTTTTTGGGCTTGTAATATGTCGCTGTACACCTAACTGTGCGACGAAAATGTGGACGTTTTACGGTTTCTGTGTTTGGGTAGCGCCTTAAATGCGAACCTGTTTGATCATAGAAATTCATAGCCAATGTTCAGTCCTTGGCATTGCGTCAAAACGACAAGGGGCTCATAACTAGCTGGGAGGTAAATCAAGGGTAAATCTAGCCAAGTGGTCAGGATGCTGCAGGCCGGGACAATCCTTCAATTGCAATCTTATTGCCGTTTCATCATCATCATCATCATCAGCCTATGTTAGTCCACTGTTGGACATAGGCCTCCCCTAATGAGCGCCATAGCGCCCTGTCTTCGGCTTGACGCATCCAGCATCTGCCAGCAGTCTTTCGCAGATCGTCATCCCACCTGGCCGAAGGGCGTCCTACACTACGTTTACCGAGTCGCGGTCTCCACTCAAGAACACGTTTACCCCAGCGGTTATCGGTTCTTCGCGAAATATGGCCGGCCCACTGCCACTTCAGCTGGCTAATTCTCTGAGCTATGTCGATGACTTTAGTTCTCTGTCGGATGAATTCGTTACGAATCCTATCCTTCAGAGAAACTCCGAGCATAGCTCTTTCCATAGCGCGCTGAGCGACTTTGAACTGGTGGACCAACCCTATCGTGAGTGTCCACGTCTCAGCTCCGTAGGTCATAACTGGTAGGACGCACTGATTAAAAACTTTCGTTTTCAAACATTGCGGTATGGATGACGAGAAGACTCGATGTAGTTTTCCGAACGCTGCCCAGCCTAGCTGGATCCTCCTCTTGGCTTCCTTCTCGAAATTGTTTTTACCCAACTGCAAAATCTGCCCGAGGTAAGTGTACTCAGAAACAATTTCGAGAAGGTGGCCATGTACGATCACCGGTCTTGGATCAATGTGGGCATTGATCATGACTTTGGTTTTATCCAAATTCATGCCAAGACCGATACATCGGGAGGCTGAAGCTAGACTGTCCAGCATCCGGTTCAGCTCCTCTAGCGACTCCGCCATTAAGACTATGTCATCAGCGAATCGCAGGTGTGAGATGTAGTCGCCGTTTATGTTGATGCCCTTGTCTTTCCAGTCCAGCGTCTTAAACATATCTTCCAACGCGCTCGTGAACAGTTTCGGGGATATGACATCCCCCTGCCTCACTCCTCTGCGCAGTTGGATCGGTTTAGTCTGCTGGTCCTGTACTCGGACACTCATCGTAGCGGCTTCGTAGAGACATCTCAGCACCTCGATATAACGATAGTCTACTTGGCATCGCTGTAAGGATTGTAGAACAGCCCAGGCCGTTTAGTATGATCTTAAATTGCGTAACATTCCACTTTGTCCAATAGTGGTGTCAAATGTCAAACATGTATTTGCATGTGTGCGTATCAATCTAGCTCAGTCATGCTCCCATGTATTCCGCTACGTTTGTAATTACAGGTTATGTACTATATATAAGATTATAACGTTTGACTATCTCGCTCACATTTTACAATTTTGGTTTTCGGGCCATTTCTCTTTAATACTATTTCACGCAAGTGGAATAAACGTATTCAACTTCTTTTTTATTATGACTCCGCAGCTTGCTTTTCTCTACGGCCAGTGTCAGTTTTGGAGAGTCATAGACTTTATGATTTGTCACTGTGGTACGGGACGTAAGTCAACTGTCAAAAAATAGTCAATTTCAAAAGCCCAATGCTGCTTAAATAGTTAGGGATCCGTATGAAAACTGTGAAATCTAACGTGTTAGATTTTATAATTTCTGAAATTTTAGTTCAATACTTGCGCGAAGCCGGGGCGGGCCGCTAGTTTGATATAAAATAAAACCAAAATACCCACATAAGCTTGTTTATTTGCTAAGAATGGAATGCTTCGACTACGACGTAGTCTTTGTAGAAGCCTGCAACCCCTGGTAGTTCTATTGTAGTAAGCCATAGCGGTCGAGAAGGTTATTCAGTCAGTTGGTACCATTGTTTATAAACAAACCTGCCTCCAGCGATTTCATGATCTCCTGGTAGTTCCAAAAGAGCCCTGCTCAAAACCACTTGTTGCATTGTTGCTCTTCAAACTATTATTTAGTCTGGATCAGGCAAGGGATCAGGTATGTAGTCGCGCCATTTTGTTTTAGTGACGTCACAATGTAATCGCGTACTGAATGAGCTTTATGTTTTGATTGTTTGAATTGAATAGGCTTCGAAACTAGTGGAACGATTCGAACAATTCTTTCACCTATATAATCCCAAATTTTCTCTGATGAACATAGGCTATGGAATATTTTTAATAAAAGTTAGAATCCTCATGAAAACTTAAATTTTTATTAAATACCCGTTCTAATTCGGGGCGGACGTTAAAAATATAAACAAAAATTTACAACATTGCAATTAAAATGGGTGCAAATATAATGTAATGTAAGTCTTATACGACTTGTTTAATTTACAAGCGAAGTGACATAAAATGGAAGAAGTAAACATTCGACAGCTTTCTTGCAGACTCCTAGGTAGGTTATTAAATAGAAAGTTATCAAAAATCTTATAAACTTTAAAAACTAAAACCCGATAACGTAAATGTCAGACTAGCGTTCACTGTCTTGCAACTTTCTGCAACTATCCCGGTTGGGCTATGACATTGTGATCACAAGTTTTAATTAATTTTTATTCCATAGTTGTACTATCCTCTACCATATAGGTACATGTAGTTGCCGGTGCCTCTCAACAAAGTGCGATTTATTTATGTAAAAGATTAGATTCAGAAAGAAAAACTCTAGATAAATGTTTCAATAATCTTGATCCTTACTTTACGAATCCGCTCACTTGAATCATGATAAAACTGGTCCAAACAAATTACAACGACAAGCAAACGAGATGATAATGTGAATGAAAACCACCCCCTTTCACTCACACCACCTCCGAACACTCTTAAAACCTCCCAACCACAGAGCAACACGGGCCCCCGGCGGACCCTCCCAACCTACGTTAACTTCAAAACAACGTGCTCCTGCGTACTTATGATAGCCTGGTACCTCGAACAGCTTTTCTGTTGCTGTGCAAGGGAGTTGAGAAAGTCGTGAACACCCCGCCTGAATATCTCTTAGGAGGAATATTATGTAAAATAACTAAAAAACATCCATGTATGCAGTCGCGCCATTTTGTTTTAGTGACGTCAATGTAATCGCGTATTGAATGAGCTCTATGTTAGGAGCTATTAAAATGAAATGAAAATCTTTATCTATGATTTGATTGTTTGAATTGAATAGGCTTCGAAACTACTGGAACGGAACAAATTTTCTCTGATGAACATAGGCTATGGAATATTTTTAATAAAAGTTAGAATCCTCATGAAAACTAAATTTTTTGTTATAATACCCGAGCAAATCCCGGGCGCACGTTAATAAAAAATCAAAACAAAAAATTAAAATGGGTGCAAACATAATGTAAGTCTGATAAGACTTATTTAATTTACATGTAAAGATGGAGTTAAAGGCGAAGTGACATAAAATGGAAGAAGAAAACATTCGACAGCTTTCTTGCAGACTCCTAGGTAGGTAATCAAATAGAAAGTTATGAAATTTCTGATAAACTTAACTTTAAAACTAAAACCCGATAACGTAAATGTCAGACTAGCGTTCACTGTCTTGCAACTTTCTACAATTATCCAAGTTGGGCTATGACATTGTGATCACAAGTTTTAATTTATTTTTATTCCATAGTTGTACTATCCTCTATCATATATATGTAGAGGTAGTTGCCGGTGCCTCTCAACAAAGTGCGATTTATTTATGTAAAAGATTAGATTCATAAAGAAAAACTCTAGATAAATGTTTCAATAATCTTGATCCTTACTTTACTAATTCGCTCACTTGAATCAAGATAAAACTGGTCCAAACAAATTACAACACGCAAACGAGATGAGAATGTGAATGAAAACCACCCCTTTCACTCACACCACCTCCGAACACTCTTAAAACCTCCCAACCTACGTTAACTTCAAAACAACGTGCTCCTGCGTACTTATGAGAGCCTGGTACCTCGAACAGATTTTCTGTTGCTGTGCAAGGGAGTTGAGAAAATCGTGAACAGCCCGCCTGAATATCCTCTTTTGCCTTGTTGAATTAATAAAAAAAGGAATATTATGTAAAATTACTAAAAAAAATTCGTTGTAATGTCTGTGTCATGTATTATGCCGTTTTGGTTTTGCAGCATTAAATGTCCAAAATCATTAAAAGACAATTAAAGACATAATCATTCAAAGACAATGATAGTTTAAACAGAATGTAGTTACAGCGTTAGAATCAAATACAAAAACCATATAATGTATGAGAATCGCTATCTTGATTTGCAATTAAAGTTAAGTAATAATTATTTTTATTATGTATAATTAATATGAGCTGTTGTTTTCAATCGATAAAGCTAGGCGAGTATTATCGATTGAAAACAACAGCATATACAAAATAAAACAAGCATAATAAAAAAGCACATACAACAAGCTTTGCGCAAATTTATACCTATTCAAAGTTCTAAAAATATTTTTTTCAAATTGTGTTGCGAGATCTTACGACCTCTGTAGCACAGTGAGCGAAGGTCTGCCTAAGACGTAAGAAGTTGCGGGTTCCATTCCCTAGATTGAGATAAATTGAGATATTTGTTCCCGGTCTTGGTATTTTTCTATGTAACGTGTAAATCCATGTACTATATCGTATTAAGTATATCAGTCAACTATTATCCATAACACAAGCTCTGCTTATCTTGAGGCTAGCTGATTGTGTGTTGATTGTCCGGCAATATTTATTTATTATTTAAACCACACCATGAGCCTTTTGATTTATTGGAGGTGCACCTGATCTATACTAATATTATAAAGAGGAAAGATTTGATTGTTTGTATGTTTGTTTGTTTGTTTGTTTGTTTGTTTGTTTGAATTGAATAGGCTCCGAAACTACTGGACCGAGTTAAAAAATTCTTTCACCATTAGAATCCTTAATTTTCCGTGATGAACATAGGCTATATAATATTTTCAAAAAAGTTAGGGATCCGCATGAAAAATTCAATAATTGAACCGTGGGCTGTATATTCAACCTCTTTTTCTATTATGGCGCGTCAGAATAGAAAAAGAGGTTGTATAGCGCACGGTGCTTGCTTTTTCTCTACGACCAGTGTCAGTTTTGGAATGTCGAGTCAATGTCAAAAACCCCAATGCTGTTAAAAAAAGTAAAGATCCGTATGAAAACTGTGAAACCCATCGTTTTAGTGTGTATAATTTCTGAAATTTTTGTTTAATACCCGTGCGAAGCCGGGGCGGGCCGCTAGTATTTAATACTTTGGTTGGTCATCAATACACATCATGTTTATGATTTTTCCTAAAGGCCTCACTCACTTCAAATGTTGTAATAAAATAAATAAACTAGAGTAAAAGCATTCCAATCACCCCACCTAAGAGGGCGTGGCCATACTCTACTCTACCCCCTGCCTACGTTAAATTCAAAACAACTTGCTCCTGCCTAGTTATGAGTGCCTAGTACTTCAAACAGCTATTCTGTCGATTTGCAGGCGGGTAGAGAAAATCGTCAACTGCCTGAAAATTTGCCTGCGAATATTTTCTTTGCTTAAAAAACGTTGGAAAAGGAATAAATATCACAAAAATGAAAGGAAAAATAAACTACGGGCGATCTGAGGTTGGGTAGAAGATGGGGGTTTGTTTTAAGGGTTAAAAACGATTTATCTCGCTTTCCGGCAAAACTATGGAAATCATCTAAATAGCAAAGTAGGTAGTAAAGAGATGTACAAATTTTGTATGCAGTATATGAACACTGCATAGGTACTTATGTATGCACATAACCTCAAAACTTATGTGAAAAATTAAAGTTACCATGTTTTGGTACGAATAGCTGACAAGTACGCAGGCACTCAAACCGCCTGTACGCATACCGCGAAGGCGAGTAGACCACGTCCCTCTCGCGCGAGGTCATACGTAGGGTGTTAGATGCTACATAGAGGAAGCAGCACCTCTCAGAAGCGTTTGATGCGAAAGACCACGAGGTTTTAGAAGCCAAACTACGGCAATGTGGCACAATACATGGTCCTGGTACGCTTACCACGGCTACTGGCAGGGATGATGAAAAAGAGGACACAAATATAGGATCTGGAGGAGCACTGAAGTCAAACCCTCAACAAAAGGCGTATCACTAGGCTCCTCAGTTTCTTATCCTGTTCTCATTCTTGCTTAATGACCTTTCAGATCCATGGACGCAGGCAAAGTGATGATGTATGTACGCAGACGACGTCGCTGCCGTAGAGATGGCACCATCGATCGACCAGCTCGAGCAGGACCTCGACATTGCAGCCAGCCAGCTAGCGGATTGAGTCGAGATGAATGGATTGGTGTCTCGAAAAGCCACTTCATCCACTTTTGTCTCTCCGACCACCAAGTAAGAAAACTAAACGTTCTTGCTAGAGGTATGAGGATCAAGCAAGTGGACCGAACGACCTTCCAAGGTTTCGAAAATGCAAAGAAACTAAAATTATTCGCATTCGATTTTTTTAATATAACAATTTGACAACTTTCTCAACGTCTCGTATGGAGTATTTTATTATCTATTTTCTCGTTATTATACCTGAAACAGGGTGGAGTACATATCTGGATATCTACTCGATATGCAATAGTAATACTTACCCGGTCAACACTTCTTTAATTTTGTTACTTAGCGTCTAAATATTCATAATTTTAATGAGTTTGAGTTTTTTTTTTTTTTCTTTGTACCTTTTACGTTTCATGAGTTACAGCCTGCTGACAGACGGACAGACTAACAGACTGACTGCGGAGGCTTAGCATATCTTTTTTCGTATAAAATTATATATTTTGTGAGAATATCTGAAATTGGCAGACCAGGGTTGCATGGGATCGAGAGAGTGGATAAATAAATACGGGAGTACGTTGTTATCCTACTATTTCATGAAAGTATTGAAATACCGTAGTCTCAGTGAGATACAGAAAAACATGAATGACAAATTAATATACATTTAAAAACCAATCTTGACACCTATACAATTAGTATTTTGGTACAACTTAGAGAATTTTTACAGTCAAGCGTTGAACTGTTATGAAATACGAAAGGTCCTACTTTTGTTTATTTTTTTGGACTTTAAAGAAAAATTAAACCACGCCACAAGCTCGAATACAGCGCAATCGTGATATCCAATTTCGTTAACTTTGCTAGGCGATGTTAGCCTCTGTAAACTGCGCACAATGGCAATGTACACAATGCGAACAGCATCAGTCTATTTGTGGAAACCTCTGAAAACACAGGGGTTCTTTTGGTTGTAAGAATAAAATCGGGAATTTAAAACTGGCAAGGCAACTGGCAACTTATAACTGTCAACATTTTTCTAAAGTTTTTTGTTTGACTATTGTTATTTAATTTCTCTTTTGTCATTTTGATTACGATTTTTCATTACATCGACTTGTTTTTCAAACAGATTTTCACATTGCATTATTTAGACAAGTATTAAATTACTTTTATTAAGCTTTTAAATAATTTTAATAATAGTTGCTTTTAAGTACACTTAATAATAATTGAATAAGACAGTTTTTTTTATACCACAAAGTTGGCAAACAAGCATACTGCACGCCAGATGGGAAGCGGTTACCGCAGCCTATGGACGCCTGCAATATTAGGTACATTACACGCGCATTGCCAACTATTTTATAATAAATAAATAATGCCGGACAATCCACACACCATCATCCAGCCCCAAGCTAAGCAGAGCTTGTGTCATGGGTACTAGATTACTGACATACATAATACCAATTATTACAAACATACATAGATATTTTTTACTATACATAGAAAAGGACCAGAGCACCTTGAACAAATATCTGCAGATCGTACAAATATTTGTCCCGAGGCGGGAATCGAACCCGCAACCTGCTGCGTCGCAAGCGGACCTTCGCGCACCGCGCCACAGAGGTCGTCAGAATGATTATCTTCAGTTTTAGCAGCGGACAATCTTTTACTAAGTGTATATAGTGTATATTCGTTTTTAATATTGGTTGTAATTTGTTTCGAACCTCGATTCTTTAATAAATTTGTATTTTAATTTCCTAATAAGATATTCCAATCGGAGAAAAGTGACCAATTTCTTAACCGAGGCGCAACCAGTTTCAACATGGTTTATGCATCTCACTTTCTCCAATGCTTTAAAAACAAAACAAAAGAGTTGAACAAAATAGTTAGGCTAGATTTAGACATGGTTATTAAAATCGGTAGATTTGATTGTTTGTATGTTTGTTTGAATTGAATAGGCTCCGAAACTACTGGACTGATTTGAAAAATTCTTTCACCATTATAGTCCTACATTTTCCGTGATGAAAATAAGCAAAGTAGAATTTAAAAAAAATTAGGGTCCTGTATGAAATACTTTTTGTTAAATATCCGTGCGAAGCCAGGGTGGACCGCTAGTAAATTACAAACAGGTCTTGAAGTAAGAAAAAGTTCTAGTCGTTTGACCTCTACTGATAGTTTCTACGGCTACTGGCTGTGACGTGCTTTCTGCTTCATGATTGATAATGGAACGATCCCAGCTTGATAAACTTGGGTGCGCGTTGAAATCTTTGGAGGAGAATGGGTAATGCGGTGCGGTATTGCAGAATCTAACTACCAGGGCCTCATAACATCGAAAGAGTTACCGGAAATGTTATAAGGGAGGGCTGGTAGTTTAGGGATGAGATGGGATGGTACGTTGTCGACAGCTGGACCATCCCGTTCCCCTGATTCTATTTCATGAATGCCGTGCAAACTCTGTGAGACTGAGTGAGACGTAATTAATTCACAAACACACAGGTGCATTTCTGTTACTCTTCAATGTGCGCAATCCTGTAGGCCAAGCACGGGGATTGTTCTCTAGGGTAGAATAGACAGTAATGGCATCGAATACATTGCGCACATTATTGAAGTTGAAGAAATTCATTTCAAATAATTTACGCATTTGATGACAAAGTGACGTAATTTTTCTCTATTCTACCTTAGACAAGAAAGCCCGTGCTTGCCCTCCTGGTTGTTTAACCGAATGATACCTATTCGCATCTGAGAGAAATTCCTCATTTGAGGTTGATTGTGCAATGAGTTCTGATCGCGTTAATTTAAAATACATAGTTATTTGTTATACAAGAGTGCAAAATTCAAACGCTCATGTGGTGACCGTCGTCGTCGCGAGTTCAGACACATATTATAAATTCAACCATTTATACTAAACCAGCTCCGGCCCGCAACTTCACAAGCGTTTTTGGAATAAAAATACAGGATGGCACATTTAGATCGGTCAGTATAGGAAAGTCGAAAACTATAAAACGTACGCAGACTTCTTATTATGAACCATGTCATCGATTTTAGTAATATGAAAAACTGCATTCCTGTCCGGCCGTCTGCCACTTCACCTTGCTAATTCTTTAAGCTTTGTCGATATCTTTGGTTCTCTGTCGTATTTATTCGTAGCAAATCTTAAGTCTCAGAGAAAATCCATGCACAGCTTTTTTCGTAGCTTGCCTAGCGATTGTGAACTGTTGGAACAGCCCTACCGTGAGTTTCCAGGTTATAACTTCATAGATCACGGCTAGATTAGAATGCACTGATTGAATAAAAAAACATGGTATTAAAATCTCCTTTCCTTTGTTCCAGCCATATCAGATGAATAGCTGGCTTCCACACGCTGCTGATTCCATCCAGGGAAGGCAGCAATGCGCGCAGCCATAGTCCTGATGCTATAGAGCTATATAGCTAGGTAGATCCGTACGAGTGGGAGCAGACCTTCAAAGGGTGAAGGAAGTCTTATTATATCAAGTAAGTTATAGGTACTTACTCAACAATCTGACCACGCTGGGGCAAAATTTCGGTTTAGAGATTGTTTCAAATACAAATTCGTAAGTGAGGTAAGAACTGAAAATGTAGCAGGAGTATATTTTCAGAGATATACAGTAACAGTTTCACAGCTGTCACCAGGAATGTACATTGACGTCACACTAAAGAATTCACAAAAACCTGCCTTATTATTCAGATTTCTGGGGAAGTATTACAGTTATTATTATCTCATTGATAATCTTAACTGTCTTGCCAAAATCAGGAACAAGGAATTAAGCTCTCTTTCCGCCAATAAATTTTAATGTACGGTAGCGTATTTATCTTTCTTATATGTAGTAGTATAGAAATATATAATGATACACACAGGGTAATTTCAATTCAAAATGATATCAAAATGAATGTAGATTAAATTAGGTATATAGATGAAAAGTTAACAAATGTCAATGTAATAATGAGCAATTATGTACTACAAACCTTGGGTGAGTTTGTACCTATTACTAAGGGCTGCGCGCGCATCTTCGCAGCTTCGCAAGTTGTCTACTGCAATTTGTAACTCCTAGAGTTTTATGCAGTCCCGGTATATTGTCCGCAATTTTGTACAATGAATTGGCTTGTCCAACGGCCGCCGCTTGTATGGTGAACCTATTGCCGTATTTACTCAACATCGGAACAGTGGAAAGTTACAACGAAAGAAGAAGTTATAACGTCATAAGAAATTTTATATCTATAAAAGCGCAAATACACATATTACAACCATGTACATGAATATATCATGCTGGCGCCTCACATGGGCTTATGACTTGGTTCCAACGCTGGCTACGATTAGAATGGCCAATAATTGCAACCAAGATTGCGGCCTCATATGGGCTCCAATATAATTGGGCAAACACTCATGCCAAGAACATTGGAAGGCTGGACGTTCGAGCAGGTATTATTTATTCATCAAATTTATTGCTAGCAAGTCATGTCGGACGGGACACTTTTCACTCTGGCTACTTACGCCCATGCATTGAGCACATATTATTATTATTTAATTAGTCAAAGGAAAAAGAAGCCAAGGAAAAGGCGATTCTGGATGATAAAAATGCGCGTACTGATGCAACCAATGTGTGGATCGAGAAGTGACGTTGGACCCAAGTTGCCCCCCGCCTACACACTTCACTCCCCTCGCCTTTGAACTTTTACAAATAACCGACACAAGTCGGATTGACATTGGCTATTGGACGCAATGTTCCGTTTTTATCCAATAATGTTCCAAGATCGATCCTATTGGTGTGTTGGATCCAACAGTATAACTTGGAGCCAACATAGCCCATGTGTGGCGCCGGCATAACACATAATAATGAATAAAAAAAAATTATGCACCAAATCTGGCAGCTTCTTAAACGTCAGAGTTTACGTTAATGTCGATATTTTTCAAGTCGATAGATTTGCATCACTTTTCAAATCCTATGAAATATTACATTAATTCATACAGTCCCCGTCCTAGTACTAATAAGTAGGAAGGGATTAGTAAAAAAATATTTTAGGTCTATTCCGCAATAAATTATAACCATATTTGCAAAACATCGTCGTGTCATTATGGCCGTGGAGTCACAGCGGCATTCATTGTCGTCTCAGTTTAACTTGTGGATGTTCTCGATGCATCAAATCAACATGGAGATAGTATTACTAGTTCCAGTACTAATTAGGTGTATTCAGCGTTAGATTACAGTCGAACCACTTTTAGCTTTATGCAAGCCTGGTGTTCTATATACAGCAATAGTTACTAGTTGCAGTTAATTAGTTAATCTGCATAGTATTTATGTTTATCATGTGGTAGTTAGATTTTATAATAGCACAGTGGTACAAAACTAGAACTAGGGTCATGACTATAGAGCTCTGTGAATAGATTAGTCTACTTCAAATGTCACGACGATGACCTGTTATAGTTTCAAAGAAACAAACATTTCGAGCTTTAAATATTTACCGTTCGAATATTTCATAGGATAGGATTCATTTGATTAACAAAAAATAAACACTTACACAATTAAGAAGTTCTTCACTCCTTTTACTAGTTTTTTTTTAATTTTTAAAAAGCACATTACGGGTGAAAGTTATATTATCAAAATATGAGAATTGCAAGGAAATATATTATTCAATCAAATTGCGGAGTGACCATAATTCTGTCTTTAAATATGAATCCTAGGAAAACTCGCAACTAGGCAGTATTTCGACAACATTCTACCAGGGCATCAAAGCGTCGAGAGAGTGGGTGAATCAGGCTCTGGGAGGTCAGCTAGGGATGAGGCGGGGTTATCCAATCTCTTCAACATTTACCTTTGAGGCTGAAAGAGACAGATACAAGAACATCTTTAAAATCAGTACAACCATTATCCTGGATTCAACTGTTGGATTGTGTAGGTAGATTGTTCCGGCTCGCTATATGCTTTGCGAAACCAACTCTTAGTTACAAAATGGCTGCAGCTTTCATTGAACGGCTTGGAAACGTTAACTCCTACTGATTTATGAGAGCCTCGATTATTGAACCAAATTTTCGCAGGCGGCTGAAGTTTTGTAACTTTCGCCGGTAGAGTTTGCACTCGGTTCAACAAGGCAAATATAAAATTTGTAAAAAAGTCTGTCAAAACATTAAAATTTACTTTATGCAGTAACAAATTACCTAGATATCTCAAGATCACACGACGACGAGTACATTATTAGAATAGGAATTCCACACTAGTTTTAAAACTTTAACTTATGTGTATATTTTTATACGATACACATTTATCAAAAAATAACATTTAAATAAAGAGACAAATAAGAACTAGTATTAACAATGGAAACAGTTGAGCTAACTGCAAGCTTGTGCAAATAATGTACAGGTAACTTAACTTATCTATTTTAACACCAGATTGGAAGAGTTGCAAGATTCCAATATACGCTGGCTAATATAATTATTAAATTTACCATTATAAACTATTTGATAATAAGTTCAGTGAAAGACGCTATTGTACTAAGTTGTGTTTTAGGCGTTTGTTGATATGTATTTAATCTACAGGAAAACTATAGAGAATCTTTTAGTTGAGATCATGAGCTAATTTCTGATCTTCTGGTAGATTCTGATAGCTCCGCTCAATACCAACCAATATACTTTACATTAAGGTGAATAGCACTGATCACTTTCATTTTCTTTAATACTGAGGCAATGAAAAATACCTGTAATATAAGTAGGTGGCGAAGTTTCAGTAGGTGGAACTTATATCGCGTACACGAGTCGTAAAGCTGTTTGTAAATTGAACCTTATCCGGGACGTTTTAAGGACCGTTATTAATTGATTCCTCACCCAATTTCTGTCTCACTCTATTACGTGAATGCAGACAGGGGAAGAGGTGAGTGAAGGGAGGTTTCATCAACGTTTTTCAATCTCAACCCCTCGGTTCCCATTCATGTCTATCTGTCCATCGTCTCGATGTTATGAAACCCTGGTGGAACGAAGTCTTAAATACCGCCAATACTTCTTCTTCTGTGCTAAAGAGCTATTATCCTCCCTAAAAATAATTGGTTACAGAGTTTTTTAAGCGACTTAGGTATTAATTATTTGATGTTTCTTATTTCATGTCTGATGGTCGATTTCACCGTCATTATTGAATCAATTTAGAAAATTCATTAATTGATGAAAAAGGAAGTCATTTCACAAAATACTTTCCTAGATTATATCTGACTGACTCTGAAAACTTAAAAAAGTTTGGTCACAAAAAGGAATTTGAATTCAGTCTTAGTTTTATGAAAACAACAAAATATAAGTTTATTTATTTATTACTAAATATGAGTTTATTTATTGAAAGTAACAAGAAATTAAAAATTGTATGGAATTTTTTTGTTTAAGCCACATTATCCACAATATAATGTGTATAATAATAATTAATGTGTATTATTTATCCTCAACATTAAGGTTAGACGAGGTCAATTAGCTTAATTCTAAAATGTTATTGTTGCGGGACATGGTAAGTACCTTCATCGTAGGCCGTTAGACATTCTTACCTTCTGTAGTAGGCCTTACATAAAAGTTTTTTGAGCATGAGGAAACAAAAAGAAAATGCTCGTCGAAGCACTTTCCTGAGCCACTGTGCATTTGTTGTTTTTCGCTTTGTTATGAAACTACCGCTGCACTCCGTCCACCAGGCTCTCATAAAAACCTGGAAGTAAATTTTATGTAACATATTCGTATCCGAAATCTAGGGCGGAAAATAGATGTGCTCAGAAAAGTACCCCCCACCTCCTATCGACTATACGAGATCATGTGTTTCATCGATGCATCGCGGACATCTCTGCGATAAACAGAGATAGGAAATGACGATATATTCAATGCTCATGAATGATGCCAGAACAAAATAGACAGTATTTCTGATATCGTACAGTCGATATGATTAAAGTGGCACTTTCGATTTATAAAAACTAGATACCAATTATTGAGCTATCACGTATATACAATACGTAGTTTTCACGTAATTTTAACCTCCACATACTCTTTGCGCTCCTGGTAGTTAAAACTAAAAATAGTATTAAAAAAAGTCGCTAAAAGAAAAACGTTCCGATTATTTGCCCAGTACATCATAGAGTACTTATTTTTGGTTCCTACGTAGCGCTGAAACTATTACTAATACTACTCCGATTGTTACAAATGAGTATGTAAAGACTATGCAAAAGTCTTCAATTAGCGTTCACCGACTGTGTTTATCATTTTCTTTTGATAATTAGGTATTCGGAAGCACTTTTAATAATAGTCAAGAAACAAATTTCGAAGGCGATTTTGTCGAGTTGGATTATTTCGCAGCATTTAATCGCAGACATTCAACATGATAATTTTGTTCAGAAACATATTCAATTGTTATTATTTATTCATTCACACGAATATTATTTGGAAAACAACTTCAGCACAGAATAACAATGCAGACATCAAGTAAATTGGCTCTACGGCTTCGCTGGTTCAAACGCACTCTCTTGTCGAGTATTTTCACAAAATCAATTAATTGTCTTTCTTTAGGACTATTCGTTTCCAAATGAGTTTTATTTTGGGTAAGTTTTATGGTCTACACATAGTTGCGCACCTCTGCGGATCCGCTCGTCTTATACTTATGGAGTAATTTCTATCTAGCTTTTTATGCAGTCCTAGTTTTTGGTCCGTAATTCCTGCAATAAATTGTATTATCCACCGGCCACTGACTGTAAAACTGACATGACATCTGAATGGTGAACCCATTGCAGTATTTCCAGTTCTTATTCGTCGAAGTAAGTTTTTTAATCTCTGTTTCTTGTTTTTAAGGTGAGGATACACCCGACTGCACCTAAGAAAGGTTATAATAAAATTAGATAATTAAATTGCTCCATTAGTATAATTTTTTTCAACACACCGGAAAAGTTTAGTTACGGGAACCTATTTGAATAATATTCGAATACAAATAATAGCAGATCATGGTGAAAATATGCTCAAATTACAAATAATTTTTTCACGTTTGTATCTTAGCCTAATTAAAAGCGTGACAAAAATACAGGCAAAATTAATTTCGCTTTGATAATTTTAATTCGGAGAGAATACATTTTTGCATTCACACGAAATCTGTCAGTTCCAAAAAAGTACACGTGAGTTCCGAAATTCGCTCAACTGTATTTATTTTTACCGCTGCGTTTTGGATACATAGTTTTCATGGCAAACTGGAAAAGCACCCCAAATGAGCGGGAAGCTAACTGTTATTCTGAAACCATCAACCAAATTATGATCACCTGGTAGCTGTAGGTAGTTTCGATCAATACTAACCACGTGTTTGCAACGGCGCAGCTAGCTCGGAGCAATTCACTTTCCGTAAAGCCGAGGCCAAATGCAACGACTATACGTTGAGATGACGTCTTTACCTTTCTCCGTCTGTTAGGTTGCCAATGATCGCTCAGTCACAATTTAAGAAAAATCCTGACGTTATTTTACTTTACAGAGTGTACGAAACATGTAAATACCTTTAAAAAATATGGGTTAAATAATGTCTTATACATCTTTGACTAATATTGGTTAAGCCAAAAAGGGGTGATTCTGGACCCCGAGGGGATCCACATTATGTTATAGGATGAATTCCCTTTCGGCTTCTACACATGTTACGTGGCACCCAGTTTGTATGTTAGTTCTAAAATAATACTATTTTGAAAAACCAGCAAGAGGCATTCACCCATCCCAGTCCTGAACAACGTTGCTTAGCTTCAGTGATCGATATTAAATTAGTAAATTAATTTTTGTGACAAATACATCCATCAGAAATATTTTGTTTGGGACCATTTTTGGATCATTCGCTAAATAATATCAAAATAGTCATCTATACTTCATCATCGACAAATCGATTAACATTCACAAAATTAACTTGACTATATTATATACTTTTATAGCCATATATAGAAATCTCTAAAATCGAGCAGTATTATAACAAAAAATCGTTAGGCAGAACAAAAACTTACTCATCATCGGAGCGACGGACAGCCCTCTGCAGAGGGTACCTCAGTGACGAGGAATCAGCTGCCCGCCTATCTCCGGAGTGGCCCTCGTACTACAGGAATATGTATGTATGTACATATTCGTACAGTACAGCAAAAATTTCGAGGTCACTTCGCGAAGCCTGCCAAGACTCCAGGAAGATTCTGCACTTTTGGATGGAGTTAGGCTGGCTATGCTATGAAAAACAACGCGTAGTTGAACAAATCTACTCAAAATGGTAGTAGTAACTAAATAATTTGACGTGGTGGTGGGTTAAGAATGTGCATTCACTTTTTTGGTCTCCACTGCATTTAATCTAAAGAATGATGGCAAGAATTATGACCCATTTTGTGCATCGATCGCTAGGGTATCAATCGGTAGCCCTAAAAATTCTGAATAAAACTGCATATTTAGTTTTTCCATAATTTTTGCAGGAAAAATTAAATTATTTTTTGAAAATATGGTTAGTTATGGGTTATGGAAGGGTGATAGACCGCCATTTTAATTTTGACGTTGACATTGCATGCTTACTTGACATCAATCAAAACTCACAATTGTCAAGCGGTTTACAAACCAAAACAAACAAACTCCGAAAAAGAGGCAATTTTTGTTTTGATTTTGTAGATTAAAGAAAATAATACCACAGTACCATGAAACTATAAATAAGTACGGAAGGAGTATCAGAACAAAATAAAATGAAGCACTCCAATCAAGCAAGCATGCCAATCAATCAAATAGTATGCTGGCCATCGCCATTACAGCTATAGACACCAACTGATGAACTCTATTGTAAACAAACCAAAATAAACGGAAAACGCCGTCTTGTGTGGTCAGATGTTGCAAAAGTCACAATGGGTTTGTCAATAAAAAACACCGGATCACATTTCGTAGATAAATTTCTTATATCACCAACTTATTTTATCGATTTGACGCAAAATTATTATCAACATATAAATCAAACTACAAGCACAAAATCTCGCCAGTGCTGCCAACATGTAAACATGTAAATTTTCCAGTAAGTGTGGGAGGATATTAAAAATGTTTTAATTCTAATATTTTATTGACTTTAAATTATGAATCAGGTATATAGGCATTTCTTTATCATCCTGGTTATACCTATAAAATAATATGTATTAAGTATTCGAAATATAATTAGGATATTGAATTTCAGTTTGTAATATCTATACAATACGAATTTCGAAATATGTTTGTTTTTTATTTGAGCTAACCTCCAAAATAGCTGAACCCATTTGGATAATACTTTAAGTGACGATCATGCTACGCAGATGTTATAACGAGATTAACGATAGCCGTGGGGCATAACTAAAAGTCAATATTTTTTCAGATTTCCGGGTGACGAAAATTGGAAGTGGGTTTGAATTCGCATAATCAGAGAATCTCATAATTAAAATAATTTGAAGCCCACTAAATCAAGTGTAGCATGCAATGTGCATGAAGATTTTTCATGTCAAAGCATGCGGCCATTATTATTATGTAATACATAAATTTTTATTTAGAATGTATCAATAAACAATGAATATGAGAATAATGTATATTTTTCACATAACATTTCATTGATCTTCCCAGTAAAAATCATAATAAGATATGGCTGCAAATGTACATTTAAATAATTATATTTTTTTTATATTATATTGGTTAGGCATTTCCATAGGAACAATGTATGCGAAGCCGTAGGCAGAAAATGTTGTCAGCCAGTTAATAGGCACAAAGAATAATTTATTCAAACTAAAATTAGACATGGAATGAGACTTTGGATGTTTTTATCTTTGTTACTTCTGCACACACACTCAGAGGCCTAAACAGATTTTGTTGTAATTTCTTCGATTAGCATAGTTACTATTTAAACCCGGGAAAGTAAAGTGTTCTGTTCCGTTCTTGTGGGACATTAAAATTCACTGCAGTTAGCACCATAAAGCGCTGGCGTAAATTGAAAATTATAAAAAGTAGGTCTAATAATCACGATTACCGTGGCTAAAGCAGTACCTAAAATGATTCATTATAATTTTACATATTCATATTAATAAGTGAACAATTATTAGGAAGAATATTTATAAAAATTATGGGTAATTTTTTCTTCTGTTGGCAACTCTCTATACACTGACACTCAATGTCAATCCGCCATTGCTAAGATTCAAGTTTGATTTGACAGGATTCTATCCGTACTTTTCATAAATCCATGTTATTACCATTATTTTATGTAATTATGTCAGTGAAATGTCAAAATTTTGTACGAAATCGTGGATATTTATTCTAATTCTATGTAACAAGCATACCCTCATTTGAAAGTAAAAAACACAAATTATACAATGCAAACATGAAACTATAAATAAGTACGGAAGGAGTATCAGAACAAAATAAAACGAAGCCCTCCAATCAAGCAAGCGTGCCAATCAATCAAAAAGTATGCTGGCCATCGCCATTACGGCTATAGACACCAACTGATGAACCCCATTGTAAACAAACCAAAATAAACAGAAAACGCCGTCTTGTGTGGTTTGATGTTGCAAAAGTCACAATGGGTTTGTCAATAAAAAACACCGGATCACATTTCGTAGATAAATTTCTTATATCACCAACTTATTTTATCGATTTGACGCAAAATTATTATCAACATTATAAATCAAACACAAGCACAAAATCTCGCCAGTGCTGCCAACATGTAAACATGTAAATTTTCCAGTAAGTGTGGGAGGATATTAAAAATGTTTTAATTCTCATATTTTATTGACTTGAAATTATGAATCAGGTATATAGGCATTTATTTATAATCCTGGTACCTATAAAATAATATGTATTAAGTATTCGAAATATAATTAGGATATTAAATTTCAGTTTGTAATATCTATACAATAGCTTAGCTTTAGGGATACGAATTTCGAAATTGTTTTTTATTTGAGCTAACCTCCAAAATAGCTGAACCCATTTGGATAATACTTTTACTCACGATCATGCTACGCAGATGTTATATCGAGATTATCGATAGCCGTGGGGCATAACTAAAAGTCAATATTTTTTCAGATTTCCGGGTGACGAAAATTGGAAGTTAAATTGAATTCGCATAATCGAGAATCTCATAATTAAAATAATTTGAATCCCACTAAATCTAGTGTAGCATGCAGTGTGCATGAAGATATTTCATGTAAAAGCATGCGGGCATTAAATGTAGGTAGGATACATAAATTTTTATTTATAATGTATCAAAAAACAATGAATATGAGAATAATGTATATTTTTTTTACATAACATTTCATTGATCTTCCCAGTAACAATCATAAGATATGGCTGCAAATGTACATTTAAATATTTATAATTTTTTTTATATATAATATATTGGTTAGGCTAGGCATTTCCATAGGAACAACGTATGCGAAGCCGCAGGCAGAAAATGTTGTCAGCCAGTTAATAGGCACAAAGAATAATTTATTCAAACTAAAATTAGACATGGAATGAGACTTTGGATGAGTTTATCTTTGTTACTTCTGCACACACACTCAGAGGCCTGAACAGATTTTGTTGAAATTACTTCGATTAGCAAATAGGGGTAGTTACTATTTAATCCCGGGAAAGTACAGTGTTCTGTTCTGTTCTTGGGGGACAATAAAATTCACTGCAGTTAGCACCTTAAAACGCTGGCGTAAATTGAAAATTATAAAAAGTAGGTCTAATAAACACAATTACCGTGGCTAAAGCAGTACCTAAAATGATTCATTATAATTTACATATTCATATTAATAAGTGAACAATTAGTATGAAGAATATTTATAAAAATTATGGGTAATTTTTTCTTCTGTTGGCAACTCTCTATACACTGACACTCAATGTCATTCCGCCATTGCTAAGATTCAAGTTTGATTTGACAGGATTCTATCCGTACTTTTCATAAATCCATGCACAGTACCACTACTTTCTTGTAGATTTTGTTGTGATTTCGGTAAAAGTATTTATTTTATAGAGATATTTTCGTTGGCATTATGATGATGATCTTTATTTATACTTAAATGAATCTTAGGTAAGCAAATCGACTGAATTAACACCATTATACAGTGTTACGCTTGCATTTGTACTCTTTTTAGGATGTCTACCTAATACTAAACTTACAATATTATTATAAAATAACCAACAACCACGTCAGTTTGATCTGTGCAAATATGAAAATAAGGTGAAATATCCAAATGACACTCTTTTTGTGGCCGGTACAGGCTGGCAACAGGTAAATTCCTACTACTATGTTTGATTCCGAAGGTATTGAAGCTACCCGGTCAACTTACTCTTATAGTTTTTATCATGTTTTTATCTAACTTTGCTGTACTTACCTACTTATGTAGGTAAGATAAACTGTATTGAAGTCCTGCAAAATGTGAAAATAATGATCAATCAGGTCAGGTTAGTTATTGCATGCCGAATAGGGTTTTGTAGCTTGTTTGATGCCATATAATTAACGGCTAAAAGAACAATCGAATTGTTGTTTCAGTTTCCCTATTGTTGCCAATAACTCCCCTTATTCAATAGATGAATTAGCAAGTTAACTTCACACAGAACAAGACATCTCCCATTATAATGTAAAATAATTTGAGGTAAGTAAACATAAGATTCCAGGATGCTGCATAGACTAGGTAATCTAAACTAAATATATAAGTATAAGTAGCATCCTGCAATTTCATTTTGTGAAAACAACTGTATATATCATAGTTATCAATTATCATACTAATACTGTAACCTAGAGACTAATACTATATTTCTATAATCATTGCAGCCTTAAAGCTTCTCCGTTAGAAAACCCTGGTTTCTAAGAAATAAATATAGGGAAAGTTTCTTTTTGTTTAAAGACAGATGTTTTACTTGTTTTATGCTTCAAGTATCACAGAATTATTGATATTTTTGAATAGATACTTCTAACTAAGACTTGTTTTTTATTTTCATCTAAGACAGAAATGCATTTTATTCTGTCTCCACTTCTTTTGAACTAGGTTGAGTTAGTGGGTTTAACAATACCTAGCCAGTCCATATCACTATACAACTATGAGCATTTGCTCTGCCAAATAGGATGCTGTGTCAGAGAATGTATGGAATCTGCCGTCCATATGCTGAGTGATGTGATGTCAGATTTTGTTTACTATCTCTCAACTATTATACATACCGCAAGCTGTGGAAAGAAAATGGGAGACCTTTGCCTAGCTATGAAAAACTTATTGTATAATTATATATTTTCAGGATATATAAAAATATAGCCTGAAAAAACTAAAATATGCACCAGTTTTTATTGTCCATAACAGAATTGTTAAAAAATTATATTCTGTAAGAAGGTTCATAATATCAGTGCCTAGCTACTAGACAGGACCTGCAGTGTCCAAGAGTCCTGTAAGGTCTAAAGGAAATAAAGCACTTTGATTTTGAGTTGTTCATTATTATTAACCCATTCACTGCTTAACCTAGCTGGTGCAAGATAAAACCTACAGTGGTAATTATTCAATATGTTGCAGCCCCTGCTAAGTATATTAAGTAGGTACTATAATATGAGGTAATAATGGATAAGAAGGTTTCAAACAACCTATTAGGTTGACAATATGTGTAGGTAATAGAAGAGGGTATCAGGGCGAGGTACATAATATACCTTCTATACATTATATATATGTTAGTTCGAACATGTAGGGGACTGGTTCTTGGTACGAACAAGCCGGTGTGCATCTTAGTTACTTTAGGATAGGCTCGATCGGCTTGATCCAAAAAAAATCAGCAGGAATTTGGCTGAATGACTGTCTGGGCCGATTGTTTTACAGCGATTCATGTTTTTTATTCATCCAATGAATTCGTATACAAATAAAAAGTTGAGTAAGTAAAGGGTTGCGAGCCATAAGCAAAGTGGTTGAATTTGGCGCCATACCTAATAAATATTGCCTTCAATAAAATTAATATTCTATAAATTAAAATGACATTAGCGTTGTATTCGGAACATCCTCCTATATTTAATCTACATACCTACTGAGGAGGAGCGAGACTAACAAAGGAGGTTAGTTTTTACTTAAAGTTAGGGTGCTGATACCAACCTCTAGAATTTAAACCTTTTTCGTCACCCTGCCGCCGCCATTTGTAACAATAGGATGCTATGGAACTAAAAACATTCTACCTATTTTCAAAAAAATATTTAATTTTTTCTGCAAAAATCAAAGAAAAACTAAAAATGCAGTGTTCCTCAAAATTTTGAGATGAATCGAATGGTATATTTTTTATCCTTGCTCAAATTTTTGGGACAAGCATGTATGGAAACTTGCCATTGTTCTTTACATCTTAATTTTCCCTGCTCCCCTAGTACCTGGAGAAGCTTGGCGCAGCTTGCTGCGCAAGGTAGTTGTTAGTTTTATAGGTAGCGTATATATTAGGTCCTTACATATGAAATTGGCGTTTTGTATGGGAGGAACAAAAAGTCGAATATTTTTTAATATAATATATTTAATTAATCAAAGTATGAACCATTATTTTCTATGCACTTTTGCCATCTTATAGGTAGTTCATTGATCCCTTTACTAAAAAAACCAGTCGGACGGGAATCAATAAAATCTTTGAAGGCGATTTGGACTGCCCCATCGGAGTTGAATTTTTTCCCTTGCAAGAAGTTATCCAAATTTCGAAAAAAATGGTAATCTGTTGGAGCAAGGTCCGGGGAGTACGGAGGATGTCTTAGACTTTCCAATTGAAGCTCTTCTAATTTAGTAGCCGTCTGTTGCGCAGTGTGTGGTCTAGCGTTGTCGTGAAGCAGCAGTGGCGTGGAGCGATTGACCAGCCTAGGTTGTTTAGCCGCTAGCTTTTCCATCATGGTTTGCAATTGCTGACAATAGACATCAGCCGTAATAGTCTGGCCAGATTTGAGAAAACTGTAATGAACAATACCGGCACTAGTCCACCAAACGCTTACAAGTAACTTTTTTGGGGTTAATTTTCGCTTGGGGCAGGATTTGGCTGGCTGGCCAGGATCCAACCATTGCGCTGAGCGCTTCCGATTATCGTAAAGAACCCATTTTTCATCACAGGTAATGATTCGGTTTAAAATACCTTCATTATTGTGCCGGTCAACGCAGCAGTCGACGCGCGTTTGCCGGTTTGCTTCAGTCAATTCGTGAGGTACCCACCTTTCAAGCTTTTTAATCTTCCCAATTTGCTTCAAGTGAATTAAAACAGTTTTATCACTAACACCGCAGCCTGCAGCTAACTCGGACGTGGTTTGCGATGGATCCGCTTCCAAAGAGGAGAAATTTGTGATTAAAGTGGCCAGTACGAAAAACGCCAATTTCATATGTAAGGACCTAATATATACATATAATATCCATGCGAGCCAATTGCGCGATAATGGCTAGTCAAGTCCTGTGCGCACCTACTAACCTGTCGTATGTCTGGTTGTCAAGAGCAAGTGAATACTAGGCGTTAGGGGACTGATGGTTCAATAATTTTTTTAATTATGGTTAAACTTACTTGCGTAATTAAATAAATGTTTAATTACCAAAAATACATGAGATGTTAAGCCCCCTAGTTATAACCTCGAAGATGTTTAGTGTCTATTGCAGAATGACAATTATATCTATACTATTATAAATAGGAAAGACTTATTGTTTGTTTGTTTGAACTGTATAGGCTCTCAAACTACTGGACCAATTTTAAATATTCTCGAAGAAGAGTAAATAGAAGAATCAGTTTTACCGCATCCCTTTTTATTTAATGTCATTGTTTCGGCCAATCAGAATATGTGCGAGTTCCTACTATTCTGTGTAATTTTTGGCAGAATATTTTCGTAACAAATTTTATCAGACATTTCAACTCTACTGGAAACGTACTCTATGATTATCTCTGATGAAAATAGGCTATAAAATATCGGCTAGACTAGAAGATTATTAATTTGTTTAAATATTTTTCACGTGTGAAACATTTATGACAAAAAATAGATTTCACTTACTGTTTTTAAGTAGCAAAGTCACCGTTCAGGAGAATGGTGAAAAAGATATTTATTTAGCCCCCCCCCCCCCAAAATAAAAAATAATTTTAGTTGGCCTTGACCTGCCGCATAATTACCTGGTTATCTCTTAAGTTATTTGGGATATACGTACATAATAACCGTATTAAAATAGATGTGGGAGTGAAATAGGACATTGCCCTCACATTCAACCGCCCCCTCCACCAATTCTGTTTCATAAACGCATCGGGACACCTGGGAGCCTGAGTGAGATAGAATCATATGCATACATGCAAATCATACCACTGACACACACATTGCAATGTTTGCAGCCTGTCTCAGCATCAAGAAAAGTGAAAGTGATCCTAGCTAGAAACATCGCAAGAGTATGGAAACATTGTTTCCTCTAATATACTTCGCGTTGAGTCACGAGCGCAGCGAGTTCCTCTACAGTAGACTGCTGAACTACTGTGCAACCTTGAAGGGTGAATGAAGTGAAAAATGAAGAGTTTTGTGCAACCGAGTGTGAATCATTTAACAAGTAACAAAATAGAAACACACTACGTGTGCTATGCATAATAGAGTCGCATAGATGTAGATGAGAGAAACTATAGTTACTGAAACCCAAACTCCACCAAAGCTGTGAATTCTAGGAATGTCCAAAGCGAGAACAAGAGGAGACGTTCTTCTACTAGGTTGTCTCTAACCGAAGGTGTGCGCAGAAGCGTACCGGCTAGACTAGAGTGGAACTGTGCTGCGTGCGAGTAGCTTTGGATATTATGTTAGACCCTAGACTCTCCCAGCGTTCAAAATCTATCTGGCCACTTCTTCCACGATATGCAGACCTGGTAGATGAACACTAAAAATAGCACTACGTTACTAAATTCTCTCTCCTCTTTCAAAAGACACGCGCGTGTGCCTTTGAAAAAAAACGAAACTTTCCTGAACGTTCCGAGATTCAACTTGAAGACGTATTATACGAGTATGTTATAGTGACCGCTATACTATTATTATAAAGAGAAAAAATCGATTGTCTGTTTGATGAACATAATATAATGTTCATCAATATTATGCCACACTGTATGTATAGGCGATTACTATCTAAACTAAACTAATTTCTCTGGTTAACATATAAATATAACACAAAATTTTTACATTGGTTCTTGAAGCACTGTGTGAAAATCATTGTAATGTTATGTGCAAATTTTAAACAGATCACTAATTTATTGCTAGTAATGAACATTGAATTTTGGTTGAGTTTCTCGTAAAAACTCTTCATCTCTCGTTATTTATGGGGTCCTGGTAGAAACCTGGACAGGTTCCAATTTTCGCTCTGCTGTAACGTGGGACCCTGCATAACAGTGGACTTCTTACACGAGGTTAGCAGCATCCGTTTGAGGGATGGTTCTAATGTTTAAGGTATATTACTATATTTATGCCCTTGATCATTCATCTTTTTTACTCTCATTATGCTATGAACTTCTAGAAGAATTAGTCGGTGTAGTAACTTAAAAAAAATTCAACAGAGAAATTTTGCGCTTTCTTTATTGAGATTGCTGTACCTAAATCTATAAAGGATCCGTCAATCCGCCAATTTCCTCAAAATTATCATGCTGTTGCCTAGAATACTTTAAGTGGCCAAGAAGGTATGTATTTAAAATTCTAAGAAAAAAAATTATATCCAGGTGAAAACAACTAATATTCCCATATTTCCTTTTCCAAAAACGCATTGGAATACATGGAAACCTGACTGACATATCGATATGCACACAGATTGACATGACACGCTCATGAAGGAAGCAGGGTACCAAACTATGTATATCTGGTTTGAGTTAACTAACAAAGCTGCCTTATCTTTTAATGAACTCACTACTTAGGAAGAAAGAAAATATTTAATGTACATCAGCAGCATCAGCATCATCTTCAACACATATTAATCCACTGTTGACATAGACCTCCCCTAATCAGCGCCATAGTGGCCATAGCGCCCTGTTTTCAGCTTAACGTACCCGGTATCACCACCAATTATTATTGTAAATACTCGTTCTTATTTGGTTATTCAAGTGAATTTTTCTTTATTACTTCGACCAGAAGGCATATAATTATGTACCTTCTGGTCGAAGTGACGCGAGATCCGAGAGCTAGTGAGTATCTCGCGCAGCGCATCAGCATTGCCATAAAGCGACATTACTGTGGCAAACCTGAGGTAAATTTATTTGCGGGATTTTAGAGTTTTTTTCCTTCATAAGAACCTGGAAATAAACACAAAAATTTAATGAGCGATATTGGTTTTATATTATACTTATACGATAATAAATACTTTTTTTTACAGTTTAATAGATACCTAAAGAATTCATTTTATTCAGCGATTTTTCATGTTTCGAGAATTCCATTTTAAAATTCTGTATGTACCTATATTTTCTATTTTCATTGCAAATAAACTTTTTTATTCTTCGTAAATAAAGTAAACGGTTTGGTTGTGTTTTCGTTGTTAACCATTCATAAATATTTATTTAGGCAGTAATGATGAATATGAGTGTTTTTCACTGACTGTTATGCCATCTATCTAGAAACAGCACAGCACACACGTAATACAGCTCATGTGATTTCCTAGTTCTAAGTTGCGGACTAACTCACTCTGAAACATGCGAACCTTGTCCGCGGCTGTAGCTCGCCTAGCGCACCTGTCTGGTATGTAGTTCCTACGTTTCCCATCGTGTGGCGCTAGTATAAAACAAACTTGCGCTGAAAATAGACTCAACTGATCCTTCTTTTCAACCCTCTATTACGTGGCGCCGTAGTGGGACGGCTAACACGTCTGACTTCAATCAGGAGATCCAGGTTCGAACCCTGGCGGGGCCAGCCACTAAATACAGACCTTAGAGGCGAGACCTATTACTTTTATATTTTGTTGACTCTACCCCTTCCTTTTCAATAGACGTTATGTGTTTTCTTAAGTAATTTGTAGACACGTTCTACGGCACTGCATCAATCTAATAACCACTGAGGAACAAGTAGTCTTGAAGCCCGGTTTGTGACAAGTGTCAGGTGTTCTGAGAGTATTTTTTTTTTATAAAACAAGATCCGTATCATTATACACTCAGAAGGTTCTCCAATGCACGGACCAGTTAAAGATTTTACTTTCTGATAATACAACACAATACAATACAAAAATGCTTTATTTTAAATCTTAAAAGAATACAACAAAAGACATTACATAAGACAAGTACAATGGGCGGTCATATCGCTTAGAAGCGAGCTCTTCCAGGCAGAATAGCTACACAGTACTACGTTTCTAGTGTAATTTTTTTGTATAGTAGCCCATGAATGCGAATATACTATTCCATAACCCACAGTTAAGTTTAGAAGTCAGTTCCTGGGAAAGGATTTGTGACTCCCATTGCTATTGTCCAATGACAATAGCAGTATAGAGACAAATTGCAGGTGCTGCAGCTTGCCTCAGAACACCTAAATCAAATACCCTTTGTTCATAATAGTTTGCTGTGTAAAACAGTAGCTGAGCTGTGTTATTTCATGGTTATTTCTTACTGACTTGTGTCAATGGAAGACAACAGACTGCGAAATATTTATATGGGTTTATATGAGTACCTATCATGTAACTATTTTATAGATTTTGTGTCTCATTGATGCAACAGATAAATTAACTAGATAAAACCTGCACACATTTTATTAAATCACAGTGCTTTGTTAAAATAGACATTGTTCCTAATAATGTAGCGCTTAATTGATAAAACGTACACAGTTAGCATTCCAAGTAATTTAGAATTTAATGTCTGAAAAAAGACAACATTGATACTGATTCATAAGAACCGTCGACAGTCCTTACTAATATTTAATATGCGAAAGTAACTCTATCATTCTGTGCATCTTTCACGCCTTAACTACTGAACCGATTTTGATCAAATTTGACACAGACTTTGTCTTTACCAGGAGAAAGAACACTTATTCCGATGTTATGTTCCCGCGGGATAGTACAGAGAGTCAATTACAACTTCTACGTGAAACCAAAAAGAATGGCTTGCTTGTAAACCTCCGTGAAAATTAAGGGTTATTCCCGCTCGTCCCCTCGAACGGGAAGTAAAATTCACGCTGGCCCCGATGGGGACGAACGGGAAGCATACTTCCCGTTGGACCCCACTAAAATATTATGCAGATAATTTTTTAACAGTTCACATTCGAATCTTGAAGTACGCACCAGAGTATATACATATTTCTTGCGTATTTCTGTATGTACCGAAAACATTGTGAGCTATGGTATTGCCATCTAGCGAAGACGCGGCGCACTCGTACAGCCCACTTAGAGCCTCTCGGCAACTCTGAACCCAAACCCGACCTGGAAGGTGCGTGTGCTAATACCTACGTCAAAACATAAGAGCCTAGCCCCTTCGATGTTAGCCTATCATGTATGTAGTTCCTACATTTCCCGTCGCGTGGTGCTAGTGAGATAAGCTCCACAGTTCCCGTCACACGAGACCACGGGACAAACATTGCCTGGGGTATACTTTTATTATTTTTAACCCTCATTTTATTTTTCTATTTGCTTAATTTACTTCATTTATGGGGACACAAAAGAGAAGATAGTTCAACTCTAATATAAAATAATACAGTGCAGTTAGAACTGGACTGCACTGTTGCCCACCCATAAATTTTCTGAGCTTTTCTAATATGCAGCTTGTATTCAACCTTGGGCGTGGCAAGCGGAGCCTGTCCTGCTCTTGGTCAATATTGTTAGTAAACTCAACCTCCTGCGATATCATGATCCTCTGGTAGCTCCTAACAAACTTCCACTTGCAGCGCTATTCCTCGGACAGAATTTCTCATAAATTAAATTATGTCATCTTAGATCAAATGATTTTATACCATTGCATTTGCATCAGGTTGATTTATAATTCCCTGTTTGAACATGGAACTTATTTTAATGATAAATATTTTCACATCCTTTTTATTTTTTTTAAGAATCTGGTCACACAATTGTTGTCACAAATAATGTCGCAATGATGTGAAATGAAAAGTTATTGAATTTATCTTAGTAAGTTTGGTTTATTTTCAATACGTGACGTTGACGTCTAGAAGAAATATTTGCCGAATGCATTTAAGTTAATTCATTTGGAATTAACAAAAATTCGCATTGCTAGTGAAAGATTATGATGTGAAGTAATTAGATACAAAACAAAATAAAAACCTATGAAAAACTTATTTTACTTGCGCCACGCGACAGTAAACGTAGGAACTACATACCATACCGTCAAGCTACCGAGTTGCGGAGAAGTGCTAGAGATATACCGCATGTCTTCGGTACGCAGAAATGCGCATGAAATACATAAATGTGCGTTTGTCAAGATTTGTATGTGAAATGTTAGTTTGCACGATGATTTGCAAGTATTCGTTTCTAAAATGTAGTGAAAGACAAAACATTATAAACAACAATATAATTTGTTTTGTATGTATAAGTACTATTTCCATTAACAAACGCGAAGAAGAGGAGAAAACCGCTAACAACTATATAAATAGACTAGCAGAGGTTCAAGTTTTTACACACCCACGTGTACATTAATGAAGTTTTCATAGGGATCCCTAACTTTTAAAAATATTCTATAGTCTATGATTATCATTATATTCTGCTGCTGTATCGCCTACATTGTATGGTTCCATTCTGAAAGTTATTATGTTTTTTGACATTGAGTTTCCTACTGCACCTATGATCGTTTTTCTGAGACTGCACCCCAGTAACTAATTGAAATGTCTATGACAATCCATAACTGACACTAGCTGAGTCGCCGTAAAGAAAAGAAAGCGGCGCCATAAAAAAAAGAAGTTTAAGGTTGAGTGGTGAAAAGCAAGCGGTGCCATTGAAAAAGAAGTTGAAATATAGCGCTATGGTTTTATTATTGAAGTTTTTATACAGATCTCTAACTCTTTGAAAATATTTTAATAGCCTTTGTTCAGTACGTATAATATTATGCCAATGTAACAAAAGCTCTACGCCGTAGCCACCTGCTACGGTAAACGCTCTACGAGAGCTCTACGTGTCGTAGCACTTGTAGTATGTTTAGTTTTTGTTCCTCGTGAAATTATTGCAACAAAAAACTACAATAGTTCTAAAATGTAAAGGCGGATTTACATGTGATAGGTCAGCAGTCTAATGTAAACCAACTTGCTACGCTCGTGACTCTGAGCACTACTACTCTGAGTGTATTCTGAGCTCATAAACGTGATAAACGTAATAAAATCGAAACCGATCTCGATATTCAAAAAAATGATAAAGTGTCAATATAATTAGGCGCCTCTGAGGATGATTGATTCTGTCAAACAAACAGTACCTTTAAAATTAAGAATAAGAAAGCTATGAAATAACACTTTTTCATCTGACACAAAAACCACAAAGCAAAAAATTACACCAATACATAATATGTAGGTAATGTCTATCTATATCTTTGCTATTATTATAACAGAGGAAAGATTTGATTGTTTGTTTGAATTGACTAGGCACCGAAACTACTGGACCGATTTGAAAAATTCAAATCGGTCAATACATTAGAATCCTAAATTTTCCGTGATGAACAAAGGCTATAGAAATATTTCCAAAAAAGTTGAGGAGCCGCGTGAAAAATTTATTTTTTGTTAAATACCCGTGCGAAGCCAGGGCGGACCGCTAGTATAATATAATAACCTATACTGTTTTACAGTACTTTGTTTAAAGCAGTTTAACAAAAAGAATATAACCAGCCTAGTGCAACCCCAGACCCCGCGCCCTATTTTATAGTACCAAATCCACAACTAGATGCCGCTGCTCAAAGTGAACCAGCGCTAGATCGCGCTAACGAAGCGTTTCCAGAATTTACTTATATCAGAACCTTTTCAAATGTTCGTTGGCTTTCCAAATACTTAGACCTGAGCGTATAGCGCCCAAATATTTGAAAAGTCCACAAAAATATTGTAAAATACATATTCATATTCATTTATTCATAGTTAGCTTAGAAGTAAGTACATGTACCCTGTAAGAGCGTAGCTAATGTAGCTATAGAGGTATTTATTTATAAATTATAATTCAAACTAAGTAATAACAACAACTACAATAATCATGCATCAAGCATGTTTTTTTTACTATAAGCGCCGTTGACTAATTTAGCACTTTCCATCAGGTGATATTGCGGTCAAAAGGTAAAAACATACATATTTATGTATGTTTTTATAGCCAAATATGGCTATGAAAAAAACATAAGGACTTTTTAATTTTTTTTTAAGTTTTCATCATTTTTGAGTAAAGAATAAAAATATAGAACTTGAACTTAGAAAATCAAATAATCTCAAACATTTCTATTGCGGCGAAACTTAAAATTGGTTGGTTAGCGCGTCCCAGAGATAGAAGCCGGTTCAAGTGCTGTTAAAATCGTTTTTTATAGATATCATTTAATTTCTTAGAAAATTTCCCAAATTATCCCCTGTCCCAAAATCCCCTGCCCATGGTCCACCGACATGGTACACCTGGCTGACCCAGAGACATATTTTTTCCGTGGTCTGTTGGTATTTTTCTTCCTTCTCTAAAAAAGTTTAAGTGTTTGTTAACTGACTGTACAATGCAGCTATTTTTAATAATGTCCGAATCGATAGTACCAAAAGTATTATATTATAATCAAAAGTGCCAAAACCGTTTGACCGAATCGACAGCAAATCTAGAAGACCGGGTGTTCGATTATTAACAGTAATATCCTCCGTGTATTATAGAAACATTTTCCCCAGGAAATATATAATCTACAACGAACATTTTGTGAGTAAGGCTATTCTTGCAAAATAATGTTGTTTCTGAAACAAGATTTGAAAACAAAAATTTTATAAAACTATACGACCGTCCCCCGTAAATCTACTAAAGCGGTTACGTCATTACTGCACCAAATCTCAGTGACATTTGCAGACGCCATTGGCAATATCAAGGCACATTCACATTATGACATACTAGGTACTTGACGCCTGTTATTTGTTGATAAATCTCTCCTACCTATTAGTTATATTATAAGTATACATATATTAGTTTGGCTCGCGCCAAAATACTCAAAGGATGAGTATTTTATTTAGGCCTGAAAATTGCATACAAATAGTTCTAGGCCTGGCATAAAATATAAGTATTATTCAGTTACTACACACTATTCAGCTGGAATTAAATATAGCCCATAAATCAGTTCCCATTTGATATTAAATAACCTAAAGGTTGAACCATGAACAGTAGCAGATGGTAATTTTAGTACCAAAAATAATAACTAGATGCCGCTACTAGACAAATTAGAAGGCGCTATCGAAGCGTTTACGCTTCAGACCAGGTTCTGAACCCAAAATTCTCTTAACTGAAACTACTACGAATTTTTTTAAACGGCCGTAAAAGTGGCTGTTGTAAGTTATTAGACCAATTGACTGATATATATAAATAGGTCGGTTCGGATTATGAAGAAATCAAAATCTGAACTGATTTCAAATATTGAATGTACAGTACACTGCATTTAAGGGTTACGTACTCTACTACAGTGTTGGTTGACAGATTTACTGATTCAGCCGTCATTTTACCTTGTTTTTGTTATAACCTTTAGACTATTGTACCTACTGATTACATTCGGAAAATTAGGGAAATACAAAAACAAAAACATAGGTACCTACATGCTTTCTTTCCCTAAGAAGGATGCTTGATACCATTATAACATAAAAAAAACATTTATGTTAATTAGACCATCGAATCATTTCTGTTCTGTATCTTAATTCTCTGAATAAAACCTCTTGGCAGATATAGTTCTATAGATATAATAAGTAGTACATATTTTAGGTACGTTGTATATGTATGTAGTTATCAAAAATAAGTATAATGCAATTATAAGCTAATGCTATCTTAAATACCAATTTATAATAATAATATTTATTTAGAAAAAAAGGCGGCTGGACACTAACCCAGGCTTCGAAAAAAAATCTGCGATCCCCTTTTTGGTCTAATATTTTTTTGTACCACAACTACATCGGACAACAATAGCATCTAACTACCACAAAGACAGTAGATACCAAAGAGAATGTAACACTACGCGTGCGTACATACATTCCTACTTGAGTAGATAAGACAAGGGTTTTTTTAAGGCAGCCTGTTCTATAGCCTCTTCACCGGGCTATACGACAGCCTGTCTGACGGTGGACGGACGTCCACGGTATTTATAGGAAAGATGGCGCATGCGCAGAGTCCGAAATCGAAGATATATGCCCGCCCGAGACTCCATCATATTATTTTTTAAAGTCGTAGCACGTATTTATGTCTAGACTAGATCTCATAATATTATAATGTAAGGGATTTGTAAGAACTTATTATAGTAGGTCAATCAAAAACGTTAACCAACGTTTTTGATTGACGAGTTGAGTGTAGAATGGAAGACGCGACGGCCGGACACTCAGAGTATCGTTTTATATATATGACTCGAGTCACAAGTACCTTGTGAAAGCCACCCTTCGGCCGCGTGTAGCAGAGCCGCAATCAGGAATCCATTTTGGAGGGTTGAATTCTTTTAAAAATATTTTGACTTTTTACCCTACCATTATAAATTCGAAATTTGTATGCGCGGTTAGCTGCGGAATGAAAAGCCCAACTGTGTATCTCTGTCGACAAAGAATATAATAAAATCAAAAGATTACAAACATAGGATAACTTAATCATGCAAATAGATTATTATCATGTGCTCTAGTTTTTAAAAAAAAAATTCGATATATCTACCTATTTGTAAGAACCATTGATATCATCTGAAACCACAAAACAGGTCTCCAGTATACGATTTTTTTTTAATTTACCGGCAGTCATCTGTCTGAGATAAATACGCCACAACTGATAAGATTGAGAATAATTCATGGAAGACCATGAATGAGTAAGGAGGATGATGATGAGCAAGTATAAATTTTCCAACTGAATATAGACATCCATTTAGAAATTGAAACAAGATTTATCCCACACATACGAGACATAAATACATACTAACAAACAGGGCCATTTAGTGAAGAGAAAATTAATAACATCTCAATCATTATTTCATAATAAATTGCATGACATTTGACTTGTCTGAGTGCTTATTTTGTAATCCTAAAGAAATAAAGTTATTGGAATTTGAAATCTTAAAAAATAATAAAACTTTTTGTGGTATCTGACGTTGACTTTAATTACCTAATCCGGCATAGAATGTCCATAAGTTGCGGACACTCAGCGGAAAGTTCAATCCGCTTACTACCAGGCCATCATAAACAGGGAGGAGTACCCCTTGGGAACCGTAGGGTGCAAGCAACATGCGTATGGTATGTGGTTCAATACAATTTGAGTTGTAATACATTCGGCAATAGGTCTCAATCTGCATGACAGATGTACGTATGTTACGTCACTCGATTTAGACTTGGAACGGTTTTGCACTGCATATGAAAATACGCTCTGTAGTAGTAGTAGATATCAAACAATCTGAATGATAGTAAACCTACTAGATTCTATTACTATCCGTGACCAGTGATCTAATTCGAAACATAATACTAAGTCCGTCAATATTACATTTCGAAGAGTTTGACTATTCAGTTTCGTTCACTGTTCATAAAATAAGCTTACAGTAGTTTTTATGTAAAACATCATAAACATAATAACTGTGAAGTTATTTTAAAGAACTTTATAATAATCGTGAATTAAAATAAATTACATGTATCAAAGTTACCACTCTTCTAATTAACTGTACCTTTCGAATAATCTGTGTAAGTTGTATTTATATTTTTTTTTGTCATTATCTATACTAATATTATAAAGAGGAAAGATTTGATTGTTTGTTTGTTTGAATTGAATAGGCTCCGAAACTACTGGACCAATTAAAAAAATTGTTTCACCTTAAGAATCCTAAAATTTCCGAGATGAACATAGGGTATAAAATATTTTCAAAAAAGTAAGAGATCCGTATAAAAACTTCAATAATAAATCCATAGCGCTGTATATCAACTTCTTTTTTTTTCTTTTTATGCTCTATTCGCTTTTGCTACGACTCAACTTCAACTTCTTTTTTTTATGGCGCCGCTTTTGCTACGACGACTCAGCCAGTGTCAGTTATGGATTGTCATAGACGTCACAATTCGTTACTGGGGTGCGGGAGGAAACTCAATGTCAAAAAATATAAAATCTTTAAGATAGGAACCATGCGATGTAGGCTCAGATGTAGGCGATATAGCGGTGCGAGAGAAAAGTCAATGCCAAAAAATAAAGTGTTCCCTGTTTGTCTTTATCTAGGTAAAGGTACAATTTTAAAAAGGAAAGATTTGATTGTTTGTGGTTTGAATTGAATTGAATTGTTCCGAAACTACTGGAACTTTTTGGAAATTTTTTTCATCATTAGAATGATAATCATAGGCTATAGAATATTTTTTAAAGTATGAAACCCTATGAATACTTCATGTGTGTGTATTTAAGTACTTAACATTCTGTAAAATACCCGTGCGAAGCCGGGGCGGGCTGCTAGTTTTTTATAAGTAGATGAAAAATAAGTAAATGAATGATGATAGCTAACTTATCTCAAACATCAAGAATCTAGAGAAACTACTCCAAAACTATATAATCAATCTAGAAAACATACTCGGTTTATATACATGAGTTTTTGTAGTATGAACGAGTATCGTTGGCGTTACGGGCGATCCGGTAAGGTTTTCTGTACCTACCTATCCATAGGGTATAACTAAGCCTCCCGCTGATACCCGTCCGTTGGCCATCCGTCACGGACGGACTGCTCAAACGATTTCGAAAGCCGTTCGCGAATATCAGCTGAAGTAAACCGAATAATGCTCGTTCCTTTAAAATTCATTGAGTGTGCTTGCCTGGTGTTGAGATAAACTCACACTAGACTAGGTAGTATGCTAGGTCATTTTTGCACCTATGCACTAGCAATAAGGTTGCATGTTGAGAAATGTCCTATCAACCTGGATCCTGGCTGCGTTTTAACTCCCAGCTACTTATGAGACCCTGGTAGTTTGGATGCACAGCTCGTTGCCCGGGCCAGATCTGACTTGTAGGTAAATTTAATGATAGGTACGCGTAGGCACATTATGTTTAAGCTTTTCGAGTAATTGAACATCGAAATTCTTGCTAACTATTATAATATATTAATATTGTAGGCATCCGGTATTTAGTGTTTTATAATAGTGTCAAATGATACGAGTATATTGTACTTGAACGTCACATGTATATTAATTAGGTCCTACATTTTTAATATTTATTTATCAATACTAATATTATAAAGAGAAAAGTATTTTTTGTATGTTTGTTTGTTTGAATTTAATAGGCTCCGAAACTACTGGACCAATTTGAAAAATTCTCCTACCTTACTAAAATTATTCGGTGACTCTTAATGACAAACTACGCTTTGGTATCTTTTTTCTCATCTATCCCGGACTAGCTGCGTCCCGCTGCATTACCCGCGGTCAATTAAGTTGGTTGGTTTTTCTTTCTTATGAACCAGTCCTCCTGTCATTAACAAATGCAACAAAATGAATAAGCGAAAACACCACGTGACCAAGGGAAATAGGTACATACCTATTCATTGTATATGTTATAAGATAGGATACGAAATAATTTTGCTGCAGTACCTACCTTAGAAATAAATTTTATCGTCTGATTTTTATTGTTAAGCTTGGGTGTTTTACTTTTGTTTGTTCTCAATAATTCAAATTTCTTTCTATCTATGTATTATAATTGTATTATTATTTGTTAGTAAAGATTACCTTCTTTCACTATATTTTTTGTCTATGATTCAAAAATATGAATATAAACATTAACAAAAGGACAACATTATTTTCTCAGTAACGTTGAGCATTATGCCATCTATCTAGAAACAGCGCAGCGCCCACGTTAAACTACCCAACCGAAAATTTCTTTGTTCCAAGGCCAGAAAAACCTACTCTGCTACAAGTGAACCTTGTCCTCGGCTGTAGCTCACATAGCGCGCCTGTCTGGTATGTAGTTCCTACGTTTCCCATCGTGTGGCGCTAGTATAAAACAAGCTTGCACAGAAAAGTGTATAAAGCGTAGGCGTGCGGACACAACTGATCTTTATTTTTCAACCCTCAATTACAAGGTCCTGTAGTGGAATGGTTAACACGTCTGACTTCAATCAGGAGATCCAGGTTAGAATCCTGGCGGGGCCAGCCACTGAACAAGGACCTGATCTAATATACCTTGCTTGCTCGGTATTTCAGGTAGGAAAATCTGTGATTTGTGTTATGTCTAAATTTAAGTTGTGTGTTGCAACGTGTTGTGACTATCCGTTGCAACTTTGGAAGGCAAGTTTTTCAATATTTAGTAGTTTTTTATTTACAAACTTTCCTCTTTATAATATAAGACAGCAGCATTAACGGGTATTAGTAGCCACTTAATTTTGGCAGTCCGAGAATCATCATCATCTTAATCATAATCAGCCTTTGTTAGTCCACAGCTGGGCATAGGCCTCCCCTAATGAGCACCCTGTCGAGAGTAATAATAGTAAATAATAAAGCTGGACAATCCACATAACATCATTCGTCATCATCACTTAGTAGGGCTAAATGATGAATGAATGATGTTAGCTAATCAGAGCTTGGGTCATGGGTGACTGCAACAAAAAATTGATTTGGTTTTGGACTGATTGGCTTTATTGCATCAAACATGGTATACAGGTGGTATTATAATACAAATAATGTGCTTATGTCTAATAGGTTGCTAGAACATAGCCAGAATATTATATTATATGCTTATACAATAATTCCGTAGAAACAGTAATAATTAACGTTTTAAGAAAAGTCAATATATTTATAATGTGAGTTTTAAAGAAATTAAAAACCTGTAATTCAGTCACTTCAAAGAATTAAATATTTATTAATTGAATAAACTATTGAGTGTAAAGAGGATATTATATTTTTTTGAATTGAGAAGATTTACATGCTATCTTAAGGGATATCTTAAGCCGAATGAATATTTTATTCAAGTCCTAGAATAACATCTATGCAAATTTTAGGAACTTTTTTTACCTCTATTTTGAAAACGTGAGTCTTGAGACGTCTAGATGGACTCTGCAATTATATCTACTCTATTGTTTGCTTTCCATTGTTATATGACAGTTTTTGTAAGTATCAGTCGAGGCCGGTCCCCGAGTAATAAATACCTCTAGACTACAAAGATAACAGAAAATACATGGAAATTTTATATGTACCTGTTTAAACAGGTCCCTGTTTAAACAGGTGTACTATTCGTTTAATCCACAGTAGCGGGTTCGGTCTCCAGGCAAGGATTTTAAACTCCCAGGACATCAGAAGTAGCTAGGAGTCTCGTGGCTCACCTGGATAGTACCTGCGCTGCTCACTGTATCTAAATGTATAGGTGGTCCGCGCAGTTACCAGGCCACCATGACTTGCTAGAAGTAACTCTGTTGCTCTCACCCCTTTATCTTTTACATGTTGCACCAGCAGCGTCGTCACAGTTACTGCATGCAAATCATTAATGTACTAAATAGTTTACGATACAACCAAAAGAAGTAAGAATTAATTTTCCTACGCTAACTAGTTAGAAATACCATTGATTGTTTGCAGACCATTATAAATGAGGGCGTTAGTGTGTGAATAGATCTCTTCAAGACAATTCAGCGTAAAGTCTACGCCGTAGCGTTCTGTTTCGTAGCGCTCTACGTGTCGTAGCACTTGTATCTTACCAATATGAAAAGGATTTAACTCATGTAACAAGGTCTAAAGAGCATAATGAATAGGTCTTAACAAACAATTGCATATAAGCTAGGTCAAAAGACTATTGTAGAGTTAAGTTTGTGACTCTACATACTGTAGATTACATCGCTAGTTCATAATTGAATATCTCTACTTTGACAGGCATAGTTGAAAATATAGATGGACTTTATTGCATCTTGTAGCTTTCATCTTAATTATGTAACGGCAATAAATACCTAACACGTGTAGGATTGGGCAGCAATAATTAGAATCTTAAGACATTTGTTTTTCTTTTTTTTCATTTATGTATATGAAAAAAAAAATGTCATACATATGTTATATAATAAATATTGTTATGCTAGTATTTATTGTATTTATATATATTCTTTGTATTATTTGGTTTTACTTAAGTGCCACCGTCTATAATGTTTCTTCATGTCCAGTTCATCCCAAGGTTGCCTGGAAGAGGTCGCTCATAGCAAAAAGCCCCCTTTTATGTTTTCTTTCTTTGTGTGGTATAATAATGCATTTTCTATCTATCTAACGGGTCTAGCACGGAATACTTTCACTTTCCTTGATGCAGAGAGGTACAAACATCGCAATGTGTGTGACAATCGTTTGTATTCTGAACTTTGTTCTGGACGTTACAAGACTGTTTTCATTTTGTTTGGACATGTATTTGCATGTATGCGTTTAAAGCTATTTCACTCAGGCTCCCTCGAGTCCCGTTGCGTTTATGAAACAGAAATTATGGAAGGGGTGGCTGGAGGTGAGGGCATGTGGTATCTCACGCCCCCATTCCTTGTAACTCTACTGTTTTATGATGCCTTGGTTGAAATACCGCCACCTTGCCAATATTATGTTATTGATAATAAAAAATCACCATCAAGCGTAACTGAATTACCTATAGCTAAAAAAATATTTGGTTAATAAAAAGGAGTGAAAATGTGCCTTCCAGACCTTCGTGATACACCGTCAGCCATTTTTTTAATTTCCATCAGTGAGATCGTAAAAACAGAGGTACCTATACTAATATTATCAAGAGGAAAGATGTAGAAACAATAAAAATCCTAATTGTTTAAATTGAATAGGCTCGGAGAAAAATTCTTCACCATTCGTATCCTGAATTTTCCCAATTATATATGACGAGGGTAAAACCCTCGTTACGATTTTTCAAATGGGTGACGTCACCAGGACTGACGTCACTATCATCATTGTCCTGTTGGTAGAAGTCCGCTCCATCCAACCGACGACTCGTGCAAGAGATTCCTGGCCCGAACGATCCCACGACACAGTTGATGACGTCAGCAGTGATGACGTCACGATTTTCGTTGTCCGGATATTCCTCGATAGAAGGTAGTCCCAATGAAACAGCAGTTAGAAACAAGAACGTTTGATTTATTCTAGGGAGGTCCGTTCCCTCCGACAGCTCGAGCAAGACTGAATGTTTTACTCGCCCGGTGGCTTTATTTATAGCAAAAGGTTGCCTAGCGTTTTCACAATAACAAAGGAGCAAACTCGGGGCGATGTTTTTGAATTATCACAAAGTTCTTATAGGAAACCTAACCTGACTTGGTTAATTTTAGAGGTTTAAACACTCAGTTAATTCTTAAAACTAGATCGTAGTGTAGAAATAACGTCTTCGCGCCGACACGGCCATTCTGCACGGCGGTGCGCGCTCTGCACCAGCCACCCGGCTGGTGCAGAGCGCGCACCGCCGTGGCAGCGGTTACTGTAACTGTAACAAAGGTTTTGCTTTTAAGTTTGGTATCTGTGTACAACTCCATCGAGTTGCAAACAAGGTTCTCGTAGAAAGTCAGGTTTAGTTTGTAAGTTTCTCGAAGGAGTTAGTTTAGTTTGTTTATCGAAGGTTCTCGGAGGTTCTCGTAGATGGTACTCGTAGATGGTACTCGGAGGTTCTCGTAGAAGGTCAGGTTAAGTTAGTTTGGAAGGTTCTCGAAGAAGTAAGTATAGTTCTCGTAGAAGGTCAGGTTAACTTAGCTTGGAAGGTACTCGAAGAAGTTAGTTTAGTTCTCGTAGAAGGTCAGGTTAACTTAGCTTGGAAGGTACTCGAAGAAGTTAGTTTAGTTTGTATATCGAAGGTGCTCGGAGGTTCTCGTAGATGGTGCTCGGAGGTTCTCGTAGATGGTGCTCGCAGGTTCTCGTAGATGGTGCTCGCAGGTTCTCGTAGATGGTGCTCGCAGGTTCTCGTAGATGGTTCTCGGAGGTTCTCGGAGGTTCTCGAAAAGGTTAGTTTAATTTGGTCATGGCTGTGTGGTTCTCGTAGATTCTGTAACAAAGAGAAATTGCTTTTAAGTTTGGTACCTGTTTATACTACAACGAGTTGTAAGTATTACGAAAATGGGTAAGGTCTTTGGAGTTTATAGGTTCTCGGAGGTTATAGGTTTCTCGGAGGTTATAGGTACTCGGAGGTTTCTCGTAGATGGTACTCGTAGATGGTACTCGGAGGTTTCTCGTAGATGGTACTCGGAGGTTTCTCGTAGATTAGGAGGATAAGAATAGGAAGTGAGATGTAGTTTGTAATGAAGCATGAACGCTCGCAAGTAAAAGTGGTTATCAACTTATCTGTTTATCCATCGTGTCTAGCTGACGAAGTACACAGCGCGGTAAGTAGATTGGTTTCTTCCACCGACATGGTTTGTTGCACGCCTGCTCACAAAGTACAGCACGGGAAGTAGACAGTGTTCAGAGGACCTTCTGGACTGGTTTCTTCCGCCGACACGGTTTGTTGCACGCCTGTTGGGCGGAGATAATCTAGGGCCATCTTCCACGGTTGTTTACCCATCGTTCTAGCTCACAAATACAGCACGGGAAGTAGAAAGTGTTTCGAGGACCGTGTGGATTAGGTTCTCCCGCCGACACGATTTGTTGTTTGCCTGTTGGGCGGAGATGATCAAGGGCAATCTTCCACGGTCGTTTATCATTCTCCAGGACTGTCTATGCGTTCGGCTTTTCCTGCCATAGAGGGACTTGGTGTATCCGTGGTTGTTATATCCCGGAGTAGTGGTTTTACTGGCTGGTACGTGGTTATGAAGTTATTGAGGCAGTGATGACCTCGCTGGGTGGTTTGGATCAGAAGCGCTAGCAGGCCCTGATCCCACTTCTGATGACGAGGGTAAAACCCTCGTTACGATTTTTCAAATGGGTGACGTCACCAGGACTGACGTCACTATCATCATTGTCCTGTTGGTAGAAGTCCGCTCCATCCAACCGACGACTCGTGCAAGAGATTCCTGGCCCGAACGATCCCACGACACAGTTGATGACGTCAGCAGTGATGACGTCACGATTTTCGTTGTCCGGATATTCCTCGATAGAAGGTAGTCCCAATGAAACAGCAGTTAGAAACAAGAACGTTTGATTTATTCTAGGGAGGTCCGTTCCCTCCGACAGCTCGAGCAAGACTGAATGTTTTACTCGCCCGGTGGCTTTATTTATAGCAAAAGGTTGCCTAGCGTTTTCACAATAACAAAGGAGCAAACTCGGGGCGATGTTTTTGAATTATCACAAAGTTCTTATAGGAAACCTAACCTGACTTGGTTAATTTTAGAGGTTTAAACACTCAGTTAATTCTTAAAACTAGATCGTAGTGTAGAAATAACGTCTTCGCGCCGACATATATAATATTTAAAAAGTTAGGGAAATTTATTTTTTGTTTAATATTGGTGCGAAGCTGAGGCGGACCGCTAGTTAGTAATAAAATAGAAATATAAACTATAGTTTAAATAATATAAATAGATAATACTAATAATAATTTCATAGCCAAAATACGTTAGGCATAGACTTATATGCAGACAAAGAAAAAACATTCAGTACTAAATTACTACATATTATTACTATTATAACCTTATAAAATTAGGTTGTATATAATATCAAAGTGACAAATCCAATGAACTCAACTCGACGAAGTTAAGTCGTTGGTTGGTTTGTTTAAAGGTTTCTGTTGCCACCATCTGTCTACATCATCAGACCAAAAATGGCACCACGTCGTTGCATTGTCATCAAACTTACATAAGCCCAGCCCAATAAGTTGAACATATCTGGTCTAAAATGCAGATTCAAACGTGCATTAAGACTAACATAACTTTAATACTACTACACTAAATGCTAACCTAACTATAAATAAGTGGCGTGAATAGTTGGGCTTCTTATTCTAGTTTTTGAAGTGAATTCTTGCTTGGATAGAAGTCTGCTAAGATATATTTTCCGCTTTTCAATAAGAAACTTATCTAAGCATAGCGCTCGTTACGTATAGTAAATGCATACAGACCATACCTAGCAAACATAAACTTTGAGGTTCGGCTATTCATATTTCTGTTTTAATAAATATTTAAATACCTACCCCTTTATATATGTACTTTTCTATAAGTTATAATATTTATATAAAATTATATATTTTGTGTGTTTTTATTTATCGCAAAAGTTTCCCGTCCTTTCGCTATGACGCGATTACCCTTAGTTCGTTCCAAAGTACTAGGATATCAAAAGATAGAACGTCGCTTTGTTGTGAAAATAAATAATTGAACTTGAAATGCGACCTTATAGACTGCTCGCACTTTATTCATAGGTCTCAATAGGTCAATGATTCTTTTTACAATACCTCCTGCAATCTTTTGATCCCCTGGTAGTACCAAACAAACTTGGATAACCACTTAGTGAACTATGGGAAACTTGCGTTAAATAAATATACTTTTGACAAATAAGCATTTTTTGAAAACACTTACAACTATTCTTACAGGATATAACCTAATACAATAGAGAAGTCCACATTCTATATATTCACGAGCAAAACAATTAATCAATCAAAAGAGAAATAATTCAATAACTAAGAGACAAATAATTCAATAAGCAAAATGAAATAACTAATTACAATAATAAATATCAATAATCAAAATAGAAATAATAGGTATAAAACAAATGTCAAAAAGTAAAATATAAATTAATTGATATCCATGTCTTTTAACAATCAGAAAATAAAAATAAATTATTAATCCCATAAAAAATGTCAATGGGCTTTACTATTTATTTTGTGCTATGGTAAGCACAAAATAAATAGTAAAGCCCTTGCGAACTCGCTCCGTGAACAGTGGAAAACGTCAATGGTTGCCGCTACCAGATTCAGTGCTTTTATGGTTCGCGTCAGAGGCAGCAGGTTCGTTCTTCCGCGAGGCGTCAAGAACAGAGGCGGCTGCCTGCGCCTCCTCACGTAGTCATCCGGTACGCACAGGTTCATCATCTCCAATATAGTAGGGTTTGAAATCATCCCCCGGAACACCTTAACCACATACAGACCAAGTGCCATATCTCTCCTAATTTCCAGCTTATTATATCCAACCATACCTAAAACGAATAAGGTTGGATACATCAAGGGATAGAAGGGGTAGACGCCATATCTCTTCCAATAAAGATATCGGGTGAACTTGTTCTGTATGCGCGCCATCATGAGACTGTAGTTAGCTTCATGAGGAGCCCATACAGAAGCTGCGCTTTCCATCTGACTTCTGACCAGGGCGTCATACATTGCTGTCAGAGCCCTGATGTTCGATCGTCGAACCCCAAGATCCCTCACCGAATCCACCCGCTCAACTGCGTTTCGTCTATCTGGTAGTTGTAGTGGAGTGGGGCTGTTGCTCTACTAAATGTAATAATGGAACATTTGTCTGCATTAAACTGCAACATGTTTCTCTGACTCCATTCCACTACCCTATCCACGTCTTGTTGAAGACGAACGCAGTCTCCTCGCTCCTTTATCGGCAAGATCAGCTTGAGGTCGTCTGCAAACAGAAGACATTTCGCTGCCGTTACGACTTCAGGGAGATCATTTATCATTACGATGAATTCAAGCGGTCCTAAGTTACTGCCCTGACTCACACCAGTTCTCGTTAAGTAAGGCTCGGATTTGTATCCCGCGTACTCCACATACTGTTGCCTGTCTTTCATATAACTACTAAAGAACTGCAGCAGCATCTTCTATCTGCTATCTATCTATACTATTATAAAGAAGAAACATTCGTTTGTTTGTTTGAATTGAAGAGGGCGGAAAGTTAGTATCAAATATTCAAGGACAGTCGTTACAAACATAGAGAATCGTATATTATACGCCGTAGCACGACCTCATATAACAGCTGTATGCAGAATTATCGGTCAACGAATAAGCATTGCCTACTTGGGAATACTGTCAGTATTCCGGGCACTCTCCTCTCTGATAACAGCTTAGTTTTAAGGATAAAGATATAATAAATAATAATATTAAAATTATAACTTCGTTAGTAAATAGATATTACTTTACTTATCTGTTTGTATGTCATACGTTGCCTTATGAAAATTGTTAAAACATATATTCAATTTAACTTTAATCACACCATCTTCAAACTTTTAGGGATTTGATACAAAAAAAAAATAACGACATATCATTAATTCTAGGTCAAATCTTAGATTCCCTGAAACAATATCAGAATGGGATATCTCAGAATCTATTAAAAATCTTTAGCGAGAGTTAAAGATGAATGAATGGAAAAAAGTAGAATGGCCGGGTTCTTTAAAACACTTGTTTAAAATTTGTATCTTGTCCGGATTCTTACCAGGATGCCATAAACAGCAGAAGATACGAGTTTACAAAGTTTTGGTACTGCAGCATATTGTGCTCAATATGAAAATTAAAAAAAATACGCAAAAAGACGTTGGTTCTTCAGTTTACACGTAGTAGCTTGTAGTACTCCAATGTTGAAAAAGTTTAAGACATATGAAATTTTCATGGATATGAACACTACGTCATCTATGATGTGATATTAACCATGATTTGAGTAATGAGTTTTCCAATATTTCGGCAATTTCATGCACCATTATCACGGAACAACCGATCAATGTCGATCTTCGATACAAGATAATTCTCATGATATCATCGACGAGACATCTGATGCATCGTTATTATGATAATTTACTTCATTGAGCATAAAGAAGCTAAGAGGAGGAGAAAGAGTCGTCAAATTATATTAAACTTTATATTTAATTTAACATAATTATAAAAAATTATGGTTGCTATAGAGTCATAAAAAAATCTGGCAAAATACCAACTCCTGTGAACAGTCTTAACGTGATGCGAGAATTTTTTAGGTAATTATTTATTTTATGATTGTTTTTCTTATTATTGATAGATATATGATCTTCAGTCCACTTTACCTATGTAAAGTGCCGATGCTATCATCGGCATGTGGCATGAACCACTTTTAAATTAAATATTTTGTAAGTTTCGCGAAATGTGACATACGATTGGTATGGGCTGTTTTATCGCATTTGGCTATTTACGAGTATGAGTATTGTCATCCAGAATGATTTAACGCTCGGTGTATTAAGCAGTAGGAATAACTTGTTTTTTATGTGTTTTTAATAGAAGCAGAAGACAGAGCAGTATCCAAGTATTACAAATATGTTGAAATGTAATATATTAAGGTGCAGCGTTTTTGGTTGAAGCTGACTCTAAACGAAACTGAATTCAACAATTGAACCAAAGTTATCGACGTACCTCAAAGAATTAGCACACTTAAGTGGCAGTGGCCCAGCCCTATTTAGCGAAGAACCGAAAACCGCTGGGGAACGCGTTTACCTCTTTTTTTCCTATTCTTTTTCTTGAATGGAGACCGCGACTCAGCAAACGTAGTAAAGGTAGACCTTTACTACGTTTGCTGAGTCGCGGTCGGTAGACCTCCGGCCAGGTTTTTACAGACAATCTGCGAAAGACTGCGCGCAAATGTTGGATACGACAAGCTGAAGTCAGGGTGCTAAGGCGCATTTTAAAGATGCATCAAGATTTTGAAACCTATTTTTTTTAGATTTTATTTATATTATTATCTTTGCATTTTCATTCGTGTGGTCTTTAGGGTAAAAAATCATCTCGAAATCAATTCAAAAAAAATCATGGACACAAGGAACATCATGGAACCCGTTTTCAATTTTAAAAATCCTGAAAAATATGGAAGTAAATTATGGAGGAAATATCTTTAAATACGAATATATTCTTATAACTTCCGGTAACATTTGTGTTTGTACAATAAAATATTCTATAACACTTACAAGACCTCCTTTAAAATTAATAAAGTAATAGAATCGAAAGTTTTTTTAATAATTACCTATAGAAACATTTCATCTAGCTGCCATTTTTTTAAGTAATAATGTAGCTAATGTGGTTCGTGACACTACGTAGAATGAAAGTGGGCTGAATATAACTAAAAGAAGAAGACTAGTGCTACTCCGCGACGGAGTTTCTTCTTTTAGTACAGTTCAAGACCGCAGTCATTCATAGTCTGGGTCAAAATTGTTGGTAATAACTAGTAATCGACCTCCTGCGAACTTATGATGCTCTGGTAGCTCCCAAGAAACTTCACTTGTTCGCGCTATTTCACGCACTAAAATACAAATTAGTTGGTGGTTATATGGATGGTCGGAACACATTTTATAGATTAATTTTAACAATTTTCAAACAAATCCTGCTTTTATTAAATGTTCCACAACCTTTACGTGGTGTTTGTCTCTGCAAGATTTTCTTTAAAAGCATGCTCCTAATATGACATTCCGTAAAAACTGTTGTAACCCCGCGAAGAACGTCATCCATTTTTCGACGAAGAGGTTGGTGAATCACGTCTGTAAGTACTTTCGATACTTATGAATAATTAACTTCCAGACATAGATGCAAAAACACAGTTGGCCACTAAGAACAACGTCACATTTATGCTTTTATGCTAGACAATGCTGCGTGGATTGTCTATTGTTAGACTTATTATTATCGCTATTTATTTATTATGCAAATTAAAACTGTTACAGAGGAATGAAAATCAAAAATCACAACATGAAACAGCTGTAAAAAAAATAAAGTTAATAATTGTATTAAATTAGTGTTAGTGTAAGATCAACGTCAGCGAATGTTTATCACAGAACACTAATATCCTAACGGAAAGAAGTAAGACTCCATAGAATAAAAATGCGAACACTAGAGCACACTAGCGCCGCTACTTTATGCCCACGGTAACTAAAGTTTGGCGGGAAATTTGAATTTAAAAGGCGCGCAATTCAATCTTTTGTAAGGTGCTTACTTTCTTTGCGACTATTTATCTATTAAATGAATGGTGAATATTCAACATTTTGTTGAATATCCGCCATTCACCTGATAGATATTCACACAGTAAGTATTTTGATGATATATTAAAAAACAAGCATTTTTAAATGTTTTGTAATATGTTTATTTTCTTTTGCAACCATAACAATTTTCAAGCAGGTCTTAGTTTAGTCATCATCATGTGGCCAAGGTCTTCACACCATACCATTTATCCAAATTTTTAGGTGCTCAACTGCATTCGGTGTTCTAACAAGACCTGGCACCAACAAATCTCATTGAAAGAATCTCTTCATTTCGATGAAGTGTTAAGGATGGGGACTCAAGTGTCCTGTAAGGTCTAAAGGAAATAAAGCACTTTGATTTTGACTCCTTTAGGTCAAATTTGTTTCCCTTTTAAGATCTGGATTGTCTCCATTCAACGCATCAAATAATTGCTCCATTTTTTCGATGATCATTGTTGTGCTCCTAGCTTTTTGTGAAAGTTCACCTGAAAGAAAGATAACATAACATAATAATAAAAGTTGTTGTTGCAAGCTTTTTAAAGATTTTTCAATGGACCAGTCCCCAGCTGGAAAACAGAATTAAGCCCATACTCATACCCTGAAGTCATGGAATGAAGTCATTGAAGATGGTTCGACATTAATGAACTTATTGAGGATGGATCGATGGACGATAAAGACACGGATATGTACTAACGTAGAAGTATTAATGTACTCACCTCATAGTAGCGGAAACCTGTGAAAGCACAAGTTAAAACATCTGCGGTTCCGTTTTTGGTGGAAATACGGCATTTAGCGCACTTTCAGTTTTAAGCCATTGTCAATCGAAATAACCTTTCAAAAAGTCGAAATCTTTCAAGATTATTAAAATGTTCAGTTGTTTACGATCACAAAATAAGCAATTAATTTTGTAAGATTTTATATCGGTCTACCGTTTGGCACGGCTTTCATTCATTCAAATTAATGACAGTGTTACATGGACATTTGGGTGTCATGTCAAGATTTTATGCATAGATTTTCTTTCTCTTTCTAACGTATAGCGCCATCTCATCTGATGTTTTATGCCCAAGTACTTGTGCTGTTGGCATTTTCTGCTTAGCGAGTTGACAGCCCCTGATGTTTATGCAAATCGAAATCTGTGGAACTTTATCAGACTAGTGGCACGCAACGGAAAACGTAGGAACTACATAACAGAGAGACGAGCAACCATCGTGACGTAGGTTTTGCCGACGTGATTTAGTTTTGCACATAGCCAGCCTAAAAGAGATCTTATTGTGTATACCTACAGTCCATATTTAACAAAATGGTCGCTTCGAAATGCTTACTCCGACTGACTTATGAGAGCCTGGTAGAATGGAACACTATTTTGCAGGCGGGTCGTTTTTGGATTTAGTCTCCTCCCGCCTGCAGAATTTGCGCTCGGTGCCTAAGAAAATGCCACAAAAAATTCGCTTGTAAAATACCTATTTAATAAAATGATGTTGTAAGTCAACAGCGTATACTTTTCAGTATACCGAACCAAGTAGTAGCAAGTAGATTAGTATTATAAAGATGTGATTGTTTGTTTGTTTGAATTTAATAGGCTACAAAACTACTGGACCGATTTGAAAAATTATTTCAGCAATAGAATCCTTAATTTTCTCTGATGAACATAGACTAGAATATTTTGAAAAAAGTTAGGGTTCCGCATATAAGACTCAATTTTTGTGAAATACCTGTGCGGAGCCGTGGCGTACCGCTAGTTTTTAATATATAGAACGATTCAAGAGAAAGGTTGATATGTATATAGCATGCATTATTATCAGCATTGTACCCGTGCGAAGCCGGGGTGGGTTTTTTTTTTTTATAACTGATACACCTCCGTTTGACCACGATCTCACCTGATGGAAAGTGAAGATGTGCATGATGTGATGTGGGTGGCAATAATAAACTGTCATATCCTAATTAATGGCAGGAGTCTTGCACACTGCAGTTATTTATTGTCTATGATTTTTTTTTAACATGTGCCAAGCCATCTGCCAAGCCAACCTAATTACCTCCTGCATCGGTAGTCTGGTAATTACAAATTAAATGGTAACCTATGTCGAGATGTTCGAAAGAAACTTAGGCAACAAAATTGTAAAATTACCAGAATATAATATAGAAAGTAAAAGATAGGACCCACCACCTTTCTCTTAATATCGTGCGGACTAAAACTCACACCATCAATAAACAATTATCACATTAAATCACTACATAGTATATAACAAAGTCGCTTCCCGCTGTCTGTCCCTATGTACCTATGCTTAGATCTTTTAAACTACGCAAAGAAATTTGATGCGGTTTTTTTTAAGATTCAAGAGGAAATTTGATATGTAAGCACTGTGCAAAGCAAAAAAAATAAACGAATACACTTTAATACACATAATGTATACAAAAACACACACCAAGAATACAAAATACGGTAAAAAAGAAATAACAAAGTACGGCCAAGTGCACAAAGGGCCGGTACGGTCTTATCCATACTTCTAAACTTATATTATAAAAGGACAGATTTCATTGATTGTTTGTTTGAATTGAATAGGCTCCGATAATACTAGAATGATTAAAAAATAATTCACTATTAGAATCTTACATTATCTTTTATGGCATAGGCCATAATATGTTTTCCAAATCGTTAAAAGCTTCAATTATCTAAACCAAAGCATGTAATTAATTTAAATTGTTTATTAAATACCCTTGCGAACCCGGGGCAGGCCACTAGAATGTAATAAAATAGGTAAATAAGAGTATGCAGGGACCACACCCCCACGTCCACACCCTCTTACATCCACCCCCTACCTACCTTAAATTCAGAACAACGTGCTCCTGCCAAGTTATGAGAGCCTGGTACTTCGAACAGCTATTCTCTTACTTTGCAGGCGGTTTAGAGGAATTCGTCAACACCCCGCCTGGGAAATATTCTCAGGCGGGTTTAATATGACTAGCCCTTATAAAATTGGGATAGAAAATGATTTCAAATCAATAGAAAACAGTAAAAAGTAAACAGCTGATAAAATAACCCTGAGGCACATCAAAACAAACAGACTAGGTTACGTTTTTTATTGCAAATTATAGCTTTATAATAAAACAGACTCATCAACAGACTTAAAATTAAGTATTCCTAATTATAACTGATGGTTTTGTTGCAAAAGAATTAAAAAAAAAATTATACGGATTAGCTAGGCTACCTGTAGTTTTTCGCAACAGTCTGCAGTTAGCTCAATTGTTTCAATTGTAAATACTAGCTTTTATTTAGTTAGATAATTGTACGTTTCTTTGTTAATAAGGGCTTTTTTGCCCTTAAAAAATCGTGTATAACATTTTTGTTTGTTTATTTGTATATATTGTGACTGGATTCTTAAATTTGTACTTGATAAAAGTTCGTTTTATTAAGTATTTATAATTAAAAGTGAAGCAAAGAAGTTATGGCGCTTATGATGCGAAGTTTTTGTCATGAAAACAGAAAACCTTGACTCCACCAAAGTGGGAAAAATGACACAAGAATATAATTTTAATAAATAAGAACAAGAAGGATATTTAGAGTTCTGTCTGAATCATGTCTATGAATGTGACAAAGTGTGGTACAATGTCCGTTATAGCCCATTTCCTTAATTAGCGCCTGCGTATTTGCACAGGTATTTATTTCCCTCGGAATAAAGATCCTAGGGCCATGGGGTACAGAGTCTCTCGGAAAGAAAATCTGACCGTGTGGAAGCGACGCGAGCTGGTCCCGTTGGTACCCTTTGGGTACGGAACCGTAAAATGTACCATAATATGTATTAATATAATAATATGTTAGTCTGTCCGTCTATCAGCGGCCTTTCATGAATTGTTAGAGGTACAAAGATAAAATTCATTAAAAGTAATTTTTTTAGCTTATTATTAAAACGCGGACCGGTTAAGTAATAATAAAAACAATATAATTTTGTACTTAATGAGGCCAACCTCCATACCACGCTGAGTAACGATCAGAAAGCAGATGTTATTTATGATTTTGAAACATATTACTATTTATTTTATGTTTTACACAAAACATTGTGTTGGAAATCGCACACGGAATCGGTGTTTCTATTTGATATCTCGAATAAAAAATTGTATTTATTTATTGAATTTAATTTTAATAATATTTTTTTTTATTTATTAGTTTTTTTGCAACAGTCTGTTCAATTGTTGCTCAATTTTTCTTTGGTAATTGAATATTTTCTTGACCTGAATATTCCGAATAAATGAAAAAAAAAATGATATAATGCAAATGATTGCGATTCAAATACACAATTATTATGTATTTTATCCAGAAATAATTTAAGATTAAATGAGAATGTCGGAATGACGGAATCGTGGCAGACAAATATTGGATATAAAATAGCTTAAAGTACATTTTAAAATTCCTATCCGAATTTTAAAAGGCACAGAAATCCTCAACGCTTTTCAGGCGGGGTCCCCGCCTGAAAAGCATTGAGGATTTCTGAGGATTTCGACGATTTGCCTGTTTAGCGACAGAATTACTGTTCGAAGTACCAGGCTCTCATAACCAGGCAGGAGCACATTGTTTTGAATACTGCGTAGGTAGGGCTCTTTGTAATGAGCCTTATTTCCATTGCTATACGGTCGACAATTGTAAGTTTCCACGCATATAAACTTTGGTGGTGTCCGGGCCGACGCAATCTTTCCGTAAATATGTTTTTTTTACTCATACTATCATTACTATAGTTCGACCGAAACCGCTGTACCGCTCCTGAGGTATGCGCGCGGCGAGACGGGGGGGAAGTATCGGCCGCTCCGATCCATCAGTCTGCCGTCGACGCTCACGGCAGTAGGTCGCCTTTGTACCGGACGGTCTATGTCAGATACACATGAGATAAATATCCAAAGATGGGCCGAGCGCTATCTCGTGATGTCAAGGCCATAATTTTTAAAGTGGCCGAATATTTTAAGAAAAGAAAAGCAAACAGAGAGAGCTTTGAATATAAAAGTGATGCAAATATTGCCAAAATCGTGGCAGACGCTACGGGGTACTGCGAAAAAACCGCAAGAAATGTGATAAAAGAGGGCAATTCATCAACTGAAAATTTGGGCCGATTGAAATTTAATTCGCCAAAACAACCAAAAACTATAAAGAAAAAACATGTTGTTGATGATTTTGATTTAGGAGTTATCAGAAGAAAAATTCATCAGTTTTATGAATTTGAAAAAAGAGTGCCAAGTGTCCGTAAGTTACTTTCAAGTTTGAAACAAGATGGCATATTAAATTGTGGACGAGAATTTCTAAGGAGCCTCTTACACACAATAGGTTACTGTTTCAAAAAATGCAAATCGAAGAGACATCTCCTTATAGAGCAGCCTAATATTGTAGTGTGGCGGAAAAAATACTTAACACAAATCAGAAATTACAGAACGCAAAACCGCAACATATATTTCCTTGATGAAACATACATTAACGCCAGTCACCATGTAAGCAAATGTTGGCAATCATCGTCCGAACCTGGAATTCATGCTGATATTGGAAAAGGACGGCGTTTGGTAATTCTTCACGCTGGATGTCGAAATGGCTTGGTTGATGGTGCATTGACGATATTCAAATCAGATGCTAAGACCGGCGACTATCATGGAGACATGAACGGGCCTACTTATATTACTACTACTACTTATATTTTATAGTGCTTATTTGATTTCAAGAAAGATGCTGAAAATGAATATTTTTCATAAACGATCTCTAAGCATTTTTTGAACAAAGATTTTGGAATGCCTGGGCGTTTGCAGAAGCTGAGAAACTCGCTGCTCGTAGTTATTCTGTGGTTACGAGTTCATCGAGTGCACTTAGGTGTAGAGACGACCCGGGCAGGCACCAGGACACCATAAATAGCTAGAAGTTATACTAGTGTTTTCATCCCTTTATTGATTTACTGTTGGACTGGCAGCTTTGTCATGGTAACTGCAGATGAATAACTGATCGATCAGCTGGCTAACGATGTCTCCAGAAGAACTTGAAATTCGATTTGGCGATAATAATGCGATGCTATTTTTCAAATTAAAAGTTTTGTTTTCCAGAAATTTAACATAAATTAATTCAAATTTATACAAAAAAAAAACAATAAAAAATTAAAAATTCGTGTCTGATCATGTGGGGCAGTTTGAAAGAACAACGGTTCAGAATGACCAAAAAATATTTCAGAGTATACAATTATTCTATGCCTTTTCTGATTTCAGCGGCGCGAAGTTTCTGATTTCAGCGGGTGAAAGGTATCAAGTAAAAACTCCGTGTATTTTAAAACCATCAGACAAGTTTGAGCCAAGAACGATACCAATCCACGTGTACCAACGTCCATCGTGGAGCACTTTCACTTTCGTATATGCAGAGACATGTAGATGAACCTCGCAACGTGTGTGTCAGTGGTATCATTTGCATGTATGCATAATGAATCTATCTTACTCAGACTCCCAGGTTTCTCGATGCATTTATGAAACAGAGTTGGTGGAAGGGGTGGTTGAAGGAGAGGGTATGTCCTATCTCACCTTCAGTCCCTAAGCACTCTACTCTTGATATGATACCCTGGTTGAAATACTCCATCCTGTCTATATAAGTTGACGTTAATTTCAACCTATGAGATAATATGACTGAAATACATACATGTTATAACTGAAGAATACTTCTGTTTTTTGACAAAATTGCATTGGTATAAGCTTTCTTAGCATTACTCCTGAATTTTAAAGATATTACTTTTACTATAGATAGCTTCTGTTTTTGAAGATAAAATGTTTTGAATCCACGCGATGGTTTTATTTTTTGATGGTTTGATTTACTAAACCTCAATTTCATAGCAATACTGACCATAATTTAAATGCGAGTCGACTCACGTAGAAAGAGGTTATTTTTTTATATTTTTTTGCTTTTTTATGCCAAATCTTGGATAAGATTAAAAAAATGACAGACTTGGCTATTCGTAATGTTTGAGCCACGTGATTGTAAGTGTTCCCTTTTTTAGTCAAAATCACGGCTCTAGGGACATGAGCAACGCTCAGATACGGCATAACTTTATTCAATCATTTTTTAATATTTTTTTATTATTTAATTCATTTAAATGACATGTACATGTACATAAGAAGACCACATTTTTTTTCCTTAAATAAGATATTATCATCCGGTGTATAAACAAAGAAAATTACAATTATCTCACTATATTAGAGCTGGTATTTACTATTGAGCTAACTGCAGACTGTTGCAAACAAACTACAAATACCAGTCGGAAGTGTACCCAAGATGCAGGCTGCATTGCCTCGCTGTATGGCAAGTTATTGTATAAAAACACAGACGCGGGAAAAAATTTGAGAAACTCAAAAACGCATGTACCTATGTACTAATTTTGTTTTTTTTTTATAATTAAATAGATATTATAAATAAAGTGCGCCTGAGCAGCGTAAATGACTTTTAAATAAACGGTTTAGACGTTATGGTACCAGAAATACTCTTTGTAAATCTTTTAAATGTGCATATAATGGGTGTCTTACTTAACCGGTTTTTGTATTTTTTAACCGTAATAGTAAGACACTTTAACAGTGAAACAAAAACATAGACAGACAGCAGCCTTATTTAAAGAAATCGATTGTTGTAGTCTTGTGAAACAGAACCCTAACCGACAAAGATAGTTAGCGACGTCATATCAACATATCGTCGTTTCACTCGGCCTCGGTCTCAAGGAAAACGAAAGTACTCCGTGCTAGCTGCGCCGTTGCAAAAACGTAACCAGTATTGATCAAATCTACCTTTAGCTACCAGGTGATCATAATTTGGTTGAAGGTCTCAAAACAACAGTCACTTCCCGCTCATTTGGGTGCTTTGCCAGTACGCTACGTCGTCGTGAAAATCATGTAAATGTTCATACCAAGCAGGTTGCTAGATTCTTGCGAAGAGACTTTATTGTTTGCTCTACGGTCGGCAAAGTTTTCTTACAGCTAAGAATGTCTTTCAGCACGAGAATATATCGCCAAAACATACTTCAGATCTTCTGCCAGTCCAGTCGTAAGCTAAACAGTTACCCAGGACAATGCCGTGCTATCAATATGTATATGTTATGTACTTGATTGACTTTGAACTTAACAGTTACAAAGCAAGTCACATTTTAAGCTCGCTGTCTTCTATAAAATATAAATTATAATAAATGAGACTCACTGTTTCTAAAAGTAAGTTGGTTAAGAGATCCGTGAAAATATATTAATCTGTTCAATTCAAACAAACAAATCTCTCCTCTTTATAATATTAAGTATAGATATTTTTTTACTGATAATTTTACATTTTCTTTATGGTACCACCGAGCCAATTCTACAGGCGGGAGGAGACTTAAGTCTACCGGGTCTTAAATTCTGCACCCGCCTGCGATATACAGTTTAGTTCTACCAGGCTCTCATAAATCAGTAGAAGTATATGTTTCGAAGCTGTTCAACTGTCTGTGCACCCATTTTGTACAACATGAACCCTAATTGTACAGTATAAGAATTCTTTTAGACTGGCCAAGTGCAAAATTACACACGCTAACATAAGACATTGCAAACGTCATAAAACACATACCACTTTATTTATGTAATGGTGGTCGTAATGGTGCTCCACTGACCCAAAAAAGCTTTATACAAAAAATAAGTAATGATTCCAATGGCCACTTTTTAGAAGACCACAAACATCATTCAGACATCATCAGACTCAGGATCTAACTTGCCAAGATGAACCAAAAGAGGCTTGACTCGATAATTTTGCGTAGTTTTATTACAGCAGCGTTCACACGACCATCTTCCGTGCATTCGTGCCGCTCAGCTCCATTACATCAATAATAGTTAAATTTCTACATTTGGTTACAGACTATTTTATACATTTGGTTACAGCCACCGGTTTGATTAAACAATAACAAAACTTCATCCAAAAAAAATCATTCAAGGATCCACTGTAAGTTACCCAGCCACCTTAGCATCAGAATAGATCAGAAGAATAAGTTTAGCTGAGCGGAAATTATTCAATCTCGAAAAAATACCGAAAGACTAAAAAATAGGCGGTATATTTCAGATTTTCTGTACGTCCTTAAATTATTTGACGACCACTGTGGCGCGGTAGGCGAAGGTCCGCCTGCAACGCAGGAGGGTGCGGGTTCGATTCCCGCCTCGGGATAAATATTTGTACAATCTGCAGATATTGTTCAGGGGTTCTGGTCGTTTTCTATGTATATTAAAAAATATTTATGTGTTTAATAATATTGTATTATGTATATCAGTCATCTAGTACCCATAACACAAGCTCTGCTTAGCTTGGGGCTAGATGATGCTGTGTGGATTGTCCAGCATTATTTATTTATTTCTTTATTTATCAAAAATTACGTTGACTGCCCTGACCTCCTTAGCAAATTACACATTAACATTCCTCATAAGGAACTTAGACACAACCCTCCACTACTTGTTCCCTGAGCCTTAACTAACTATAGACAGAATTTGTTTTTAGTGCGAGTGAGCAGAATTGTTAATGACTTCAGCAAGAAGTTTAACATTGACCCGTTTCATACCAGCATTTCCAGGGCAAGGCGTCGCATTATCTGGACTTTTTTGACACTTAATCTAGGTCTTGGTCAGTTTTTGATAATTGTGTATTAGTATGTTTTATGTTTTCTATTATTTTTATCACTAGTTTAAGTATGAGCACTTTGTGGTTTCCTATAAAGTACGCTTTCTTTTTCTCATAATTTTGATAGTGCTTACTCATAAATAGCTTATTTAGTTTCTATTAGTGAATACCTATTATTAGCTCTCTGTTGTCATTTATATCTATAGAGACATTATTGGCTGATGGTGTTCCGAAATCTATACTAATATTATAAAGAGGAAAGATTTGATTGTTTGTTTGTTTGTATGTTTGTTTGTTTGTTTGTTTGTTTGTTTGTTTGTTTGTTTGTTTGAATTGAATAGGCTCCGAAACTACTGGACCGAGTTAAAAAATTCTTTCACCATTAGAATCCTTAATTTTCCGTGATGAACATAGGCTATATAATATTTTCAGAAAAGTTAGGGATCCGCATGAAAAATTCAATAATTGAACCGTGGGCTGTATATTCAACCTCTTTTTCTATTATGGCGCGTCAGAATAGAAAAAGAGGTTGTATAGCGCGCGGTGCTTGCTTTTTCTCTACGGCCAGTGTCAGTTTTGGAATGTCGAGTCAATGTCAAAAACCCCAATGCTGTTAAAAAAAGTAAAGATCCGTATGAAAACTGTAAAACCCATCGTTTTAGTGTGTATAATTTCTGAAATTTTTGTTTAATACCCGTGCGAAGCCGGGGCGGGCCGCTAGTAAATAAATAAATTTATTGACATACATTGGATTCTGTATGACCGCCACACCACCAGTATGAGTTTACTTGTGCAGCCAAGCGGTAGATTCATTATGTGCTGTTAATATACATTCTGTGAAAAGAGTTTCAGCCTTCCTCGGATTCTGGCACTGCACCGAAATAACCAGGATATCATGAGTAACAAGGACTACCGAGAAACATCGTAAATCTAGGACTTGACTGGCAGGATGAACATTCAAACTCTTGCTATTTCAGATGGTGCATCGTAATAGCCTGTTGCACAAAGAGGATGATATGCAGTCGCAAAGCTTTCATAGTAGACCTTCATGCGGAAGCAAGGATGTAACTTTATCTCAATAAGACTGTTATTTTCTACGCCATCTTGTTAGTTACCGTCGAGGCGTAAGGTTCACTATGAAAGCTGAGCGGAAATGATTCAATCTGGAAAAAATACCGAAAGACTTAAAATGTCTTCCTCAAAATTTTGAGATAAAACGAATGGTAACCGTCCCTCCTGTTTGTATTCATAATATTTTTAAAATTTTCCTCAGATCCCTAATGTTTAGGGAAACTTGCCTTTGTTCCTTTGGCTTGGTTGTAAACGGCGGCATCTCTTCGTGCTAAGACTACTCAAAACGCTCGCGTGCAACCTCGGGTAGTGCATATAGTAGTCTGTGTTAAAAAACATTTCTTTAATTAGTTTCAGCTTGATTCTGGAAACATATTTTAATTTTTGCCCAGCATTTTCATATTGTGTGCTTATGGGTAGTGCAAAATGGCAGACACTGTCATCTCTGTTCAACTCGTGGGTGTTCCCGATGCATTGAAGCAACATGGAGATAGCAATACTCGTTCCAGTACTAATTAGTGTTTCCTGCGCTCGCTCACCACTATCGGCTTTATGCGAGCCTGGTGTCCTGTATGCAACAATAGTTTCTAGTTGCACTGCATGTTGTGCTGGGTACAGAACAATATTCTCATCGCGACTATAGAGATAGTACTTAAGCTTACCACTAGACTGTAAAATCTGAAGTAGGTAAGTATGTGTTTTCGATTTATTTACGGTCGGCTTCGGATATCTCGTGTTTGAAGACATTATTTTGGGTCAGTAGTTGTAGAGAACCTAGCCCTCCTGTTTGTATACATTTTTCATTCATAGTTTACACAACGTCCAGTCCTGAAAAATTACCCTAAATAAGCAGGAAGCTGACCGTTGTTTTGAGACCTTCAACCAAATTATGGTCACCTGGTAGCTGTAAGTAGTTAAGATCAATACCGAGCACTTGTTTGCAATGGCGCAGCTAGCACGGAGCACTTTCACTTTCCTTGAAGCCGAGACCGGATGTGATGACGATGCGGTGAGATGACGTCGGTACACTTCTCTTTTAGGGTTCCGTTGCCAAAGAGCCACAATAGGACCCTTTAACCAAGGTTTCACTGCTATCCGTCAAATATCTGTTAAACAAAAAATGTGTGTCAAAATGTCTTACTATTGCGGTTCAAAAAATACTGACCATATTTTATGAACCGCAATGGTAATACACACATTTTATAGCCATTATGATATAGCTTGGATTTCCATGACTATTGTTTTAGATGAGTACCATGCTTTCTAAGACAATAATCAAATCACATGTGTGAATGTAAAAGTATAATTTATTCTACTTTTATAAAAATATAAAAAAGTTGTAATTAGTATTGAAAAAAATCATATTATTTGTTTTTCTTTTAACTCTCTACAGAAGCACGATATTTACATTAGTTATATTTCAAGTATTTGCTGAGATAAGAGATAATTATTTTATTGTTTTGAAAAAACACAAAATCTCATATTCCTTAGTATTAACATTGTTTTTTTAGTTTTTCAGTACAGTTTCAGGATCACGTTGAAAAAGTGAAAGAATTTTCGATATCGGTCTTTAATTGTAGGAGAAAAGGACCAAGAAACATTTAATCGGTAAAAAAATTATCAGTAGACCGAGATCATAAAAGAAAGAATGAAAGAATAAAGAGTTTTATTCTTAAACGAAATGTGAAAATGTAAAGAGAGTGCCAAGTAATTTCTATTTCAATGTTATATTGTACTGTGGCTCGGACCCTCTGCTGTGCCAGTCCGATTCGCACTTAGCCAGTTGAAATTCTCCAGCTTACACTACTGCAGTCTGTAGAGATAGCCACGCCCTAGTGGGAGAGTAAATCAATAGAAAAAACTCCTAGGTAGTCATACAAGCCTAGTTATTTTGGCGCAATTCACGAGCTTACGGTGACCAAGCTACATGGTGTACGAGTTCCTTGGAGTTTAAGATTACGTGAAAAAAGTGTGTACAAAGTCGTAGATTTCCTTATTTCTTAACTTTGGTCATTCAATATTTTTCTATAGGAGTTGTAGTTTTTTCGTAAATCGAGATAAACCGCTTTTAACTCATAAAACACATCCCCTTGCACTTCCCAACCTCAGATCGCTTGTAACTTATTTTTCCTTTCATTATTGTTATATGTTCTCTTCTCTCGACGAATTCAAGAAGACTTCGATACTTCTCTTTGAGAACGAGGTATGTGGACACAGAACAACTATGAAAATACTACGACTTGCATGGGCAAGCACATGACGTGACGTTTGCACTGTTTTGCATGTGTGCGTTAGTTTGCATCTCACTCAGTCATCTAAGTATTGTGATGCGTTTATGAAACAGAAAGAGGGTTAGGTTTGCGGTATCGGCAACGCACCCACCTCATCCCTAGACTCCTAGCCTCCCTTCAAAACTATATCTATCTGGCCACATCCTCGACGCTATGAAACCCTGCCCTGGTAGTAAAAAACCGAAAATAGCGCAAACATTACAAAATTATCCTGCCTGCTCCAAAAGACTTCACAATGCGCACCTGAGAACACCAAACCCAACTTTTACATTATCTGAACGTGCCGGTATTGCACTTTAATTCAAATAAATAAAACTTTTTAACTTAGAGTTTCTTACAAAGGCCTGCTACGTACACGTACCAGGCACAGAAAATAAATTCTTTAAAGTACAAATAAAATTCCCTTTAATGTTGAAACCTGACTTCAAAACTAGTATTTTTCATTAAAATAGAGGCGAATCCTATTATAATTATATTTTTTAGCATCTATCCCTACTAGTATCTTCTCGATAGATGCATGTATTTGCTGAAGAACTTCATAGACACGCTCTACGACGGTGAGCCAGTCCAACAGAAGTAGGCAGTCAAACCCTGCAAGGTCTCCTGTAGGAACCACATCAGTTGGGTCGAATAGCCGAAATGTTTGCCCACGATATTGCGACACGATTGACAATTTTTGAAATTATAGTTTCATACCAATTATTCCATTTTATTGCGGAATATAGCATACCATTGTTAAAATTGTAACATCTTTCGCTAGGGTGATTTACTGTTTCGACTGTTTTCAAAATTTATCAAAAAGTATGTTAATATCTTTCATTTGATATCCAACTTAATTGCGGCAAAGGCGAATGATTAAGCAATAAGAATATTTACCTGCAGCATTGTGACGAAATAGCGTCGCATTACCATAGCACAATTTTACGTATTTTTGTGGCATGGTTATGGTTCACGATTCACAAATAATAACTGATCGATAAGTGATTCATCTGCGAGTAGTAACCATGACAACGCTGCTGGTGCAACAGATGATCAATAAAGGGGTGAGCGCATCCTAACATATAGCTAGTCATAGTGTCTGGTGCCTGCCCGGGCTGCCCTCCCTACACCTAGGCATAGATGACCTGTAGCGTAGGTACTAGCCGGTAAACCACGACACTCCTAGCTACTTCTGATGTCCTGGGAGTCTAAAATCTTTGCCCGGGGGCCGAGCCCACAACTTATGTTATGAACAACTTACACACATTTACAGACTCCCAATATAACTAGGCTAGGATGCGGATCGAGACTTTCTTGATATTTCTGTTGTATTGAAATCCGTCTAACTCGGGCACCGGCTTTTACTGAGCATTAGGAAAACTGTCTAAACGGTTAGCGAACAACAGGGTACGTTGGCATAGTCCTCTGTAGTTTTAAGACTAATGAAATAGCGCTCAAGAAATGGCATGTTGTACTTTTTAACAAGATAAGTAAAAATCAAGATTCCACGTATATAAACTGTTATAAAGGGAGTAAAATAAATGGTAGTACGATATAGTTCTGCGACTGCAAATGTAGAGGTATTATCAAAGAACGGTTCCTACTTGTATTAAAACATGAAAAGTAAGTAAAATAACTTGTACTGGTTTTGTAGTTTTGTCTCATGTATGCAACAGATACAATACTCGTAACTAGATAAACAGAGACAGGACATCAGCTCACAAACACATAACCTGCACACATCCCATTAAATCACTGTGCTTCGCTAAAATAGACATTATTCTTGCTAAGGTACAATTGATTTACCTTTGCATTGATAAAATGAACCCTAAACAGTTATGCATGCCTGGTATTTTTATGATAAAAAAAAATCTGATTGGTAGTTTTCCGAATACTCTTTTTGGTTAATTTTTACCCGACTACCAAAAGAAGGAGGGTTATGAGCTTAGCATCTTAGCTCTGTATGTACCTATGTATTTAATTGATTACTTCGTTTCTACGTAGCGCCGTGACGAAAAATAAAAGCTTTTCTGTGCAAAACTATGTGTGTAAATCGCAAGATAAACGGATCAAAGTTGAACAATTGGAAACTCTCAATGCTCTAAGCTGAGTTTGCATGTCAATAATACCAAATCTAGTCGACAGAGAGCGCTTATTTTTACATAGAATTATGTAAAGTTTAGCTATTGTAGAAGAGTCAAAATTCTTCTACTTTGATTGATGGCACAATGACTAAGACTTGACTTCTTCGATACGGCAATATTGTGTCTGATTTGCCACTTTCCAGCCAGTGTCCAGTTCATGGAAAACAATGACTAAGCCATATTTTGTATTATGATAATCGCAACATGAGTTTCGTTTCAAACTGAAGTAAGGTTTAAGAAAATACTCGTATTTAACTTTAGATTGACATGTACGGTTAAAATACGAATCTGGCCGGCGCGACGATACGGTGAACTAAAGCAAAAATTTTATATGACGCGGTCATCCATCCAAGTACTGACCGCGCCCGACGTTGCTTAACTTAATAATCTGTGCTCATCTCGAATCGACGTTTTGTTTTGTTTTAGCGGCAATAGACACTCTCTAGTCTCTCTGTTATTAATGTTTATTATAAACTGTGTCTTTGTTACGGTCCAAAAGATACTACCTTGAGCAAACTAAGAAAAAATACAGCTAAATAATACCGTCTTTCTTATGGGTTTCACTTAACACACTTTTTTCCAATGTTTTTAATAGCGGGAAATGAATACAATCTTAACTGTCTATCTTTGTTTGCCCCTGACAATCGGACTGACGGACAAAGAGCGATTAGTATTGGGTTCGAAGCCTTCTCTGTAGCTTTAACCTTAAATAGCATAATGACATTATAACTTTTAATAGCATCTGCTAGCTCACATAAAAATTTTCGATTCTTGAAATGAGTCTCGTTGGCGCAGCGCTTGGGTGCTGCGACTTACGTTCGAAAGTTCGATGGTTCGTACCTCCGCACGGTGGTTTAATCCAACTATGACGGTCGGATTAAACCTTCGTTTATTTGCATCAGGTATTTTTTATTGTACCGATTGCAATCATAAGGATTCCATAATTTTTAGAGATATCAGATTAGTTTAATTTTTACGACATCTAGATTGATTCTACTAAGTTAATTGTATCTATTAAAATCAAGTATTGTTTCTCGCCATAACTTAAAAATGAATTGAACAGTTTAATTAGAAACATGAAACTTTTTATTGATTAACAGAATCTAAAAAAAAATGGGTCATCTAGTGTATTATTAAATAAATAGGTACCCTCATATAAACAGCATAATTGGCAAAGTTGCTCTTGAACTCTATGTGAGTGTCAAAAAACGGCGTGACGCTGCATGCAAAAAAACTATTTATAAATCTACAGGTAGCTCAATTTATCAAAATCAATACCAGTCAAAAGCGTGTAAAAATTGAGTATCCATACTTTTTGCATTATATATTTAATAGAGTGGAAAAATTTATCAGTAAGTAAACCTACCCTCCCTAATCTCCAAAGAAACTGGTACTTAGTATTGTATACATAATCGACAAATATTCAAAACCCTTGGCACGCGAGTTACACCTGCATTTGATAGATCTTGTTTTTGTTAATACTGGTTGATTTACTTTTGTTTATTTTAAGAATTTTATTTGCTAATTCATAAATCAGTGATCTAAGTAATCAATTTCAATCTGAAGCTAACCGGCGGCATCTCTGCGTAGCAAGGATTTGAATTTTGAAATTAGAAAAACGTTTGTCTTCTATTTTTAAAAGGTATAGTGAAACTCGCGCTCACTCACTTACTCCCTGAATATAAAGAGTATGTTTTTAACCATGGTTTTTAAATTCTAGAATATATTTTACTAGCGGTCCGCCCCGGATTCGCACGGTAATTTATCAAAAATTAATTTTTTCACGGAAAATTTAGGATTATAATAGTGAAAGAATTTTTCAAATCATTCCAGTAGTTTCGGAACCTATTCAATTCAAACAAATAAACAATCAAATCTTTTCTCTTTATAATATAAGTATAGATAATATAGATTTCACAAATTTATTTAGGATTATGACTATTTTTCATTTACGTTGACTGTTATGCCATCTATCTAGCTTCCACGTAAAAGCGCCCGGATTTAAATTTCCCTGTTCTTAGGCTCGGAACATTCGGCTGGTAGCTCGCCTTGCGCGCCTGTCTGGTATGTAGTTCCTAGGTTTCCCATCGTGTGGCGCTAGTATAAAACAAGCTTGCACAGAAAAGGTTGTAGAACACAGACGTGCGGACACAACTGTTCTTTTTTTTTCAACCCTTAATTACAAGGTCCTGTAGTGGAATAGTTAACACGTCAAACCGGAGATCCAGGTTCGAATCCTGGCGGGGCCAGCTACTGAATACTGACCTGATCTGGTATACCTTGCTGTCTTAACTATAAAATAACTAAAAAATTTGCATGGATCACTAATAATTTTGTTTTGCAATATTATGTGATTCATGAAAATTTTTTAGTAGTTGTTAGTCATGATCAATTGATTCATGAAACAGATAAATGAAAATTAAACGATTTTTTTTTTTACATCACTACTTTTTGGTTACACAAAAATGCGCGTAAAATACTTAAATTAGCCTATTATTCGCTTTTCACTTTGATGTGACGGTTTTTATAATCCCCAGTCAAAACCGACTTTGGACATCCAGGACAACAGAACTATCTGGGATTCTCGATCCATATCCTGTAAACTAGAGGTTGTATAGCTAGGTAACCCGTTATTGCAAGAACATAACTCACAGGTGGTCCCCGGGCAGGGATAAAATCCCAGGACATCAGAGGTAGCTAGGAGTCTCGTGGTGCACGGGCTACAAACAGTAAATCAATAAAAGGATGAGAGCATCAAGTGAGTGCTCGTACCCCTTTGTTGATTAAATGTTGCACCCGCAGCGTTATCATGGTTACCGCGTGCAGATGAATCTCTAATAGATTAGCTGGTTAGCGGTGCATATTTTTATTCTGTGACGCTGTTAACAAAAAAGTTGAACCTCACTGAATTCTAGGAAAAAAATTATCCTATGTCTTTCTTCGCAGTATGACCTCAAATCGTGCCAACTTTTAATCAAATGGTTAAGTCAAATGGACCAGTTTCAGCTTGATACGAGGTCAATGAATTTTGTTTTCATCCCCTCTCCCAGGGGAACCTTACTGAATTTCAGGATTAAATACATATATCCTATGTCGTTCCTCGTAGTATGAAAACCTATCCAATACCTATGCCAAATTTCTTTCCAATTAATTCAGTAGTTTCGGCGTGATGCGAGTTTAAGAAACAGACAGACAGACATACATGAATGAAAAAAATACAGTTTTGGCTTCAGTAGCGAAAGAAAACTGCCCTCCAAATTTTTTTTCAATCGTACTCATATGATTTACTGCGAGTTTATGCATAGTTATCTTAGGTGTACACCTAGTAGGTAAACCTTAGTAGGTAAACAATGCATAAAACTCTTTTATTTTTGGTCAAAATAAAATCAAATCTGAATTTAACGTTTCCCATACTTTCACGCTCTCTCTGTAAGGAGAATTTGTCGAAGGCCCACAACCAATCCTCCGTTTGCTTGAGTTCGATACCAGGCTCACATAACTGGGTAGGTTAAAACGTCAGTCTCGATCGATGGTTGTACATAAACACGCTGACGTCACAAATCTGTCGACACTGGTATGAATCCGCAGTTGTGTCGTACGGCCACCACCTGAACGTGTCTCTGATTTATTATTATTATATTTTGTATATCAAAAACAATCTGCTAAAACGAAAAAATTAGCTAACTGCAGGCCTGTACAAACAATTTACAGGTAGCTTAACTGATCTGCATATATTTATTCCCATCGGAAGTGTCCCCAAGACGCTGTCTCCAATCCTTATTGTTTTTACAAATATTGTTAAAATATATTATTAAGCCATCTGCCCAAAGTCTCAGCCCAAACCTTCGCCCAAACATCAACGTTGTTTAGTTGGTTACTTATTTTGGCATACGTAATTGCACTTAGCTAGAATTTTAGAATTTATATTTCACAAATTATAAATTATATACATATTATTATATCCGAAAATTCGCTAGAGCTTATGCAAAAAGGTAAACAAAGCTAATACTTGATATGAAATTAACTATTGCTACATAACAATAATTTTACTGCCTCAACTCCAAACGAGTTGTGAATTTTAGGCTTTTTGTTCTGACTTGTTGACAATTGCATTTGCAGATATGTCTCAGCTGAGCCATTATTTACCAAACTATATAGTCAATCTGTGAATTGATTGTTTTGAAAAAAATACAAACATATCTCAATAAGGCCGCCGATTGTGCCATTTTAGATATATAGTCAGTAATAAGATCGTGTAAAATCGTAACCTTTTAACTGTATTGACGGTGCTATAAAGTAATATTCTATTCTATTCTTTATCTCGAATTCTTTAATTTTTACACTGTGTTTAAGTTTTGCGTTATGATTCTTCGGGAATAAACTGAAAACAGAGTACCTAAATGTACAGAAGGTCGACTCCGGTAATTTTTTTAATGAAAAAGCTACTCAGCTACCTTACAATACAGTTCAGCTCGCACTGAGGTGCTGGCCCGCCCCTAAATTTGCTGAGCTTTTCTAACATGTTGCCCAATGTAGCCCCTTTTCATTATGGGGCGTGACCTTAAAAGTGGGGTGCGTCTAGCCTACTCTAGATCAATGTTGTCAGTAAAATCAACCTCCTGCGATATTATGATCCTCTGGTAGCTCAGAACAAACTTCCACTTGTTGCGCTTTACTTCGTACTGAACGTCCCTTGTCTTAGAATCAAACGGTCTAATAGATAGGTGACGAAACCTATACATAGGTTCCATCATGAAAATGATACATTATAAGAAATCATGCTTTTATTAAGTATTCCACGTCCTTTACGTGTTTATTTTGTCAAAATTTCATCCCAAGCCTTACTTTGGAAACGTGTAATATTTCCGTATAAAGTTCCCGCGAACAGTTAAGTCAGCCATTTTAACCTGTACTTTTACCTATAGTTTAGATAACTTTTCAATAATTGACCTCCAGAAGAACAATAAGCGAAAACAGAGTGCGAGATGCGAAATTATACACAAATTACACTTTTGGTGGCACCAACCACCAAAAGTGTAATTTCGCATCTCTGCCTTTATACAATAAAAAGCTTCATGGATAAGTATCACGAACGGCCCAATGCCCTTTTCAATATTTATTTCTCCAAGTGTATTATAATTGCAAGTGTAAGATGGGGTAGCGTCAGAGAAAATATAGATACAAACTAACGTAACACTTTCTGTAGAACTTCTACCTAGCGAGCGCCACGCGTCGGGAAACGTAGGAACTACAATTTACAGGCCAGGCTTGGGTTCCGAATTACAGTGAGACTCTACGATTTCACCAAGTCGTCACTAGATGGCTATACCGCAGCTCATAACGTCTCTTCGAATTGATTCGACAAGCAATGGTTACTTGGTGTCTCAGAATATACTTAGGTGATTTTTACGCTCTAAACGAAAACAAAACTGTTTGAACGCACTCATGTAATTTTTAGGACCGGAAGTTAGTCTCAAAGAAATTAGCGTTGTTTATTTTCTATTTTATATTATACTAGCGGCCCGCCCCGGCTTCGCACGGGTATTTAACAAAAATTTCAGAAATTATACACACTAACACGATGGGTTTCATAGTTTTCATACGGATCCCTTACTTTTTTAATAGCACACTTGACTTTTGACATTGACTTGCACTCCATAACTGACATTGGCCGTAGAGAAAAAGCAAGCACCTTGCGCTATTGTATATTCAACCTCTTTTTCTATTCAGACGTGCCATAATAGAAAATGAGGTTGAATATACAGCAGACGGTTAAATTATTGAATTTTTCATGCGGATCCCTAACTTTTTTGAAAATATTATATAGCCTATGTTCATCACAGCAAATTTAGGATTCTAATGGTGAAAGAATTTTTCAAATCGGTCCAGTAGTTTCGGAGCCTATTCAATTCAAACAAACAAACAAACAAACATACAAACAAACAATCAAATCTTTCCTCTTTATAATATTAGTATAGATTAGTATAGATTAGTTGAGATTCCAGTTTTAGAGTGGCAACGCACGTAGGGACTGAAGAGAATCTTGATTGTCTTGATATTTAGAACTATTTTGAAGATCTCGTGATAAAACTTAAATGTACTACAAAATATACTTGATGAAATCCTTAGCAAACATAAGTGGTCAGTCCATTAAGTAATTGGTCGTGTAGGTATGCCGAGTACGACTGTATAATATGTACAACCATATTTTAAAGCGCAAATCCTCATATATGTACATATATCTTCTACACTAATATTATATGAAGGAAAAATATGATTATTTGTTTGTTTCAATTGATAAGGCTCCGGAACTACCGGACCGATTTGAAAAATTCCTTTACCATTATCCTTTATTATGCCTGATAAACATAGGCTATAAGAAGATTATTAAAAAAAAGTTATGCTTCGGTATGAAAACTTCATGAACCGTGTGTAAATTCATAATTACTGAAATGTTGGTTAAAAAGTCTTGTCGATCATCGTTAAGGGCCAACCAACCACTAGTTAGGAAATATTTTGTGAAAATCGAGGCAGCCATTCTCATCAGTTTTCATCAGCTCTCTCTTCAAACTATAATTAGGATATCTGCTAGTCATAAAAAACACTCGTAATTTATTATTTTAACCTTCCAGCGCCCATATAATAAATAAAGAAATAAAAAAAAAAAAAAAAACCTTCCAGCGGCTTATTGTCCGCCGCTGTCTTATTTGTAGAGAAAAAATAGTCAGAAAAAAAATGGTTCTGCGTCAAAACTACCAGAGGCTCATAAATAGCCAGGAGTTAAATCTAAAAGTTGTCCAGATGGGACAATCTCTCAATTACAATCTTATTACTGTTCATTAGGAGCTTATATCGCGTAACATCCTGCTGCATTTATCAGTGTGTCATGTCAATCATGCACTTGAATGTGTGCATATCAATCTATCTCAGTCAGGCTCCCATGTATCCGATGCGTTTGTGAAACAGAAATATGAGAAGATAATGAGGTAGGTGTAATCAATGCAACCTCCAGCCAAGATCTCCCTCTTACACAGGTTTCCCCTTTACGTTTCTGGGCCATTTTCTGGAATAAAAAAATCATCTTTTAAATACTACAATCTTATAATGCTCAATTGGATCTCATTTTACCTGACCTTTTATTCCACGAAAAACAGACAGAATAGAAAAACAGAACGTAGTGAACCATTTGAGTTTAGGATTTTAGTTTGTCAAATTGTTTAATGTTTTCAAAATCAAAATCAATGTGCTTTATTTCCTTTTGTTCTTACCGGACTCTTGGATACGCGCAATAAATTTGCACTGGATATTCGTTATATCTGAAAATTGCCATTCAGTCATTAATATGACTAAGATAATTCTTGATTTAAATTTTTCTTCGACTGATAAGTCGGATTACCGGATGCAGTTTCCGGATTGTAATCCCAAGTTTTATCTATATCTATTCTATATCTATATCTATACTAATAATCTAAAGAGGAAAGATTTGATTGTTTGTTTGATACTATGTTTGTTTGAATTGAATAGGCTTCGAAACTACTGGATCGAATTTAAAAATTCTTTCACTATTAGAATCCTAAATTTTTTGTGATGAACATAGGCATATAGATATAAAAAAAAAATAGGGTTACGTATGAAAAATTCAAAAATAAAAATACAATATATATAGAAATACTATCTTAATCAGCAGATTATTGTAAGAATGCTACGACGTAGAGCCGTCGTAGACGAGTGCTACGACGTAGCACCTAGCAGATCAAATTTCTCATAATTATCCCAAACAATTGTGTATATTATTTCTTTTCATTCTTGTTCTGTATATAAAAATATTTGTTGAACTGTTAGTTCAGTTATAAATATTAACAAATATTTATCTTATTAACAAATAGATTAGAGATAGATTAGATCAGATATAAAATGATACGATTTCAATGCACCTGGTCTTTACAGCAAGCGCTCATGTCTGTTACATACGTATGATTTTCCAGTGAAAGAGTGATTTTATTGGGTTCTTCCCTCCTTAATAAAGAAAAATCTTTTTTTTTCGACTTTTGGTCTAAGATTTTTATGGAGTGGTTATTTTGGTAATTGGGACAGAGAAATAAAATTTTAGTTATTGTTTTACTCCATATACTTCACATCTTAGAATAACTAGACTACTTACTAATTAATTAATCTTATTACTCTTAGCTTCATACTATAAATTCCGTCATTACTTATAAGATAAGAAAACTATGTAGCAATGTTTTCTACTAAGGAAAGTGTTACACCGCACCGCGTGTCATTCTGACTCGCACAGCGATTTCATGATCTCCTGGTAGCTCCAGACGAATCAATAACCACAATGTTGCGTCAACGCTATACTAACTTACATTTTATCTACGTCATTTGTTGTTTCAGTGACGTCACTAAGTAAACCCGTATTGAATGAGCCTTATCACTGTAGTTATAAAGTCGAAAATGGTTACAAATCGAATGTGTGCCTGATAAGACCTTTTAAATCTACTGCCTTATCATGGATGGTAGGGGTGGGACCCTACCTTTATGCAACTCAAAACAATGTGCTCCTGCCTAGTTATGAGAGCCTGGTACTTCGAACAGAAATTCTGTTGCTGCGGAGGTAGTTTGCGATTTCGTCGACACCCCGCCTGATAATTTCGCTGCCTTGTGAAATTGGGATGGAAATGTTAAAAATCTTTAATGATTGTTTTATATGAGAACGCTCCAATGTTTGTCTATTACGATTCCATCTTGCAACATTATCATCATTAATTAATAATTTAAAATAAAATTGTTTCTTCATACATAACATACGTAGTAGGTATTTACTGTACATAACCCTTGTTAGTAAATGAATTGCATATAAATTGCAATCATTTTCTTTGTGTTTGGGTCTCAATTAATAAATCCTATTTATACTATCGAGAGACAGACAAAATAGAACACTGTTTTTGCAGGCGGGTGGAATTCAGCCGACTTTCTCCGCCTGATGTGTGCGATTTCCAACACGTGAACTAAATAAATTCTATATTTAATTTTACTCTATACTAATATTATAAAGAGGAAAGAATTGATTGTTTTTTTGTACGTTAGTTTAAATTGAATAGGCTCCGAAACTATTGGACAGATTTGAAAAATTATTTCACCATGAGAATCCTATATTTTCCGTGATGAACATAGCCTATAGAATATTTTCAAAAAAGTTAGGGTTCCGTATGAAACATTAAATTTTTGTTGAATACTTGTGTGAATTATTTATAATATGAGCATATTTTAACAATGATCCGCTATTATTTGTATTAAAATTGTATATATTCAGGTTCCTACCACAATTTTTTTTCTGTCATATAGAGGTATTATAACAACCAAAGCCTCGTCCAGTTGTCACTTTATTGCAAGAAAACATGGAAGTTAGGAAAGAGATGTGATAATAATCAATTAATATTAATATAACAATACACAAAACTCAATTGTGAATCTTGTTTGATAAATTAGTCAAAGTCAGCTTTAGTATAACGCGAGTTTATTTCATAATGGTGAGTACAAAACCTCATAATTTCATCACATTATTGTATGGAACGAGGTTACGCTAGTACGCTTCTGGTATAACTGCTATACAGCTGTCTCATTTCATAGCATTTTCCGCCATTTTGTCGTGATTCGCCTTTTCTGTCATACGTGTTTAAAATACATATTTCTGTCTCGCTTACGTTCATTTTCCCGGTGACTACCAAACTTTTTCGCTCAGTCGTGTGACATTATTCTATAGTTTAAATGATCTAATCTTGAATATAAAATGGGCATTTGCTCTATTCGTAACTTTTTCAGAGTTCAAGTATTAGAAGCGTAAAACAAGGCTACATTCAATCCAAAAAAACGTAGTTGAAGAATGTTATCGATATTGTGTAAAAATATCTATCTATTTAATATATTATATTATATCAGTCATCTAGTATCCATAACACAAGCTCTGCTTAGCTTGAGGCAAGATCATGCTGTGTGAATTGTCCAGAATTACCTCTAATTATTTATTTATATATTTTTAAAAACCTGACTGAAAAAGCATACCATGATGTCAAGGAGCATTACATCCACATGCTTGAACGAACAAAATCAAAGTTTATGAATGGTAAGCTATGATATTATGAGTTGATTATTATTATTATTATTATGTATCTCACAGATGACGTTGTCGTCGCCGCTACACTCATAAGTTCATAACGTTCTCGTACGACACTATCGGTGTTCACCCACACAGCGACAAAAATGGACGATAAAATTACCACGTTATTTCTAATTAAATCAAGTGTTTTCTTTAATGAAACACAATTTGCCGAAAATAACGACCTATAACAATGCCAAAAACAGTTATTTATTTGTAAAATTAAGCTCACATGACTCATATTTGGGAAAATACAAATGTATGAAAAACGGATGACCTTAAGGTGAGTATTAAGTTTACCCCTACTAACATTCGTATTAGATTCGAAACCTAAAACAGTGCGTATCACTATGTTATTAATTAAATCTAGACATCGAATTTCCCCAAACTAAAAAGATTGAGAACCATGGTAGCAGATATGACGTAGGCTTGGGAATCCCCTCAAGGTTGCTGTTCCACCCACCACCCAACCACCCTTTTTAATATACCCCCTACCTACAACAACGTGCTCCTGCCGAGTTATGAGAGCCTGGTACTTCGTTCAGCAGTTCTGCTGCTTTGTAGGCGAATAGAGAAATTCGTCGACACCCCGCCTGTAAAATTATCGCAGGCGGGAAGTTTTCCTTGCCATGTAAAATCGGGACTGAATAATGTTATGAAAAATAATAAAAAACGACTTTCTATAAGTTTCCAGTCCCATGTCTATAATACACAATACTGTTACAGAATTTAATGGACACCAAACCCTGAAAACTTCAATAATGTACGTAACCTAACGTGTGTGTGTGTGTGTGTGTGTGTGTGTGTGTGTGTGTGTGTGTGTGTGTGTGTGTGTGTGTGTATGTGTGTGTGTGTATGTGTGTAAGAACTTAAAATTCTGTAAAATACCCGTGAGAAGCCGTGGCGGGCTGCAGTATAAAAAAATAGTTAATAAAGTATCGTATTATAATATATTAGTTATCGTGCCCGTCTCCTGGCCGTTTCTAAATGGGAGTCAGGACATTGGTTGCAAGCACTTCCTTCATATAACACTGGCACTTTATTGGATTCCGTAACTTTCCGTATTGCATCATCTCTTCGGTTGGGTGCAAGGTGTTGCGCGCCTCATCAATGACAGTGCGGTACTGCTGTCGAACAGCTTGGTCACCACGGATTATCGTGTTCTAGGGCTGCCGGTCGGATGTCTCGTCATGCCAGCCTTAACGACATCATCCGGCGGGCCTTTGTCACCGCTAACGTACCAGCTATTCTCGAACCGAATGGTCTGTTGCGTGACGATGGTAAGAGGCCCGACGGTATGACACTTGTCCCATGGGAGTTGGGGAGGCCCATTGTGTGGGACGCTACTTGCGTCGACACACTTGCGCCCTCCCATCTTCCAAGGACATCCGTGAGGGCTGGTGCGGCGGCAGATTTGGCCGGGGATCTTAAGAGGCGCAAATATGCAGGTCTCGACAGAGCCTACAAATTTGCTCCCCTTGGTGTCGAGACCCTAGGTCCGTAGGGTACCGAGGCTCACCGGGTCTTCAAAAAATTATCTGAGCGTCTGGTCGAAGCGACGTGTGACCCGAGAGCTGGTCAATATCTGGCGCAGCGCATCAGCATTGCCATACAACGTGGCAATGCAGCCAGCATCTTGGGTACACTTCCAACTGGTATTGATATGGATCAGTTGAGCTACCTGTAGTTTGTTTGCAACAGTCTGCGGTTAGCTCAATTGTTTCAATTGTACCTCTAAATACTAGTTCGTTGAAGTTTTTTGGTGTCTTTTGCAAATCTTTAACTAGGGTGGCCTGATTCACTTGAAACTTACAGAGAATGCTAAAAATCAATAATTTTAAAATATCTTTAACTTTTTATAAAAAATATTCACACCCTAACGGCTGAACGGATCATAATGAAATTATGCAGGATTGTAAACGGTATCCAGGGGATGTGAATATTTTTTATAAAAAGTTAAATAAATGGACATAGGTTGCTTAAAACGCGTGCGTAAAGCCGCGGCCAGAAGCTAGTACCCAATAATAAGTCTGTGATAATACCTAGGTTTTGCTTTAACACTTTATAATAACTACTAAACTAAACTACCAAGGACATACATCTGATTTTCTGCTTTATTCTGGTAGAAATTATGTCCAATTTTGCAATGCATCGTCGTTTAATGTGGTTGTCGAGAATGCACAACGGCATTCACTGTCGTCTCTGTTCAACTCGTGGGTGTTGATCGAAGCAACATGGAGATAGCAATACTAGTTCCAGTACTAATTAGATGTTTTCCGCACTAGGTCACAGTTGAATTTACCAGTATCAGCTTTATGCAAGCCTGGTATTCTGTATGCAGCGATAGTTTCTAGTTTCACTGCAGTCTAATTGCATAGTAATATTGTATGATAATAGATAACGAGTTCTAATTTGTTTATTTATAACTAGCGGTCCGCCTCGGCTTCGCACGGATATTTAACAAAAAAATATTTTTTCACGCAGAACCCTATTTTTTTTTAAATATCTATAGAAGTCTTCTATATACTAATATTATAAAGAGGAAAGATTTGATTGTTTGTTTGAATTGAATAGGATCTGAAACTACTGGACCGATTTGAAAAATTCTTTCACCATTTGAATCCTAAATTTTGTTTTATAAACAGAATAATTACGAAAAATTCAATTTTTGATAAATACCCATAATACCCATAATATATAGATATATTTATATATCTATACTAATATTATAAAGAGGAAAGATTTGATTGTTTGTTTGTATGTTTGTTTGTTTGTTTGTTTGTTTGAATTGAATAGGCTCCGAAACTACTGGACCGATTTGAAAAATTCTTTCACCATAAGAATCCTAAAATTTCCGGGATGAACATAGGCTATAAAATATTTTCAAAAAAGTTAGAGATCCGTATAAAAACTTCAATAATAAAACCATAGCGCTATACATCAACTTCTTTTTTTTTCTTTTTTTGCGCTGCTCGCTTTTGCTGTGACTCAACTTCAACTTCTTTTTTTATGGCACCGCTTTTGCTACGAAGACTCCGCCAGTGTCAGTTATGGATTGATAAAGACATCACAATTCGTTACTGGGGTGCGAGAGGGTGCGAGAGGAAACTCAATGTCAAAAAATATAAAAACTTTAAGACTGGAACCATGCCATGTAGGCGATATAGCGGTGCGAGAGAAAAGTCTTTAACTTTATATAAGTAAAGGAGGTAAAGGTACAATTTTAAAAAGGAAAGATTTCATTGTTTATTTGTGGTTTGAATTGAATAGGTTCTGAAACTACTAGACCTTTTTGGAAAAAAAAATCTTCATTAGAATGATAATCATAGGCTATAGAATATTTTTAAAGTTAGTGATCCTGAAAACTTCAATAATAAAGTACCTTATCTAACGTGTGTGTGTGTGTAAGAACTTAAAATTCTTTAAAATACCCGTGCGAAGCCGGGGCGGGCTGCTAGTTAGATATATTTTTGAGCGGCTAGCACTTAGCTGATAACTCCTAGGTATTCATACAAGCCTGGTGATGTTGGCGCAATTCCAGAGCCTAAGGTGACCAAGGTACATGCTCAGGTACAGGATTGATCGGTATGGGTTCTTTATTCATTGTCCCTTCCGACTGAATGCAGCCCGACGATTGAACATCGCGTGCAGTGCTCTTATTGTATTCGATTAAATATTTTAAATGGAGTATGTGAACGAGTTTTCGCTGTGATAGAATGATGTATTTGTTAATATCAAATAAATGTACGTAGTATACAATAGTAATATCAGGAACCAGATGATAAGTTAGATGAATAAATGAACTTTTATTTTAGTTAACACGCGTTTACTTAAAACCAAATAACAGGTAACCAATCACTATGCTGTTCTAATATATCGTAACTGAAACGCAAATAAGATGAATTCCATATTATAGGCAAAATACTTAACCATTTTAAACTTGTCTAAAAATAGGTAGACGTATCCTTCATACATAATGTTTCTGTGATACAAGGTATAAGGTAGGCGAATATAGGCGGTATTACCACCAGGGCATCATAACTAGAGTAGAGTGCGGGGGTGAGACAGGACATAACTTCAACCACCCCTTCCACCAATTCTGTTTCATAAATGCATCGGGACACCTGGGAGCCCGAGTGAGATAGATTCAGGCGCATACATGCAAACACAAACAACTGACGGACACATTGCGATGTTTACTTCTACCTGACTCAGCATCAATGAAAGTGAAAGTGCTCCGTGCTAGATGCGTTGGTATTCCTAGACTATAAATAAACTACATGTTATCTCTCTTAATTACCACTCACAGAAATTACAAAAAAACTAGATTTTTTCAGATTTCATATTCCATTAACTTTACTTCTTTGACTTTGGCTTACTAAATAAGCACTCATACAAGTGAAGTTTCCTACGATACATTATATTTTAAGAAATAGGGTATTATTGAATTGATTTTTTTTTACTAATACTCACTTCACTAAAGACACATTTTTTCTTACATTTGGACGCATCTGTGATACTTGGTGCTGAATTTGATACATGATTTCTTCTAACTTTCGCATGCACATCTTTGCTTCCAGAAAAACATCCGCCCACTTGACATTTCAATCATCGTGTAACTAACGTTGCCGTGTGGTGCCGGCATAGAATTTCACCACCCCAACACTTCTTATGGGTGTCGTAAGAGGCGACTAAGGGAAACACACCGGGGGGCGGGCAGCAGCGCCCTCTGCAGAACAACTCCACCGTACTGCGATCCCCAACCCGCATGCCCAGTGTGGGGATTATGGGTAATAACCCCCAAATGATCAATAATGCCATCTATGGCGCTCATTAGGGGAGGCCTAGAGGTCCAGCAGTGGACTGTTATAGGCTGATGATGGAGTAACTAACGATTAATTAAATCCCCAGCTAGCGACGCAGCACGATGCAGTCTAGAGTAGAGTCACGAGCACCTCTCTAATTCTGTTTTGCTAATTAGAGTCTATTGCTGATTAACAATAGCCCTAAATTAGCAAGACAGATTACCCAAACTACTTAAATCATTTTTACACTGGTAACATAAATAAACATGCTACAAATGCTATGACACGTAGAGCTCTCGTAGAGTGCTACGAAATTTACCAGCTACGCTGCTACGGCTACGTTATGTCTTGCAATAATGTCCGCACACAAAAAATGTTGTTTGTGTAGCCCCTAATAAAAAATGTTGCCACACAAACTAGAGAGTATCTGTTTCATTGTAAAGGTCTACCCACGTTCTTACTCTCGTTGTACTCGGTCGTACAATGTACGCCATAGTGAGGCTGCTTGCATCAAAAACGAACCAGGCAGTATCACAGTGTACATTTAAAGATCTGTACCTTGTATAATTTAGTATATATTAGCTTATAGCAATATCTATTCTATCAAATCACTGTGATACCATGGAATGTGTGCGAGTTATGTGTTAGAGACTATCCGTTCACTGGTTTGCGAGCTCTGTTTATCTAAGTCAATGTATATGATGCATCGATGAATTTTCGTTAAAGCCGGTCCCCGTATAAAGCGTCCGGACTTCCAATACAACAGAAATATCTGTAAGTTCCGATCCACATCCTGTAGCCTAGGTAATGGAAAATGGGTGTTAGCTGTTCCATAACATAAGTTATGGGCTCGGCCCCCGGGCAAAGATTTTAAACTCCCAGGACATCAGAAGTAGCTAGGAGTCTCGTGGTGCACCGATTAGTACCTACGCTACAGGTCATCTACACCTAGGTGTCGGTAGAGGCAGCCCGGGCAGGCACCAGACACTCATGACTAAGCTATATGTTATGATGCTTTCACCCCTTTATTGATTAACTGTTGCACCAGCAGCGTTGTCATGGTTACTGCTCGCAGATGAATCACTCATCGATCAGTTCTTTTTGGTGCCACCGAAATAAGTTAAATTATGCAATGATAATGCGACACTATTTCGTTACAATGCTGCAGGTAAATTCTCTTATTTCTTAATCTTTACCTTGGGTGCCAGTAAATGGTTAAATCAAAGGTAATTAACGTAACATACTTTTTCATAAATTTTAAAAACAGTCGTAAAAATACCCTTCAGTTAATCATCCTAGCGTAAGATACAAATAAAAAAGGCGATTAATTAAAAACTAGACAGCCACAATATACAAACAGACTTATGGGCAATGGAGCACTATTTTCAAGCAAGGTGGAAGATGTAGTAGTGGGTTTCGAACGCACTACAACTTGCGTCACCTTCTAAAAATTTGCAATAGTAACATCAGGAGATGTTAGGCAACTGGGGTGCGGGAGGTCGGCAATTTGATTACGCAGGCAGTCGTCAAATACTTGTTTGTCCATATCCTTAATTAGTCATAAGCTTAATTTGACAATTTCGCAATTCGTCAATCCTCCTCAAGTCAAAAGCATAATTTTACGCAACGGTCGAGTTTGAGTTTAGAAGCCTTACGGCTTTTTAACTAAAACTACCGCCGCTAGTAAATACCTATGAACTTTTGGAGAAAGGAATTGTAGTTTTTCCCGATTCTAACTACAAGGGCCTCATAACAGCGAGAGAGTGGCAACCTAATTAATATAGGAGAGGAAGTTTAGGGATGAGTGGGTTGTTCCGTTGTTGTCACCTATATCTAGAGGTATATATATAACTAGATAACTAGATGAGACACAATCAATGCACACACACGCAAGTGCGTCTATTTGGAACTCTTCTATGTGAGGAATCCTTGAGGAGGTCCTTATCGTACCCGTCGTACACGAGAGGGATTATTATGACATAATGCAGTTTATGTGAATTTGTCTGATCTATTCTCAATCTAAGGTGGCTTAGTAACTTACAGTTTACCGTGTATTAGACACTTAATCACTGTAATTTTGAAACTATACAGGCTTTGATGCAATTTAATCTGTCCTGTTTCTGTAACTAAATTGGATGACAATGATTATATTAATTTTACTGTTACAATATGTAATATGAACTCTGTAATAAAACTACGCAAAGCTACCGAGTTAAGCCATCTTTGGGTCGCCTTGGCAAGTTAGATCCAAGATTATATCGCTAGTCTGACGATCTTACGATGAACTTACGTGGTTTTCTGGCATGTGGCCCTTTGAATTAATTTTTCCTTATTTTTTGAATAAAGCCTTTTTAATATTTTCTATAAGACTAAATGTGTTCTTTTCGATAACATATATCTTGGCTGTCCTTGGCTCAACTGTTGGGTCAGTGCAGCATGTTTACATAAATTAAGTGGTGTGTAGTGTGTGTAGTATAACGTGCGCACTGTTTTATGTTAGTGTGTGTACTTTTGCACTTGGCCAGACTAAAAGAGTTATACTGTACAGTTTCGATTCATATTTAACAAAAGGGCTGCACAGATAATTGAACGACTTCGAATCGTTGACTCCTACTGAATTATGAGAGCCTAGTAGAACTGAGCAAAATTTCGCAGGCGGGTGTAGAATTTAGTCTCCTCCCGCCTGCGAATTGACGCTCGGTACAAATAGTAAGCAAATATCAAAGTATCAACGAATAACTGATGTATCTTGTAGAAGAGCAATACACAACAACCGCGCATCACTCCCCCGCGTCGGTGTTTAAGTACTTACACAAAATTCCTTATGTACTACATATTTTATATTTTTGTGTATTAATACTGGATTAATTTACCCAGCATCTAGCCAGCATCGCAGCAGAGCTTGTATCATGGGTACTGTAGATGACTGATCTGTAAAGGTCGTGCAATTTTATTTAATATGTAAAAAAAAATATATTTAATGTTGCGTTTTTTCTAGGTTTCGTAAAATATTTAATAATTCTTTTCATAAATTTTAAAATTTCATTGCATTTGAGACTTGCTTTCTTGTTGAATGATTCGGTAGGTATAAGAAATGTATACCCCGATAAAAATATCCTAATTATTATAATCAGCATCAGCACTGCCATAAAGCGAGGTATGCAGCCAGCTTCTTGGGGATGCTTCCGACTGACTGATATGGATCAGTTGTGCCACGATTGTTTGCAACGCCTAAAGTGCAAATGTCTCAATTGTAAAAATTTGTTCTAATTAGATCATTTAATTAAAATTTTCTTTATTAATAATATACATGCCGTCTGGTGAATCGACGTATGATCCGAGAGCTGGTGAGTATCTGGTGCGGCGCATCAGTGTACCTATACAGCAAAATTACTGTGGAAAAGCCTGCGGTCAACTTGGTTGGGGGATTTTAAAAAAATTTTCATTCATTCATAAGAACCTGGCAATAACAAACACAACAATTGAATGAGCAAAATTGGTTTTTATAACTATGTACTTATAATTAAAAATTATTACATAAGGAATTAATTTTGTTGACCAAATTTTTGTGACAAAGTTTCGCAGATTTACTTTTATTTGTTTTAAAGAATTGCATTTTCAAATTCAGCTCATCTATTTTCTTTCTTTAACTGATTTTCTGTCTAATCATAGTTATTAATTATAACAGTGATAATGGTATAAGAGTATTTTTTCAGTTATGATGCCATCTATCTAAAAAACATCGCAGTGCCCACGAAAACCACCCGTGTACAATCTCCCTATAATAAGGCTCAGAATAACTTCTCTTAAACATGCGACCCTCGGCTTTGGCTGTAGCTCGCCTAGCACGCCTCATTGGCATGTAGTTACTAGGTTACCCATCACGTGGCGCTAGTTTACTAAAATACTTTTTCAGTTACGTTGATGGTTATGCCATCTATCTAAAAACAGCGCAGTGCTTACGTAAAACCTGGATGTAATTTGCTGTCCTAAGGTGCGGACTAACTTACTCTGACTGACTGAACCGTGGCCTCGGCTGTAGCTCGCCTAGCGCGCCTGTTAGGTATGTAGTTCCTACGAACAATTAAAGTAAATGTAAGTGTATTCGACATATAGGCACATACACACTCAGGTGTTATTCTTCTTTGTCCCGTCTACAATTAGAATACCTCTGTAGCTTAGCAAGCGAAGCGCTATCTATGACGGCATAAATGTTTGTATGATGCAAAAATATAGATCTGTATTTCGGGATGTTGTTCAGAAAACAATTTCAGAACAGAACAACTGTAGTATTGTACTGTATTTACACTTCAAGTAAATTGCTTCCACGGCTTCGCTGGGCCGTTCTACGAAATTAGTTAATTACATTTAACACTATGAGTTTCCAAAAGTAAATAAGCTGTGGTCTCTTCGGGGGTACCTTGGTAGGTCCGCACGTGTGGTTTAATGCCATAAGGGTTTTGCAACCCATGTCAAAACCCTAAAAAGTAGTTAAGCAGTTAGGCATTCCATTGAAGTGTATGGATGTGTGTGTGTTCGTGTGTTTGTGAAAGATGAGTGTTTGGGTAAGGTCTCCTGAGGACACCAGTCTCTAGAGAGTCTAGGTCACAAGAGATACCTGGTCGTGTGAGTATATGTTAAGTAAATGTAAACAATTTTAATGAAAACAATTATAAAGAAAATAGAATAAAATATATTTTCAGCTTCGGATATCTCGTATTAGAAGCAAATTAGAAGACATTCTTTGGATCAGCAATTATATAAAACAAACCGGCTTAGTAAAAATTTTGACAAAAATAAAAATTTGATGGCAAAGCACCTAAATGAGCGGGAAGAGCGAGAATTTACTGTTGTTTTGATACCTTCAGCCTAATTATGATCACCTGGTAGCTGTAGGTAGTTTCGATCAATACTAACCACGTGTTTGCAACGGCGCAGCTAGCACGGAGTACTTTCATTTTCCTTGAGACCGAGACCAAATGAAACGACGATATTATGTTGAGATGACGTCGGTAACTTTCTCTATCGGTTAGGGTTTCATTGACAAAGAGCAATAGCAACCCTTTAAATAAGACTGCTATCAGTCTGTGTGTCTCTTTTGACTGTAAAAGTATGTTAAGGGAGGGAGTGGTTTTCAAAACGCTTTTAGCTTGAAGCAGTCGATCCTGACCACTTCAAACTGCTCGTGAATCTAGGCCCAAAAAAGATTATGGATTTATATGTAAATGCCAAAAAATTTTAGGAAAATAATTTTCTGAATTGAAATCGTCAAAGAATCATGTCATATTTGCTACAAAGAAAAGAAAGAAGAACACAAACGTTTTTTTTTTTTAATATTATAATTTAAAAGTACCAGGAGATCATATGCTGGATGAAAGTCTGGTATCCATGTTAGTTTTTACAACGTGAAATTTACTTGTCAATACCGACTTTACTGTATAAGGAATTATGTTCATTTTGGCCCAGCATCGTGAGTGTCTAATTCTTGTCTGTGTTGACATCGTAGACATAGTAGTAGTAGCTTTTATGAATCGAATGATCTATGAACGGTTAGAAGTAAACTAATACTTTCAGATTAATTTTTACGCGCAAACAAGTAAACACGTCATGTTAAAATGTCGAAGATTTCATACGGATTCCTTAACTTTTTTGAAAATATACAATAGCCTATTTCAATCTTCCTATTTTCAATCTTCTCTCAATTTTCCTAATTCATCAGGGATAATATAGAATTCTAATTGTAAAAGTATTTTTCATATCGGTCTAGTAGTTTCGGAACCTATTTAATCCAAACAATCAAATGTTTCCGCTTTATAATATGTATACTAGCGGTCCGCCCTGGTTCACACGGGTATTTAATAAAATATGAATTTATCATGCGGGTCCCTAACTTTTTTGAAAATATTCTATAGTCTATGTTTGTCAGGGTAAAAAAAATCATTTCGGTCCTTTGGGAGTCTACTCAATTCAAACATACAATCAAATCTTTCCTCTTTATAATATTAGTATAAATTTATAATATACCTACAGACTAAACTACAGACTTCCCGGCAGCCATGTGAGTGCGACAGAGACATGCAACACATGCAGTGCATTCTGTGAAATGTTCAAGTGAACCTGTATCTAATCCTGTAGGATATAAAGTTCATTTTACAAACAACTTTAGACCGGTCATGATTACCCCTCAATTGTGATTAACTCACACATACAAAAAGATGTGTTGCCACACGATTTAAACAACTTTGCAATAGCAATAAGGATGATGTTAGGGAAATTGTCCTGAACCCTGACTGGATTTGACTCCCAGCTACTTATGAGCCCCTGGTGGTTTTGACGGATAGCTCATTGCCCGGGTCATAGTTTCATCATCATCATCATCATCATCATCATCACCAGCCTATAATAGTCAACTGCTGGACAGGTCATAGTTTAGAGTGACACAAAATATCAGTTTTAATATGTAGATTTATGTGAGGATTCCCGAAATCTAAAAAACATGTTTGTTTCGGATGCATTAAACGTTATGTGCTGATGGATTAGTCAGATTATAATCCCTAGATGTATCTAGATATCCAGGAATCTTTATTACCTCAAAACAAAGTAGGCTACAGAGTTTTTCATTACAAAAACAATCTTTAATCACAAGCAAGCTTATCCTAAGAATCAATGCTACGACGTAGAGCCTTCGTCGACGACCTGCGACGTGGACGAGTGCTACGACTAAGTACAGAAGGAATTTATTTTTATACTTGTAGTAAATAAAAAACATTCAATTATAACTTAATATGAAATATAATTACGGAAGTGTTAGTTCTACAATCTAAATTTGAAATAAATTACTGAATTTACAAATCGGTGTAATTTCACTGCTTTTTACAACAAGCGCTTCTGTCTATTGATAATAGAAATTCAAAATAGAAATAGATGATAAATGGGGAACATTCAGATGATTTTCCCCTAAGACCATCGTGAATTAAGAATATTGAAAAACTTTTTTTTTGTAACACAGGGATTGAGGTCTACCGTTTGTATGGATTGCTTGTTTCAATGATGGCACGTACATAATAAAGTATTAGAATCTTCATAAGATCGTTAATGTTTAATTCCGTAAACTTCCCATTGTAAATTCCGTAATTACGTATAAATAAACTAAGTCTAGGTAGCCATGTTTACTAAGGAATATCTACTATCAGTGTTCGAAGGAGGGGAATGTATTTCACTCTTGACCCTGTATTCTTAAAAAATATTTATTTATTTATTGCATTCATGTCCTTTCAAGATGTTACATTTTTATAGGTAGAAATTACATGAACCCTGTAAGGGCGTGTCATAATTCTGAGTTCTTAGTTTTACAATTTGATACATTTAATCCTTCATAATACTTAAATGTTCAAGTTATGATCGGTATGATACACACAATTTGTAAGTAATATGTAAATGACCTCCCTATACAGCAATCTCCAAGCTTTTTCATGCTCTTCTGGTAGCTCCAGACGAACCCTAATAATATACATATATCCACTTGTTGCGGTGGCTGACGCTCTGCAAACTAACATTTTATCTGTGTCAACGTTGTACTATCGTTAAATTGTTTCAGTGACGTCACTAAGTAAATGTGTATTGAATGAGCCTTATCATCGCAGTTATACAGTCGAAAATTGTTACAAATAAAATGTGGGTCTAATAAGACCTTTTAAATTTACTGACTTATCAGGGATGTAAGGGGTGGGGCCATACCTACATTAAATTCAAAACAATGTGCTCCTGCCTAGTTATGAGATCCTGGTACTTCGAACAGAAATTCTGTTCTGCGAAGGCGAATTAGAGAGAATCGTGAACACCCCGCCTGAAACATACTTGCATGAGATTACATATTGTTAATTTTTCGCCTTAAAATAAAAAAATAAAAAAAACAAACGTGAAAATTGTTTCGAATCTACTTTGTATATTATGTAGTGTCTACCTCGATTGCGTCTTGCAACATTCTCAGAATTGCTACGAAACTACTGGACAGATTTGCGAAATTCTTTCACCAATAAAATCCAAATTTTTTCCCTGATAAACATATAATATTTCCAAAACAGATAGAGATCCGCATGAAAAATAACCCTCTGCCGTGCCGCTGCAGTGCGTTAGCAGTCTGATACTAAACGCCTAATTTGAAAGAGTAGAAAGAAAGAAAGAAAGAAAATACATTTATTTTGATAGGCAGGGTACACAGGCAGGAATAACAACTAGATTAAAATTACATATTTTAGACAGGGCCGCTGCCGCTGTGTGTGTGATCAGCGTGGTGTTCCTGCGCTACCTATCAAAAAAGGTTCATGCTCAGCTGTATGTTGCGAGTAACCCCACAACGCTGATTTTCAGCATGTACCCTTGTAAGAAGTGACGTACGGGTCCTAAATTTAATAAATAAATGGTGGCTACTTGTCCAACATCAAAATATGGAGGATTATTGGTTTAAAATTAAACTAAGTAAGTACTTAATTATTACACAATAATAGCCAAAAGCTAAATCAGCAAAGTTGCTATAGGTTATAAGACAAAATAAAAAACAAATAAAAATGAAATAGATGTAAAAGTAAAATCGATATCATGATTTACACTACCCTATTGAGTAAGCTCTATTCTGCTTAAACCGCAACGCAACGCGTTTTTCCGATAACACCTCCCGTGCCCGTCTCTCATCTATCTTCAATCTTCATGCGCCACCAAGCCTGCAGTCTGAATCTTTGTATGTGTGTGTGTGTGTGTGTGTGTGTGTGTGTTTGTGCGTGTGCGTGCATCAGTGTGTAGCATGTGAGTGTTTAAAATAATTAAGTGTATTTGAAACGTTTGGGTGAGTGTGCCAGTGTGTAGTGAGTGTTAGTATATTAGTGTGTGTCTGTTAAGGACACTCGTATAAAAAGAAAAACTAGATAGCAGACACTTTATATATGCATACTTGCCCCGCCTCACTGCAATGCACTTTGAAGTTCCAGTAGCTGCTTTTTTAACTTCAATGTAAAATTGCACTTATTTTGAAGTTCGCGTAGAGGGGGAGGCAGTGAATTCCAGCACTTAGTGGCACAGAATTTAAAACTACCGCGAAAGGCAGCTGTACCGTGTCGCGGAGTACGCAGAACGAAGGAGCACGCGCGTGGTGGGTTTCTGTTTTGGTCTCCAGCCCATTCGAATTTATCATAGAGGTACTTTGGCTTACCTAATTTAACTACTCCGAACATTAAGGTAGCAAGATGAAGGTCACGCCTATGTTTCATGTTCAAGATACGGTACTGGTTTAAAAAGGGCGTTATATGACTACGCGGTGGAACGTTGAAGCAAAAGCGTGCACAAGCATTTTGGACTCTTTGTATAAGTGTAGAGGTTTTGACTAGAAGCCGAGGTCCATAGACCGTGTCAACATAATTGAACCGTATCAGTATCTGACTGCCTTGCGTTTGTACGCTAGTGATGGTTGACAACAGTTGAGCCATGGACTCTGACGAAGAAACATTACTGTTTAGTGCTCTTGTTGAAAAACATCAAACAGAAACGACGCCCTCGTAAAAAAACCTCACCGATGTTTTCGTTAACATGTAATTCCGCGCGCTTTGTACGAAAACAAACGACCGTCCGTGCGCCGTACGACAAACGCACCGCTTCGGCACTGCTGTGGTCCGACACGAAACGTCTAAATTGAAAGAGCCCTAAGAGGTTATTGATTGTCTACCTACATACCTGTAATACTATGTCCAACAATGAACTTGTCTATGCCTATGCCTAATTAAAATTATTTGAAGTGAATAAAAACTTGACCTAATTTAATAATTCGTTCCAGGTTGCGACGGCAAACGATTCTCGGAGTCTTTCGGATACCCCGGTTCTTCACAAGCCAGCGCTGCACAAGTCGAGGTCCAAACGCTTTGCAAGCAGCTGGATGAATGGGACCACTTCCACCCGAGGTCTTTAATTGATATAAATCACTCATCATCATTATTAACCCATATTAGTCCTCTTTTGGACGTAGGAGTCCCCAATTAGAGCGCCAACGCGTGCTATCGTGAATCTATAAATCACTAAAGTGAATGTGTATAAATCACTAATGAAAAAAAAAATAAGTAGAACCTGTTTGCTTATTCGACGTAATCGAAGAGAAAAAAATCAAGCTATGCTGCAAAATAACTAGCCAATGGGTTGTTTTTTTTTTATTGCAACGTTATCTTGTCCACTATTACGTTTTATACAGAATAGTGGAAAAAAATTAAAACAAAAAAAACTAACATGAATTATTTTATAAAAATGGCGAGATAGAGGCTTGTAGTGTGTATGTTCACGAGGGAGTAGATAGATTAGTTCAGGATAAGTTTCGAGTAATTTCCCAACTTTTAGTCGAAGGTAGTAAAATTATAAATATAAACATTCGACTTGGCTTTCTTCGTCAAACGCATCGCGCCGCTGTTGTGCAACTTGCGGTACCTCATCAAGTGGTCACGAGCACTTAATGTATTAATTGAATAAGTTAATAATGCTGGACAATTCACACAGCATCATCTAGCCCCAAGCTAAGCAGAGCTTGTGTTATGGGTACTAGGTATACATTATACAATATTAATAAATATATAGATATTTTTAATTATACATTGAAAACGACCAGAACGCCCTGAACAAATATCTGCAAATCATACAAATATTTGTCCCGATGCGGGAATCGAACCCGCAACCTCCTGCGTCGCAGGCGGACCTTCACCCACCGCGCCACAACATCATCAGACTATAATAGTCCACTGTTGGACATAGGCCTCCCCTAATGAGCGCCATAGATGGCATCATTATGTGGGGGTTTATGCCCATAATCCCCACGCTGGGCATGCGGGTTGGGGATCGCAGTTCGGTGTAGTTGTTATGCAGAAGGCGCTGCTGCCCGCCCCCCGGTGTGTTTCCCTTAGTCGCCTCTTACGACACCCACAGGAAGAGTTGGGGTGGTGAAATTCTATGCCGGCACCACACGGCACCGCGCCACAGAGGTCGAGGTATTATTAGCTTAGCATATCTTAGGGTGGTTGATTGTTGGTGGTTGATTCCGTGTGGATTTTGCAGAATTATTTATTTATTTATTATTGTTTTCCATCTGCCACCAGGAAAATGGAGCCGCCTGCAACGCTGCCTACTCATGGGTATAACAACGCTGAGCTGCAACGGGAAACACAGGCTAGCTTAATATTTTATTTGCCATTACATTTATTTAAGCACAATTTAGTTATTTATTACAAGGAATTTATGGATTAAATAAATTCATCGCGCGTGTTTTTTCTTTTTTCTTTTGTTATCGTAAAGTTTCCCTTTAGATATAAAAATAAGTACTTAGGAATTAATCACTTTATTAAAGACTAGCGGTCCCCCGGCTTCGCAGGGGTATTTAACAAAAATATATTTTATATGAAGAAATTCACCTCACTACAGCAAGGGAAACGCTAGGTGCAAAACTGCTTATTTATTAAATTATTGATGATTAAAGTTACAAATTGAAATCAAAACTAAATGGAATAATGGTAATATTGAATAATAGCTACATTTTTATTTTTTCATTCTGTCCAGTGCTGCCACCTGTGGCTGGCCAGTGTGATTATTTAAAGAAATTAGGTTGGCGCTCTGACACGAATTATTATTAAGTTATGGAATGCATTTTCAGAAAGAAAAGTATGGAATATGGACTTCGAATTTTAAATACTCTTCCACGCTACAAAATGCACTTTTGCACTCAGATTTCTAATGACAAACAGAAGCTTTCCGAGGTTGTGATGACGTGAAAAGGAATAATCCTGAGCAGCTGCCAAGCGATTGCGGTAAAATCTGCCATCCTTTATTGCAATTTGAAAGCCCTGAGCGTTCTTTGCGTTGAGTTTGCGTTCCCAATCCATCAAATTGCAAATAAAATAACCTTCAAACATAGATAAAGTATACCCTTTAACCGATTCGTTGCTGCACCCATTTTGAAAAACTTTTCACCAGGGCTGTGAACAAATTTTCTATGACACGACTGGCGTGTCAAGCGCCATAGAAGTCCATGGCACGCTTAGCGTGCCATCAGCCATGTGTATAAAACTACATGCTTTTTTTGCTTTTTTACTGGTCTAGACTTGTTTCAAGTTTAGTTGGAATCAAACCACGGGAGTGTACGGCACGATACGTTAATTACATTGGTTTTGAAGAGGTTAACTAAGTGTTTTTCCTGAAATGGAAGGTAAGTGACTTTACTTTTTCAGATGTTTCAAACCTTTTTTGATATTTTATCTAACTTTTACTAAAAATGTCACTTAGTGACTTGTTGCAGTAGTACAACGACGAAATGTTCGGATTATTTCGTCAAATTGACCTACTTTTTCTAGATTTAAATCGAAAACGCAAATACATTCCTGAAACAGAAAACTATGATAATGATGAAACTCAATGTGAAAATGAAGAAGAAATAAATCGAAAACGCAAATAATTTCCTGAAACAGAAAACTATGATAATGATGAAACTCAATGTGAAAATGAAGAAGAAACTTTGAATTATATATTTGAACAAAACTCACAATCATACTCAGATGTTGGAAATGACAAGCCTCAAAAGAAATTTAAGAACAGTGGTACATGCACAGAAATTGACGATAAAAATACTAATTCAGTACCCTCCATAATAGATTTGCATGGATGCAAAAGATTCGGCGAGTTTATATCAAATGAACTGTTAAGATTTAAGTAATATATTATAGTATTTTTCACAGTAAGGAGGTTCCGGGTCTGAGTTCTTAATAAATTAAAAAAAGTTGTATGGTAAATTCGGTACTATGGAGGTAAAAATAAATAGGTTTAATAATGTTTCGAATTCACAACCTTCGCACACACGATGTTCTAAATTCAATTTTACTTTACCCTCTAGCGGATAAAAACGGCTTTTGCGTATCAAGGAGCAAAATATCTCTTTCCGAGGTGGTGGGATGAAAATACTCTTTTCATCCCACCAACTTTTTTTAATTTATTTAGAACTCACACTCGGAACCTTCTTGCTGTGTCTACTTTTTTAATTTGCTTTGCGCGCGCCATTTTCTTTTCACGTACCTAATATGTTTGAAACCTGGTTAACAAGTGAAAACTTAATAAATGAGTGATTCAAGCGACGAAGAACTTTCTTTTGACTCCAACAGAATTAATAATAACGTTTAATAATAATAATAATCGTTTAATAATAACGTCCCACTTTGGGACGCTCAGCGTACGCTCACTGCAGAGGTCTGCCACGCCAGCGCTTTAAGCGCCGCGAGGTCCGCCCCTTGAGAGGTGGCTAAAGTATTCAGTATTGACACGCCTATCGTGTCATAAGAACGCAATTTAAAAAGGTTGTCAATCCCTGGAACTGTTGAATTCACGCAATATCGAGAGGCTAAGACAACAGGCGTAATCTACGTGGAAAATCTGTATAGTTTCGTTCTGGGCAGACTTTTCTAAAACTTAATCTGAGGGTGTTACAATCGAGGAAAAAATGACACGCCTATCGTGTCATAAGCCACTAGTTAAAACCATTGATGACACGCCTGTCGTGCCATCAGCAACTAAACTTCAATCCAATCCAATATAAGCCTTCAAAGGACGATTCCCAGTCAGTCGTCTGAATGAATGAAATTGCTTTTGACAGTAAATAAAACGTTGGCAAACCATTTCCCATATACAAATGTTAATTGTCATGTCAATGTCAACACCAACAGACAGAGCAAAAGAAAACACAATTGCCATAACGAAGAAGTCAAGTCAAGAAAACACAACGCTATTGTTGCCAAATCAAATTTTATTAAGTCAATAGGAAATCGAGTAAAAAAGTTTGTATGGAAATAATCTTCCCCTTTTTAATCCACGCTCATTTATTTTCTGTTTGGTAGTTCGATTCACAATCAATACTAACTTATGATTTCTCTATTCGATTATAAATGTCAATAGATACTATGATGTTATCCATTTTTTGTTATCCACACAATAAAAATATGGTTCTATGGATTATGTCTTTGATTGAACGAATTATATTAATAGCTAGATACATGAAACTATAAATAAGTTCGGAAGGAGTATCAGAACAAAATAAAATGAAGCACTCCAATCAAGCAAGCATGCCAATCAATCAAATAGTATGCTGGCCATCGCCATTACAGCTATAGACACCAACTGATGAACTCTATTGTAAACAAACCAAAATAAACAGAAAACGCCGTCTTGTGTGGTCAGATGTTGCAAAAGTCACAATGGGTTTGTCAATAAAAAACACCGGATCACATTTCGTAGATAAATTTCTTATATCACCAACTTATTTTATCGATTTGACGCAAAATTATTATCAACATATAAATCAAACTACAAGCACAAAATCTCGCCAGTGCTGCCAACATGTAAACATGTAAATTTTCCAGTAAGTGTGGGAGGATATTAAAAATGTTTTAATTCTAATATTTTATTGACTTTAAATTATGAATCAGGTTTATAGGCATTTCTTTATCATCCTGGTTATACCTATAAAATAATATGTATTAAGTATTTGAAATATAATTAGGATATTGAATTTCAGTTTGTAATATATATACAATACGAATTTCGAAATATGTTTGTTTTTTATTTGAGCTAACCTCCAAAATAGCTGAACCCATTTGGATAATACTTTAAGTGACGATCATGCTACGCAGATGTTATAACGAGATTAACGATAGCCGTGGGGCATAACTAAAAGTCAATATTTTTTCAGATTTCCGGGTGACGAAAATTGGAAGTTAAATTGAATTCGCATAATCAGAGAATCTCATAATTAAAATAATTTGAAGCCCAATAAATCAAGTGTAGCATGCAATGTGCATGAAGATTTTTCATGTCAAAGCATGCGGGCATTATATTATATAATACATAAATTTTTATTTAGAATGTATCAATAAACAATGAATATGAGAATAATGTATATTTTTCACATAACATTTCATTGATCTTCCCAGTAACAATCATAATAAGATATGGCTGCAAATGTACATTTAAATAATTATATTTTTTTTATATTATATTGGTTAGGCATTTCCATAGGAACAATGCGAAGCCGTAGGCAGAAAATGTTGTCAGCCAGTTAATAGGCACAAAGAATAATTTATTCAAACTAAAATTAGACATGGAATGAGACTTTGGATAAATAATAATAAAATAAATAATAAATAATAAATAATGCCAGACAATCCACACAGCATCATCTAGCCCCAAGCTAAGCAGAGCTTGTGTTATGGATGTTTTTATCTTTGTTACTTCTGCACACACACTCAGAGGCCTGAACAGATTTTGTTGAAATTTCTTCGATTAGCATAGTTACTATTTAAACCCGGGAAAGTAAAGTGTTCTGTTCCGTTCTTGTGGGACATTAAAATTCACTGCAGTTAGCACCATAAAGCGCTGGCGTAAATTGAAAATTATAAAAAGTAGGTCTAATAATCACGATAACCGTGGCTAAAGCAGTACCTAAAATGATTCATTATAATTTTACATATTCATATTAATAAGTGAACAATTATTAGGAAGAATATTTATAAAAATTATGGGTATTTTTTTCTTCTGTTGGCAACTCTCTATACACTGACACTCAATGTCAATCCGCCATTGCTAAGATTCAAGTTTGATTTGACAGGATTCTATCCGTACTTTTCATAAATCCATGGCTAGATACTAATGGTTACTATTCCATTACATTCTTTATTAAAATTGGTCGTCCTAATTAATTGTGAAATAAAAAATGGCCAGAAATAGCCTTCTATGCTAGAAAAAAATTAAATTAATTAATTATTTATTATTATTTGAAAATTATTCTAGCAGCAGCATTGCACTTCAAATTTCAACCATGACTGACAATGACAATTCCGGAGCCCTATAGCCATTACGTTTCATTACCGCAATTTTGATTCAAATGTAGTATCAGCCTAATTTCTTAGACTACCTACCTATTAAATGTTTCAGCCAAGATATTGATTATCTGTACAGCAATCATATTTATTTTTTGCGTACTTTTGAATGCATAAAGAAAGTTATTTAAATCGTCAGTAAGACTAGTAAATGTCAATCTCAAATGGAGAATCCGCATTGTTCACTCCGTTCACTCACATTGACCATCCAGCCAGAAAGTTTTGTGTAATTCAATTTGTCCCATCAAATAAAGGTTTTTTTATATTTTTTTTTTCCATGCATCCATTGAGAATACTTTCATTCCTCCGCTGCTCAAGTAATGGTGCGCGTTGAAATCTTTTGGGGAAGGTAGTTTTGCAGTATTTCCCGATTGAAACTACCAGGGCCTCATAACGTCGAGAGAGTTGTCAGATATAAATTAATAAGGTACCTAGACGTTGTGAGGTGAAAATGAATAATTATTAGCACCTGCACAAGTATAAACCGGCTGCGCGTTGAAATCTTTTGGGGAAGGTAGTTTTGCAGTATTTCCCGATTCTAACTACCAGGGCCTCATTACATCAAGAGAGTTGACAGATATAAATTAATAAGTTATACGTTGTGAGGTGAAAAGGAATAATCCTGAGCACCTGCTCGTACGAGTATGAACCAGGTGCGTGCGCGTTCTTTTGGTAAGGTAGTTTTGCAGTATTTCCCGATTCAAACTACCAGGTCCTCATAACATCGAGAGAGTTGTCAGATATAAATTGGATTCTTAGTATAAATTAATAAGGTAGACGTTGTGAGAGTGATTGAGTGATTAGATCACTTCCCCGAAATCGTTAATTCCGCACTTTTACCCGGCACTTTTTTTCTCATTTGCTTGCTTCCTCATTCTCAAATATGGCCAAACGACATTTAGGTGAAAAGGGATAATCCTGAGCACCTGCTCAAGTATGAATCGGGTGCGCGTTGAAATCTTTCAGGGAAGGTAGTTTTGCTGTGTCCCGATTCAAACTACCAGGGCTTCATAATATCGAGAGAGTTGTCAATGCATCGCAGTACCTATGAGATTAAGAGAGACAGTTATACGCTCACAGGCGAATGCATCTCTGCAACTCTTCAGTGCGAGTACCCTACTCGCACAAAACAATGGTCTGTGTCATTGTTTATTAAGGCAGTTTATTATTTCTATTAAAATAGTATTTATTTACAATTTTTGTTCAAAATACTTTTCTGAAATTAAATTAAACCTAATCGCATTTTGATAAAGCATTTGCTTGTGAATTTATTTGTATGAACAATTTAAATAGAGAGCGGTTTCCTGGACTGGTTTAAAAAAATACCGGAACTTAAAATGCCAAAGAACGGTATCCAGAAAGAACACCTAACAAAATACAGAAAGCACATGAGAATACTTTACACACAACTACGAAAAATTAAGACGAACGATCAACATCTCAATAAACGCTATACCGATATTTTTTTCAGGATTATTAAGGTAGGAGGATGAAATGGACCTCATGATTTGAATTTTACGACGTCGATACTCGCTATTTCTGTTTCATTATTGCGTCGAAATAGCAGAAAGCGTGAGAGAGATAGAATTAAAAGCACACATCATGCAAGTGCATGGTATGAAAGTCACTGTGATAACGGTTATAATGGTTATTCAGTCCGATATTAACTACGAAGCATAATTATCTAAACTATACAATAACTCAAGACATACTCGTACAACAGTTTTTTTTATTAAGTCCCTAAGATTTCAATAACAAAATAATATTTTATAACTCGGTGAGTCACTTATTAGCTAATAGCAATCCACCACAGCTTCACACTGGTATTAAAAAAAAAATATTATTTTTTATAAACTATACATTATTGAAGTTTTGCGTTACCTTAGCGTTTTGAAATATTCATTCCTATGTTCATCAGTGTAGAATTACAAACGTAAAAGAATTATACAAATCAGTCCAGTAGTTTTGGAGCCTTTTATAAACAAACAAACTATCAAATATTTCCTATTTATAATAATTTAGTTTAGATATACACATACGCTAGAATGAAGCCACTGCTTTAGTTCCATATTACTTTCGAGTTCACTTCTTCAACAACAGCTCCCAGTATGCTTTTTAGTAATAAGCTAGCAGTCCACCCGGCTTCACATGCGTATTTAAAAATTGAATTTTTCATGCAGATTCCTAACTTTTTTGAAATTAATGACCTACGTTCATCCATCCGGAAAATTTAGGAATCTAATGGGGAAAGATTTTTTCAAATCGGTCCTTAAGTTTCGCAGCCTATTCAATTTAAACAAACAATCAAATCTTTCATCTTTATTATATAAGTATAGATATAGATAGTATAGATAAAAAAAGTGCATAGCTTGGTGAGTCTGACTGCACTGCCCCGGGTGCCCCTTCCCGGGCAAACAGTTTGTCACAACCAGGACGACAGAAGTAGCTGGGAGTTGCGTTGCGCATCCTGTGTCTTGCTCAGTGCCTACGAGGTAACAGAGCTTACCATCGGGAACCTAGGTATAGTGAAGGCCTGAGCATGCCTAGTTGGAAGTGACAATGATACTCTTCACAGTTCATTGATTATCTGTTTGTTGAGCCAGGAGTTTTGTCATGGTTACTGCAGCAACTTTAAGCAAATCTGACATTTTCATTATTGATCTATCATCGGCAAATTCATAATCAATCATCATCAATTCATAGGCAATATGCTAGCGCTTGCTTTGAAAATACTTACCCAAAGCGCTTGCTTTGAAAATACCCATATTGCCTATGCATGGATTATGCATAAGCAATGGACGTAAATTGTTAAACATACGAGTTTGAAGCGCACGTAAGTTTCTAGTTTCAAGTGTTTTATTGTTTTCATGTTGTACAAAGATCGTAAGAAAAGGTTATAGCTATCAACATGAGCCCGGGTGGGTACGCTCCGATTTCGATGCAGTGAATGCACAACTTGACCATGAGAGATTATCATATGTGCCGTCGCTGGATGAATCTATATCTCTCTCTATATCTATATCTATACTAATATTATAAAGAGGAAAGATTTGATTGTTTGTTTGAATTGGTTAGACTCCGAAACTACTGGACCGATTTGAAAAATTCTTTCACCATAAGAATCCGAAATTTTTCGCGATGAACATAGGCTATAGCTAACGAATTCCTTATAGTAAACATTGATATGGTCGAGCTCCTCAAAAATTAATTACTTTACTGCGTTTGGAGAGGCTTCTGTGGCATAATACCAAGTAAAAAAGGGGGATAACCTACAACAACACTCCGGAGAGGTTTTTTATCACTATAGAACGGGACACTGAGCAGGAAAATAAGTTTCTTTTCTTCTGGATAACACGGAATAACGAACACGGACGCTGAGTCACACTTTGAAAAATTTTGGGGCTCCAAAATTGTGAGTACAATTTTTGTTGTTTACGAATAGCCGAATCGGCAAATAAGGCCGACTTTGGAATATCAGCTGTTTTACCTTTGACACATCTTACTGACTGTCAAAGAAAAAGTTTCGTTCAGAAAGAAAGGGCACTTTACGGACGAAGAAAATCAGGCATCAACTTCTTTTTGTCGGATGAGTTTTGGGTTGTGGGGTGTTGCCAGCTTAAGAAAAATTTCGCTAGATTTAACAAATGATAAAAATGAACACTCGGAAACAGAGAAAAATCACTTTAAGCGATAAAAACATTAAAAACATTGAAAATACTGATAAAGTAAAATCAGTTCAGGATAATTTGAATAAATCTATACGCCTAAATGAGCAGTTGATACAGGAGCAACTAGATGGAGAGAAAGAATTTACCAATATATTAGAACAGAACCGGAAACTTAAAATACAATTACGAAATTTAGAAAAGAAAAATGAGGAACTAAGAGAAAAACTTAACATGTATCAAAATGTCATCACTCAACAGCAAAACGATCAGCGCCAGTATGAAAAGTTTCTGTTAGAAAAAACCAAACTGGAACACATCATAGAAGAAAAAAATGAACAGATAAATAATTTAGAAAAACAATGTCATTGCTCTATTGAAAAAGGATATCAAGAAAAATGTAGTACTGACGAGTTAGAAAGAATCCAAGCGGACCTGCGTTTAAAAAATGTCGAATTAAAGGTACTGAAAAAGCAGAGATATATGGCAGAGCAAGGACACACTAGCTTAAATCAAAATATAACCGAAGACTTCATTAAACTACAGAGAAACTACACTGAATTACAAGAAAACATGGATCAACAATTAGAATTAATGGAAAACAATAGAGAACAACTAGAAATCAAGATAAAATCATTAGAAAACTGCTGTGACAACTTAAGAGTTGTATATGACAACGTTAGTTTTTCAAACTATAGAAAAGACCGGAAAATCATAGAGCTTACCGAAACTCTTAAAGAAATGGAAAATATACTGCAAGAGACGACGGAAGAGGCCATAGAGGAAAACACCATTCAAGGACATTTTATTGGAAATCAGGAAACAGAGAAAAATGGAAATCGCAGGAAAATAATAGTTATTGGAGATGGTAGTATAAAAGGTCTGGGAGCAGTGCTGTGTAACTCAATGGAAAACTCATGTAAAGAACTCTGCTGCTATATTTATAAGGACGCACCTATTGACTACATATTGGAAAAAGCTAGAATATTAGTTTTAAGTGACGCAGACTCAATTAATACGGTAGTAATAGTGACTAGGAATTTAGGGTTAAAAAATGCGAAAACATATGTGGATGGTTTAATTTGTTTACATGAACTACTGAAGGAAAGGAACATCCATATGATTTGTTCTAACTTAGCCTATAAAGCAAATGGTCATATACCAACTATTGCACAGTACAATGACGGCATACTTTATTATAATACATGCATGCACAACTACTCTGTCCATGAGTCTACTATGGACTTAATTAACATAGGCGGGATAGACAGTAGGATGTCATCTCGGGAATTTAGGATAGTTGTTCAAAATTACGTAAAACAACACCCAGAAATAGCACGAATCCTAACGAACGTGCCATCTGATAGCGAGGTTTTTCAAATGGTGTAGACGTAACTCACTGTAATACAGATGATGTTGAAATTAATAAAACAAATAATGCAAATAATTATAAAAACAAAAGGAAATTTAATATCTTTCATCAAAACCTTTGTGGAGTAACTAACAAGAGAGATGATATTGAAGTATACATAAATTCTTTAGAAATAAGGTTAGACTACATATGTATAAGTGAGCATTTTTTAAATCAAAATTCGGTTAAACTATTTAAACTTCTAAATTACAAAATGGCATGTTACAATTTTAGAGCTACAAAGAAACGTGGTGGCACACTGATTATGAGTCATGGTGAGGTTAATGTTGAAGATATTAGTTATTGCAAAAAACTCTATAAGATGGAGGCTTTCGAAATTTCGGGAGTGAGAGATGTTAGTTCTAATATATTTATTTTCTGCTGTTACCGCAATCCGGTTAACAAGAACTTTAACGTTTTCCTCGAACAACTCGAAAAGTTTTTGGAGCACTTCTTTGACAAGAAATGTATTTTGTTAGGGGACTTTAATGTTAATATTATGACCGAAAATACGCAGAAACAGGAGTTCATCAAGCTCCTGAAATGCTATAACTTTGAGTATTTAATTAATGAAATTACTTTTGTTAGGAACAATGTAGGATCTTGTCTTGACAACATAATAACTAATATACTGGATGACACAATCAGCGACATTCTCATAGATCATAATGGATTGGGCGATGGTCATGCTGGTTTGTTCTGCTCATGTACGGTAGATTACATTGGCAAGCATAATGCTATGTCTAAAATCAAAGCTGAACGCAGAGACAATCGGTTAGAGAATCTTCTAAATTTTAGAGATAAGGTTCTGGATATAAACTGGTTTGTGATGGGTGTAAATAGTTTTATAACTAAGTTTGTTGATTTATATAATAAAAATTTTCAGAAAACAGAGAGAATGATTAGAAATAAAAACAAAAAGAAACTAAATTGGATTACAAAAGGAGTAAAAGTGTCAAGTAAAATGAAAAGATTCTTAGTACTTAATGTTAAAAATAATGAATCAAATTACAAACATAATTATCTTAAAATATACAAAAAGGTTATCAGAAAGGCTAAACAGTTAACAGTGCAAGAAGAAGTTATGAAGGCAAAAGATTCAATCAAAGCGATTTGGCAAATAGTAAATAAACATAGAAATGTAAAAGATAAAACTAGTAACCATGATGCGATTAAACTAAAAATAGATGACAAAGTAATTCATAGGCCAAAGGAAGTTGTTAATACCTTCAGCAAAAAATTTGAGCAAAACATAGGTTTAGAGGAGCATGCTAAACCCAGAGAGTCTGCTTTAGGGGTTCTTACTTATAGCAATGCTTGTATAGAGTCGGATATGCAGTTCGATACAGTTTCCAGCAAGGAAATCTGTAAAATAGTCAAAGCTATGCCTAGAAAGAACTCATACGGTCATGATGAGATCCCTATTACATTAATAAAAGACAATATTGATATATTGTCAGACCCCTTGTCATATTTCTTTAATTTATGTATAAAGGAAGATATTTTCCCAGAGCAACTAAAGATAGCAAGAATAATTCCAATTTATAAAGGAAAGGGCTCAAAAACTGATCCAAAGAATTACCGACCGATTTCTCTTCTTCCAATATTATCAAAAATTTATGAAAAAATTATAAAAATAAGACTAAATAGACATTTAATTACAAATAATATAATCAATATAAGGCAATTTGGCTATCAACCTGGACTTAGCACAAACGATGCGATTGATAAACTGTTGGATGATGCAATAATAAAGTTAAATGATCGAGAGAGAGTAGGGGGTCTGTTCTTAGATTTATCTTCCGCTTTTGACACAGTTGACCATGAAATCTTACTAAGTAAACTTAAACACTATGGGATACGAGGGAAACAGCTAAATTTATTTCGTTCATACCTCAGCAATCGACAGCAATATGTAGAGTTAAGGGCAACGGACGGTAACAGAGAGGTTATACATACTTCAGCTTTGACAAAAATTACAAGGGGAGTTCCACAGGGATCGATATTAGGTCCAACTTTATTTATAATATTTACTAATGATCTTATAAACTACATGAATAATAGAGTACCCGATCTGCGTTTGGTTGTTTTTGCGGATGACACAAATGCGATTGTGTCAGCGGGTTCAGTAACGGATCTTACGGCGAAGCTTAATAACGCACTAACCGAGTTCAAAACGTGGTTTAAAATAAATAATTTGATAATGAACATGAATAAAACTAAACTAATGTTATTTAAGACTACTTCTAAAAAAAATGAAAAACTCCTCGTTAATTTTAATGACATAATAATTGAATCAGTTGACATAGTTAAATTCCTAGGTATTAATATTGACATGTTACTTAACTGGAAATCTGAATTAAAATCTATAGATAGTTACTTGAGCTCTGCATGCTACGCCATAAGAAGTCTCAGAGATGAAGTCACACTGAAACAATTAAAGCTAGTATACTTTGCACTAGTTGAATCCAAGCTTCGTTACAGCATTTTATTTTGGGGAAACAGCTATAACTACAACATAAATTCAGCATTTGTGATGCAAAAGAGAGCGATAAGGACGATGACACGCATATCTCAAACGGATTCGTGTAGGGAACATTTTCTTAGTCTGCGTATACTCACTGTACCTTGTCTCTATCTATTAATTTTGCTCACATTCCTGGTAAGACATTTTAACTCTTTTGAAACCCCTGAGGCAAGGGCAATTAGAGAAACGACAAGAAGAAGGGATATAGTTAAGCAATTCACACCTAAGCTGAACATATCAGAGCACAGCGTACGACATCAGGCGGTTAAAATGTATAATATGTTGCCTTTCTCCTTTAAAAGTATATATGACTCAAACGAATTTAAAAATAAATTTAAAGAATTCTTGTTGAAGAAGTGCTACTATTCTTTGGAAGAGTACTGCACCGACAAATATAAGTCCGATAATCTGTAAAGATGAAAATTTATTATATTTATTATAAGACATTTTTTTTTTTTATGCTTATCTTTGACATTGTAATTACATACATAATACTATGATTTTCATAATAATGTTATTGTTATAATTTAAAATTTTATTTCTTTTATTTTAAAATTGTAATTACATACATAATACTATGATTTTCATAATAATGTTATTGTTATAATTTAAAATTTTATTTCTTTTATTTTAAAATTGACATATATTAATTTATTAATTTAATTATTTTTTTTTTGACATGGAAATTGACACAGTAGAGTAATTTTATATTATATTATTATTAGTCGTAGCTTAAGTCTTGGATATTTATGTAATTGTAATTTTTGTTTATGAGAGATGTTTTAGTAATAGTTAAAATTCCGACACAATTGTAAATTGTTTGAGAATAAATAAATGAAATGAATGAATATAGAAAATATAAAAAAAGTTAGGCTTTCGTATGAAAAATTAAATTTTTGTTAAATACCCGTGCGAAGCCGAGGCGGACCGCTAGTATAATATATAACGCTGCCTCAGGACCAATGTATGAACGATCTTAATAACCATCGATCCACACTGTGTTTGAACATGAATGACTGCTGCCTGGAACCTGCCAAATGAAACAATACAAATGATGGTCCGGAAATAGTAAACTAATGTTGAACCTTGAAGGTTCACGGTCATATGGTCACACTTGATTGTTCAAAATGAATTTAAAACGTTACTGAACTAGTGCGTGAGTTCCTGCGAGTTCAGTTATGAAATCCTAGTGGTAGCTCGTATTATGATTCATGCGAACGTAAATATTCCGTAAGAGATATTTATACGTTCGCATGAATTACAAACAAGTAAATTATAAATGCTTAAAAGTACTAAAAATACTCTCATTTGCGCAGGAGTAAAATAAATTCTCTTCAGTACTTGTGAGATTTATTTCGGAATGTCAATTCAATAATATTTTAAGAATTAACTTAGGTATTATTAGCTTGGACACCCAAAATGCCAAAACCTTTGTATACATTTATGGCAATAATAGAATCATTGAGTTATTCGTTCATTGTTCAGCTATCAATAAATAAATAAATAATAATAAAATAATGCTCAACAGTTTACACAGCATCAAACCAAGTTGAATTGAATTCCAGCTTACGGAACACCAAGATCTATTCTTCGAAACATTGTGTGAAAACTGGATCCTAGCCAGGTTTTTTCCAGGTCTACCAGGATAACATAACCAGCAAGACAGCATTAGTATTCGAGATTGCACTTGAAACTCATACTTCTGAACTTCTGAAATGGTAAACTTTGTCGCACTCTTGCAGTAACTTCTATCGAATCTTATTCTGCTATTAAAATAATAATAAAGGCGACAGTAGGTGAGTGTTTTTAGGGTTTTGCCATCGGTTGCAAAACCCTTATGAAATCGCTTTGGGTCTGTTTTGTGTTTTGAATCCTTAATATCTCAGAAACTACTGCAGCTATCGACTTGAAATTTGAAATAATAATACATTTTGTGCGCCCGCACATATTTATAGAAAAATAAATGAAAATAAATGAAAAATCAAAATGAAGATTTTCCATACAAATTTTGAAATCGAAATTTTAAATGGAACGTACAAAGTCGAAAGTGGTATCAAATGAAAGGTACTCGTTTGTAGATTTCAAAATAGTTTTTGAAATTTCGGTAGATTTCATACTTTTTAAAATATTTTGAAAATGGTCAAAAAAATGACCGTTCCCCCCCCCCTATCTCCGAAGATTGCAGAGCGATCGACGTGATATGTACCAAGTGTTTGTAGGTATTGATCTATATTTTATAGGAAAAATATAGAGAAGTCTGTAAAAATAATATTTTTTGAAATATGGTCAAAAAAGGGCGGGAAAAATTTCTAAAGGGGTGACTACCCCCCCAAGTTGGGTATCAAATGAAAGGTATTGGTTTGTACATTCCAATGCAGTTTTTGAAATTTCGATAGATTTTATACTTTTTGATATATTTTGAAAAAGGTCGAAAAATTGACCGGTACCCCCCCTCTATCTCCGAAGATTGCAGAACGATCGATTTGATATTTACCAAGTTTTTGTAGGTATTGATCTATATTTTACAGGAAAAATATAGAGAAATCTGTAAAAATAATACTTTTTGAAATATGGTTAAAAAAGGGCGGGAAAAATTTCTAAAGGGGTGACTACCCCACCGAGTTGGGTATCAAATTAAAGGTATCAGTTTGTACATTTTAATGCAGTTTTTGAAATTTCGATAGGTTTTATACTTTTCGAAATATTTTGAAAAAGGTCGAAAATTTGACCGTTCCCCCCCCTCTATCTCCGAAGATAGCAGAGTGATGTATATAAAATGTACTAAGCGTTTGTAGATATAGGTCTATATTTTACAGGAAAAATATAGAGAAGTCTGTAAAAACAATACTTTTCGAAATATGGTCAAAAAACGAATTTTCATACAATGGGGGCTATTTCATTGAGAGCAATATCAAATCAAAGGTATGGATTTCGACAATTTAAAACAGGTTTTAAAAATCGTCTAAGTTTCATACTTAGTGAAATACGTAGAAAAAAGTCGAAAAAATAATTGTAGGTACCAACCCACTTACTACCCACTAATCTCTGTAGTAACTGCAATAGTAGGGTTCCACAGCGCCACGAAATCGTTGTTCTCAAAATTTTAAAGTCCATACCCAATGTATTCCACTGCGCTCGAAGAATATTTAGATAATAAGATTATTGAATTCATGAATTCCACCGTGCTCCAAAAAAATATGAGAAGAGTAATGTATCCTGGATAATCCACACAACATCATTTAGCGACAAGCTAAGCAAGCTTGTGTAATTCGTACTACTACGATATCTGTTATACTTAATAAAGTATATATAAGTATCACATTAGATGATTTATTTTTGTATACGTAGAAAAGGACTAGAACACTCAAACAAATAATCTGCAGATCTTACAAATATTAGTCCCGAGGCGGGAATCAAACCGCAACCTCCTGCGTTGTAAGCCCACCGCGCTAACAGGTCGTCAATATACGTACCTACCTAAACGACAAAAGTTCAAAACCCTCGGCGCGCGAGTTACACTCGCACTTGTCGTGCTTGTTTAGTTACAATAAGGTCGCCTATTAATAAAACCGAATAAAAATGTAGACTTACATTTTATCACAATAAAATTATAAATGGGAATTTTTAGATATACCTCTTTGCGAAACTGCTGAATGGATTAGGTGTATTGATTAACTGTATTACTAAAACCATATTTAATTTCTAAAGCTTGCACCCTGCTTACTTTTATTTAGACTACTGTCTCCACTATGTTTCTGTCTCATTTTGATCTGAAGGGATATTCCTTATCACTTAGTAGTTTTGTCGCTACGGCTATGACTAAGATCATGGACTTTCCAATGAGGTATACTTTAAGTCTTCCTGCTTTTTTTGATTTGAATCCTGTAGTTGATCATTATAGCTTGAGAGTTTCATTTTAGGCATTTTGCTCACTTTCTATAATATTTATTGTAATGTACTATAAATTAGACCTAGAGGCAGATCTCAGCGGATCGCAAAAGTGTTAAGAACAATCCAAGAGGCTGTTGGTCAGTAGTTATTAATCCGTGCTTTATCCAACCAGTATTTGAGGTTGAAGGCAGGGGTGTGATGTTGCTTTCTATTGGCTGGCGCGATAATCACAAATGGTAGATGAGCAACAGTAACCGCTGACAGTTTGCGATTAGCAGTTCCCAGTATGGCGGCTTACCAAACGGTAGTGGTGGATTTGGCGGCGCGACACGATCGCTTCTTGAAATGTTTAGAACATCTTATGGTTAAAGATTAAATTTAATTATTATCTTATTTTAAATCGGTATTGATGTCTTGGAGTTTAATCAATTCAAACAAATTTTTCATCTTCTTCTAACTTTACAGATGATACTTAGAGACTAATCTATTCTACTGTCTACCAGTGAAAAATTTTAATTACCTTTTAGTTATGGTTTTATGCATTTTAGTTATTTTCTAAAAATGTCTCTATTCCACGCTGTCTTAGTTTAAATTTATTTTTGAATTTTCGTGGTATAAATTAACCCCGGAAATAAAATTATTGAAACCAAAGAATTTACAAAATTGATTCATAATTCCCATTGCCGTAGAAATTGATATGTACCATCGGTACATACATAAAAAAATATACAGTAATAGAATACAACCGAAAATAAAACCTCATCTTTTTTTGAAGTCGATAAAAAATAAAAGCAACGAACAAACAACCTAGCAACCTTGACGTTGACAGATGGACTTAATGAATACCTAGTTATTTATGACCACATAACCAACCTCACTAACCAACGTAAGAATAATGAATAAAATAAATAAATAAATGATGCTTGACAATACAAGCAGTATCTGAAAAAAGTGAATCAGTAGCAATGACAAACTCCTATCACTCTATAAATATTGTGTGCCCTGTAGGATCTATAGTGAAAGTAAATAACTATACATAAAAGATTAGAAAAACCTTACAGTACACTAAAACGCAATATTATGATGTATTGATACTACAGAATAAATTTTGCGGCGTTGTTGTGAAGATATTGGCCGAAGATAACGCCAAAACGAGAATAGATCGAGTTGAAAATGTACTACATCGATCGAACGATTAAGACTAATAGTATCTATAGGTACTTCTTATAATAAATATGCGATCTTTTATATAATTTATTGATGGTGAGAGTTTAGGCCAAACGCTATTATGATTAACCCTTGGTTTACCTGGTGACCCCAGATCACTTAATTTACCCCATGGAGTCCATGAGACTTCTTGCATAAAAATCATTGATTTTGATCAAAATAAAAGCAAAAAAAGTATTCAAAAATGGTTTATTCTACTTAGGAACATTATATTTATAAGCTTTAATATCAAAATTCTTTATTAGTTGGTAAACAGTCTTGTTGACAATTGAAAAACCTAATAGTCTAAAAAATAGGTAAACAAAAAACAATGCCAACTTCTGGTTCGAAACTTACATACAAGAAATCATTATTTTAAACTATTTATTTCAATAACAAGTCTAATGTATAATCAACTTTTAAAAACTAATTATAAATTCTGTCATATTGTATATTTTGACATTTGCGCTCTTTTTGACCGTTGCTGTCACTTTGGACAGTAGCTGTCAGTTTTGACATAAGCAGTGACTCGCACTGTCACTTAAACCATCCCGATCTACCTTCAGGTAAAGCCAACTTTACTTGTGGTAGGCTAAGGTTTTGTATCAGTAGTTCCTACAAAAAAGTTAAGACTCTGAAGCCCGAACAGTCTGCCTTTGTGTTTAAATAGGATGCAAATAAATTAACACTACATGCTATTAATTATATCACGGACTGTACACGTTCTGTCCAGTTGCTAAGCCGTCCAGCTGAGAATCCGTCCAGTTGAGAATCCGTCCAGCTGCGAATTCGTCCAGTTGCTACGGAGCGATAAAATGGCACAGGTTTATACGAAAAAAAAAATCGTGCAGCGCTTTTTACTCTCTATCTTTAGCTGCACACTGAACACATATTTTCTTTGTACATGCCAAACATTCCTCGTCATCTGACGTATCAGGTGAGCACTCTGAATCAGAGTCATGATCAGAAGGTATACATCCATCTTCTGAATCGGAAAACAATTCGTTTGGCACTATTTCATGTTGTGGTCCACCTTGTTGCCCTCGCTCCTCGTCGTTGGACTCGTCATCACATCTGAGCCAGTCAAGTACCACCGACTCAGCTAAATCATGTGTCTCTAAATCAAGTAGATTTACTGACCGACTGTTTGAAGCCATTCGTTAGCCTAAAACTCAAAAATAACATTGAAAAAATAATAACATTACAATGCAGCAAAATAATATTTTTGTCACACAAATACCCCCATGGAGTCCAGCGGACTCTATGGGCACAATTACTTACCTTTACGCGCGGCGTAGGCGTACGTCCTCTTCACCCCGTGCCCGGGCTGTTACTGCAGGAAGGTACTGGGACGCGCGAAAACAAAAACGCGATAGTTAAGTTTTTAGACCAAAATGAAACTTAGCGCGGAGTCCCTGGGACCTAACAGATAAATTAAGGGTTAAGGTAGCGAGTCCTCTTACTTACTCTTTTGTATTCTGTGCCTGTGCAGGCGGGCGTATTTTCTGATTTTTAGCCTCAATTTATTTTGATCATTTCGAGATAGGTTGTTTTTAATGTTTAACTAACCAATCGGTAGTGGTACAAAGGCGGTTTATGAGGTTGGCTTGGCACTTGTTTGTAGGTAGCCGATACTTCGGTCCTATTTCCACAAATGAGGTAGGTATCAATTGATTAATTTTTATACCCTGGCTATAAGATGTGAGACAAAGTTGAGGACCTACTAAGATTGCAAAGTTAAGTTAAGTTAAAATCAACTATCACCGATTTATTAAAAGAAAATTTTATGGACGATTGGTAAGTAATTTCATGAAATGTAAAGGCTATTTTACTATTTTCTTTATTAAAATGGTACAAAATACATTTATAATACTAATATTATAAAGAGATTTGATTGTTTGTTTGACAATTTCATATAGAAACCGAACCGGCAACGAACGCAAATTCTGCAGGCGGGAGGAGGAGACTACAACCGAAAATGTAAAGAACAAAAACAACCCGCCTGCAAAATATCGTTCCATTCTACCAGGTTCTCATAAATCAGTAGGAGTAAATGTTTCAAAGTGACCATTTTAATAAATATGGACTGTAACTATACATTATAAGATCTCTTTTAGGCTGGCTATGTGCAAAACAACATCACGTCACGATGGTAGCTCGCCTCTCTGTTATGTAGTTCCTACGTTTCCCGTTGCGTGGCGCTAGTCTGATAAAGTTCCACAGATGCCTTTATTTCTATTTTTATCTAAACTTTCGCGTTACGCTTACACTTCATTTCATTACAGTAATTTATACAAAAAAAAGTAATTTTACATATCAAGGGTCACTGTGTTATATTTATTATGTACAAGCTTTTATTTTGCATAAAAGCGACGTTGGTCTTCGTCAAAGAAGTAATAACATCCCTTCGGTTAGGTCTTCGTGGCCTCAAGCCTGTGTTTTTGTATCTCTGAGTGGGTGTTAATTATTCAAAAGTATCTTAAATACACAAGCAATTAACCTACCTCGTCGTCGGAGGGAATGGCTAACTTTGGTCTTTTCGGATTCTTAAGTTTTTGGTTAATATTATATAACAATAAAATGTGTTTCGACCATATTCGTTCCATCATCAAAACTGTGAAGTTGTGTTCAACGTGATGCAAGATGTCTTTAAAACCCTTATTCAAAGGATATCCTCGTAAGTCTGGACAGTCCGCGGCATACCCTCAACAAGTGAAAGTTTGTTCGAAGTTACCAGAGTATCATGAGATTGCAGGAGGTCGGTTTTAGTAACAACATTGACCCAGAATGAAAGTGATGGCAATATCCTACGAAAGAGAATGAATCAAACTAAACATGGATTTTTCCAAAAAATAACTAAAAGCATCTAAAAGTCACTCGAATTCACATCAAATCGCAATATCGTAAATATGCTGCGCCACATTATGTTCATGACTGTGTGCTACGGCGTACGAGTCTTCTATTTTGAGGTAAGTACATGCAACCCTTCTTCATTAGCCGTACGTAGTGTCAAAAATCAGAATTGCCATGTAAATTATGCCTCAAAAAATAGCCAGAACAGCTATGTACATGTTTCTTATTTTCATCTTTACTGCTTTCGTTATTAACTTTTACTTCATTAATTTCAAAGACTGTACATGATGTTTTATTATTGTTTCATAATATTTTATTTTATCAAAGAAAATTTCAAATGTAGGATCAGCTTATAAAATTTATAAGCTGATCCTACATTTGAAATTTTCTTTGATAAAATAAAATATTATGAAAATAGTGTGTAACGTAAGGGTGCGCGTTGAAATCTTTTGGAGGATGACGCGAATTGCATCATATGACGCCATTTACTGGTTTGATCTACCAGGGCTTCATAACATCGAGAAGTAGATAGATAGTAATCGATTTCGAAGGGAGGCTAGGAGTCTAGGAAAGAGATAGGTTGTACGTTGCCGACTCATTCAATCCCATTCCCCCTTTCTTTTTCATGAATGCATCAATAAACATGGACAACTGAGTGAGATACAAATAAACGCACACATGCAGAACTGTGCACATTTTGCGGGGAGCGGTTCGTAGTGCACGTCAAGAGTAGTGTCACCATTCTCTAAAGAAAATCGTTAAATTTTTGTTTATTATTCAAACATCTCCTCTCCGTTCAGCTTCAGAAAATACCACCGACCGAACGAATATATCATATTCGTATGCAATGAAAACAAAAAAAAGATTAAAGCAGAAAATGCTATACGCGCGCAGTATGGATTAGAACAGATATTGTGAGTAATGTGCTGCGATCGGCGCCGTTAGTGCATTCATACCTCCGACGTATCCACCCACACGCAGTACAATTCCACTCTAGCTAGCACACATCTCCAGCTCCGCTTTAGTCAGTATGCATTTATAAAATATATTAAATATAATATTTTTTGCTATGTTTGACTAATATGTAGATTAGTATTAGTATTAGTAGTATTATTATTATATTTATTAGGATTAGTATTCAACGACATAAAAGTAATAATGCCGTCTTTTAACCTTTCCTTACATTTTCTTACATTACCTTTTTGAAATATAAACATTTCTAATCTGCTAGATATGTGTTGTTTCTATGGCTTATGTTCAGTAAGAGTTTTATAGGCTTGTTCGGTATGTGTAGTTATCTCACCGAGGGTAAAGGCGGCCCGGACAGACACTAGGCCAACATAACTAGCTAGATGTTATTTATGATGCTCTCACAATGGTGCACATAGCGTTGTCATGGTTTCTGTTTGCAGATTAATCATATTGCTTCCTTCCTGGTAAAAAAGACTTCTCTCTTTTATTAAGGGCGCTTTGTCTCACAATTATATGTGGCAACTTGGTGGCAACGTATAACGGCAACGCAATTTGTTCTGCAATCTGCACCACCACAGACAACAGTAGCGCGGTGGGCGAAGGTCTGCCTGCGACGCAGGAGGTTGCGGGTTCGATTCCCGCCTCGGGACAATTATTTGTACGATCTGCAGATATTTGTTCAGGGGTTCTGGTCGTTTTTCTATGTATAATAAAAAAAATATCTATCTATTTAATAATATTGTATTATGTATATCAGTCATCTAGTACCCATAACACAAGCTCTGCTTAGCTTGGGGCTAGATGATGCTGTGTCGATTGTCTAGCGTTATTTATATTTATTTATTTATATTTAATAGGGTAACCAAACGGCGGCTGTTGGCCATTTCATTGCAGGAATTGTGGGCAATATACCAGGGCTGCAAAAAAACCTAGAAGATCTTAAGGAGCTGTAAAGGTGCACGCACACACACACATTGACAGCATAAACTTAAAAAAAAAACAAAATAACAAAGCCGACAGCGATGCATCGGTCAGAATATAATCAGACCGACCATCGATAATTATTTGAGAGACTGAATTAGATAGGTAGTATTCTAGATGTAGGTATGCATAGATACATAACACACAAAAAACAAGGGGGGGGGGTACGACGTGTGCCCCAATAGCCAATGTAGCCAGCTACTTGGGAAACATCCTAATATTATTGATATCTATTAGTTGAGCTATCAATAATTTGTTTGAAATAGACTGTAGCTAGCTTGTAGCTAGCTAAATTAAAATTCTAGTTATAACTTGGTTGTTTAATTCTAAATTTCTTTGAAAGACATATTGTATATTCTTGTTTTATTTTTTCATACCAAACGTATGTCTGGTATGAAAAAATTAATATATGTATTTTTGTCTTATTTAATAATTGTATTTTTGTATTATTTCTGCTTGCAATAGTCTGCACATAGCTCAACTGTTCCAATTTTTAATACTAGCGATTCAGTATTTCAATGAAGGGGTGCAAACCTCCATCGCCTCCACAATGTTTGGCAAAAATATATCTTATTTGTATACCAGTAAGAACAAATGTCGTCCATTAGCCGCCTATGACCATAGAACACTACACACACAGGCACTACACTTACCTAGGCATTATTCGTTTACTATAACAGCCTGCCTCGTAGCTTGGTAGAGGGCAGGTAGCATCGTCGACGCAAAGGACGTTTAGAGGTTAAATATACCTCCTGTGTTTTTATGATTTCCTGGTATATGGAAATATTGCTTCGGAATTTGGCACGTGCAAGATTTTTTTTTTTATTTCTCTGTAAGATCGATGTGAGCCTGATGGTACGTTCAAGTGTTGTTTTTGCTTACAGTTATTGCACAGGTCTTATGTCAGGAAGAAGCATAAATAAATAAAACAACGCATGGGATTGTAGCGTTCTTGGGATTTTGGCTAAAGTACCTAAGTTACGGAAAAGTCAAAGCAGAAACAGAGTTTCTTTTCTGAAAAGCTAGTTGAACAATACTTTCAAATAGTTCCTAAGGTTATTATTTATTGTTGTTATTTGCAATATACCTACCTTCTTAATAAGCTTGCATTAAGTTTTCACGTCAGTAACTTTATTGGAACATTCATAAAATATGTTCGGTCGCCTGTTGAAAAGTGAAACAACAAGACGCACATAATAAAACTCACAGTAATTAAATATTAATGATATAACCCTCTAAATATGTATAAGGATCTAGCTTGTTGTTTTCATCTTGGCGAATTTATTGGAATATTCATAGAATCATAATTTAATGGGTTTTTCTCTATTTTTACAGAAACATTAGGTACATTGATAATGGATATTTTAATAAACCGTACTAGGCTACTTCTTGCCTTCCAAAAACAAAAAGAATTCACCCAAAAGTCTCATTCAAAATAAAAAAGTGTATTGTCATTGAAGTACTACTGTGAATGTCCAAAAAAATCGAAAGTATGGATATATTTACGACTCAATGCTACCAGGGCATCATAACATCAAGAAAGTGGATAAACGAGGGAGGCTGGATCCTCCCAGGCTCCCGCCTCATTTCTAGCTGCTAGCTAGGTAGGTGCGTTAACAAAACATTCCCCAACCCCTTCCAACAAGTCCCAATGGGCCGGTGAGTCTGAGAGAGATAGCAAGCCCACTTAGGAACTTCCTACAAATTCTACTTATTATGTTCATATTCAGAGAGACATTCATTTTGCAAAGACGACTAAAAATTGGGATTTAGATAACTATAACCACAATATTAGGGCATTCAGTTTTATACTGCCACTCATGAAGTTCAAGTAGGTTATTCTATCCACCGGTTTTATCCGTTCACTTTGTTATTTGTGTGTCTGTGGTAGTTTTTGAGGTAGAAACATAATGAATTAATTAAACATAATAATAGTTTATTCTGTGACAGGGCACAGGTAAAAATAAAATTTTAGGCTAGGGCCTCAGCCTCAAATTTAATTGGCAATGTTTCAAAACCACTGGGACATCATGGCTAACTAGGAATTATAAGAGAATGGAAGTATAAAAGAACCTTGATAAGGTGAGTGTCCTCTACATTAATCATTTTCTCTTTTTACAGGGATGTCCAGAATAAACTGTACAAGAAACGCTTTAGAAATTCACTTCATTTGCTAGGAACGATGCGGGTGGCAGCTTAGGGAATTAAATATAACTCGCGTTCCTTGGATTAGCTCTAAATACTACGTAGGTACGTGCCCATCCTACACATTCAGTTTTCTGTAGAATAATTAGGTTTATTAGACATTGTCAGATCGTGATTAGTCGTAAGCTCAGAAAAACGATTGTCTATGGAAGTGCCCTAAGCATGTACTTTCCTTGGATACCTATGTAAACAAATCGGTAGAACAACATGGCGGATTAGGGATGTTCACTTGTTCGTCTAGGTCGAT